>CM039125.1:28248983-28501319 GCA_022036555.1 Microstegium vimineum
TTGAGGCATGAGAGGGCGGCTCAACTTGTTGGCGGATGAGGCAAGGGAGGGTAGGAGCGCCGCTGCGAACACATGGTTGATATGTGCCCATGTTGTTTAGTTTTGTAATGAGTGATGGTTCAACATTTGAGTGTTTCGGTTTGAGCGGTTCCACTAACCTTGCTGCGAAAGCAGAAAACGTGTGCCTGTCTATCGACTTGTGGTGTGCACGTGCTAGGCCTGGAGAAAATGGTCAACGGCATGGTGAAGGTCGAGTAGAGGCTTGCCGTGCCGATGGACTGAGAGTGGTAAAGGACGGAAGCGGGGCTCGGACCGACGGGCCGGAGGGCCGGAGGACTAGCTGTGGTGGCTACTACTTGGCACAGTTGAGCGCGAGAAGACATGGAGGTAGACCGTGTTGACCAAATCAAGACGGCGGGCGAGCGAGTCGAGCGGGAGGCTCATGGGACTCGGAGCCGCGCCGGGTGAGGACGAGGTGGAACGTGTCGAGCGGTTTGATGCTTGGGCCTCAAAACCATCAGTGGACGGTTTCCGAGTTTGGGCCTCAAAACTCGGGGTTTGGTGGTTGACCCAAAAGCCACCGGTGCTGGGTTTCGCGGGTTTGGGCCTCAAAACCCGGGCGAAGCTTTCGAGGAAGCGGGGATGACACATGGCGGAATCCTGGAGGTTGCGTCGAGGTGACGACAAGTCCAGGCAAGAAGCGGGGCCGTCCGATCGATTCGAGAAAATATCTCCGACTTGGATTACAATGTCTAAGGACTAGGTAATTCTGTCATGTATCTAAGGGCATTTTAGAAATGTCTAAGCGTCATTAAGTAGTGGATGAAGGGTGCTTACCACCCTCACCTCTTCCACCTCTCTGATTCCTCCATCTCCACTCTCTAGCTCACCCTCCCCTAGTTTCTTGCTTAGAGGTCCATGGATCGATTTTGTCGTTGTTTCATGTAAGAACTTGCAACTTATTTTGTTTGGGAATCGGAGGCCTTACCCTCTGTAAGCCATGGTGGCTTTCATTTCGTGATTGTCTCCCTCGATTGTTGTGTTCTTCGCGTTCTTTCTTTTGCTCCCCTTTAACCCTCTATGTTCATGAGATGAGAACTTTTGATTGAGGGCGTTTTGCTTGATTCCGTTTGAATCATTTTTTGTGGGGACGTGAGAGGATCATTTGCACCAAAGGGTTTCACCTCAAACCTCACGATCACATAGATTGGGCAATTTCTATTTCGTGTTCTTGTTCTTGAACTTTTTCCTGAAATCCTTTTGTTCCCGTTGATTGGATCCAAATTGAGCGATGATTTCTTCGGGATAGGTCCTCCATAGACTTGGGATCATGCCCACATAATTTGGTGGCTATTGGTGAAGATTTGTGGAAGGATTTGGGGGAGGCGATTCAAAATCGCCCCCAAATCGCCTCTGTCCTGTGAACCGTCGATAGTCCGCGCCCTGGTGGTGGATAGTCCGCTGGTCGGGGCCGAGGCAAGGTCTCTGGGTTCTTTTGTTGAGTTAGCCGCGGACTGTCCGCCAACACCCCGCGGACAATCCGGAACCTCCGTTGTAGTTCGACCAGGAAGTTTCAGAGAAGTTCATTTTCATCTTTTGAACGGCGGGTAGTCCGGCCCTCAGGTTCAGACAGTCCGGGACCTGTCCAGCAAGTTTCTAGAAACTCATGATTTTGGGGGAATCAACGGCAGATAGTCTGCCCCCTTAACCCCGGACAGTCCAGCCCCTGAGCGCGGACAATTCGGGAATACCCAAACTTTGCTGATTTGCTTTGGATCTTCCGAGGCGTGTTTGTCCGAGTTCTCCTATCGCTCCGTTGCACCTCTAGGACCACTCCTAAGGTGTCCACCCACGCGTTGGGACATGTGCGTGTCGTGTTTGTTGTGGTTGTGTTTTCGGGCGTGAATTTGGGACAAGGTCCAAGTGTTGAGAAGTTGATTTTGAATTGGCTCCCATTCACCCCCCTCTGGTCGTCATTCTCTGTCCTTCAGCCGCCTGTCGATGTTTTACCACGATAGCCTGACACGGGGTTACTGGTTCAGGCCCTCGACGTAGTCGAGTAATAACCTTATGTCTAGTTAGCGTATAACCATGTTGCTTATTATTTCTCAGGTTACGGTGTACAAGACATTGTATGTCGCTCTACGTGTCAGGTGCTATGTTGTACTTGGTGATCTTCTTTTTAGGTGGTCTCCTTACCAGCCCTTTATTGTCCAGGAACCGGTGAAGGGTGAGTCATATTCCTACTCGGGTACAAGTTCAGAGTCCTAAGCTCTGCTTTGGTTTTCTTCTCTTCGCCATATCCGAGTAGTATTCGTGCTTGTGCGCTTGTCCTTCCTCTTGGGCCGTATGACTGAGGCCCATGACTCGGTAGTTGTCGGATACCTAGAAATAGGGTACCCAATTCACCAGACTCCACAAAAACAAAATCACCATCAGGGGCTCTTCCGCCTAGCCCGAGCCAAGATGGCGTCATCCGAGACGCCATCAACCCTAGGGGGCTCTTCCACCTCGCCCGAGCCAAGGTGGCGTCATCCGAGACGTCATCAACCCTCGGGGGCTCCTCCGCCTCGCCCGAGCCAAGGTGGCGTCATCCGAGACGCCATCAACCCTCGGGGGCTCCTCCGCCTCGCCCGAGCCAAGGTGGCATCATCCGAGACATCATCGACCCTCGGTGGCTCCTCCGCCTCGCCTGAGCCAAGGTGGTGTCAATCGTGATGACGTCAACCCTCGGGGGCTCTTTCGCCTCGCCCGAGCCAAGGTAGCGACGCTCGTGACATCATCTACCCTCGGGGGCTCTTCCGCCCCGTCCGAGCCCAGCAAACGTCATCCGTGACATCCCTCGCCCTCGGAGATCTCACCGCCATCCACAGCCTAGGTTGCCCTAGCCCATATAGTCAAAAGGTCCACAATCTCCTCCGTCCTCAGGCATGGGGCTTAAGGCATGAGTCGCCATGCCGACCTCTGTTCACCCTATGGTACAAGGTCCTGTGCTGCCTAACTGACGACTTTTGTGCGTTACATCCATGCCATGTCTCCGACGGACACCCCAATAGGGATTAGGGCGTCGTCGGCCCTGTATGACGGAACACGGGGGTGCTTGGTCCTGTGCAACAGCCTCCGCCCATGCCCAGAAAAGGGGACAGTAGGGCTCCCGGTCACAAGGTGCATGGCTACAGCACAACAGGGACGAACATGACTTGGACATGTGTCTGCTGGCGTAATCTTCCTCAGGAAGGAAGACATGATGAAGACAAAGCCCTCCCTCAGCAGCAGCCCAAGTTGGGCCCACGATCACTCCCCCTCTCTCTACTGTATTCCTCCATCTCTCCCTACGTATAAAGGGAGGGAATGGACCCTTAATCTAGCTCTCTCGACATTCCAACATTCATTCACACACACCCAAACTCGCATACACGCGAGCACACACCAGAACCAAGAACCTCAGACGTACGAGACCTGGGAACCGCTTTGCCTCTCTCACCAAAGCTTGTAGTTCCCCTCTACGAGCTCTCCGCGCTCGGTAATACGACCCTACAACACACTGGAGGTAGGGCATTCGTGCCTGAACCAGTATAAACCTCTGTGTTCTCTGAGCGTAACCATCGGAACTCCGACACGCTTAGAACTTTACTCGTTGGCCATCTAGACCCCGCCATTTTAGACACCGATAGTTGGCGCGCCAGGTAGGGGACCTTTGCGTGTCTCCCCTATTTTTGAGTTTTGGATGGCTGATCGCCACATTGATTTTGCTCCGGTCTCCATTGTTCGTTTTGGTAGCCTGGACTTCCAGTGCCACGGACAGGGGGGCAACCTGGCTATCCGTCGCCCTACGGCATCTTCCGAGGTAGCCATGGACGCCATCACCGCTTCCATGGACCACCTTCATCTGTCTCCCTCTGGGGAACAAGCCACTCATGCGGCGGTCGTCCCACGGGCCGATTACCCTTGGTTCGAGCACCAGCTCGACACGATCATGGGACCCCAGCCGACTCGGGAGTCCCTGCACAACCTCTACTTCGCGTTCGCCAACGTGACGACACAACTCGAGGGTGGGTAGCTGCTCACCTCTGGGCGCGTCAAGGTGTCTGTCTCGGAAGCGCAACCTTTCGGCATGAGGAATGCCGCCACGTCGTACGCGGAGATGGTGGCCGCGTGGTTCCATGCTAACCCCGCGGAAGGGACACGCATTGGGCTTGCGTCCCATCACCCACGCTCCGTTTCCGATCTCCTCACAAGCTCCGAGGACACATCCTACACCGACTCAAGCTGCGGGAGCATTGATCCCTCGGACCCCTGGATTTCAACGGTCTGGGGGATCAGGAGGCCCTTCACGGTTTCCTCCAAGCCAGTGACTACCTGCTCGACTCCGGCTCGAGCGACCCCAGTGAGGACAAGGGCCGCGAGTGCTTCATGTGCGACGCACAACTGCCCGGAGCCGCCGTCGACCCCACCCTCATTGACGACGGGGACGACAACGGCGATGGAAACCACACACCTATGCTCCAGACAGGTGTATCGGTCCCCCAGCCGAGGCCAGACCCACAGTCTTCGGAGGCCTGGCAGCAGCAGCTCCGCGACCTCCGCGACATGGAGCAACAGCTCGCGGAGCGCCAGCGAAGGGTGACGTTCGAGCACGAAAATATTGAAGGCAAAGCCGCCAGGGATCCCGCGGAAGCCTCGCACTCGCAGGGAGGCCAGGGCGGTGCACCACCGCATCATCAACGACGAGTACGGCACGCCACAGTTCATGTGGGCAAGCCAGAACATCGCGACAGCAAGGATATTGCTCCGCAACCTTCCGATCCCAGAGGCTCCCGATGGCAAGCTCGCTCACGAGTAGCTGAAGACCCTTCTGGAATGGGCCGCGGAACAACAGGCCGAGAGCTCCGCATCACGGAGGCGTGGGCTCAACACCGGCCACCCAGCCGGCACGACTCCTAACGACCATGAGGGGTCAGTCCATCTGGACCCCGAGCCGGCCGAACGCCGGCGTCCGACCATACACGCTCGCGTAGGTGAAAAGCGGGACGCGCGCGACACGCTTAACGCGCGTAAACACGCCAAGTAGGATGGCGCCAGCCGAGGCTACCACGTCTGACGTGGCGGCCGATATGACAGCGATGAAGACCGGCCTCCTACGCCGGAGCCACCGGGCCCCTTGGCGTTCATTCGCCATATTCGTCGCGCGCCGTTCCCGCACCCTTTCCGACAGCCGACCAACGTCATCTGATATTCCGAGGAAACGAACCACGGGCTCTGGCTCGATGACTACCGCCTCACCTATCAGGCTGGCGGCGCGGACGATGACGACTTCATTATCCGCAACTTGCCTCTCCATCTTTCGAACTCGATCCACACGTGGCTCGAGCATCTACCTCCCAACACCATCGATGGGTGGGAGTCCCTGCGACAGGCTTTTGTCGGGAATTTCCAAGGGACCTACACGTGCCCAGGGAACCCCTGGGATCTCCTCAGCTGTAGGCAGAAGCCAGACGAATCCCTCCGGGAATACATCCGCCGCTTCTCCCAGCAATGCACAAAGCTTCCGACCGCAGCCGACGCGGACGTGGTCAGGACTTTCCTCACGGGTACCACCTGCAAAAAGTTGGTCCATGAACTGGGCCGCAACAACCCACGCACCACCGAATGACTCCTCGATATCGCCACGAGCTACGCATCGGGAGAAGGGCAAGGAAGTTGAGACCGCCGGCAAAGGCGGCTCGAACCGCGCCCAGAATAGGAACAAGAAGAAGGGCAAGCCGCAGCGCGGCGGCGGCGACAACATAGTCGCAGCGGCAGACCACAAGCCTCCCCGTCCCCAGGGCGGGAAGAAGGTGGGCAAGTTCGATAACATGCTCACGAAGCCGTGCCCATACCACAATGGGTCGGTCAAACACACACTCCAGCAGTGTGAAATGATGGCCAGGTACTTCAAGGTCGTCCCGGACAAGGACGAGCCGAAGCAATCAGAAGGCCAGGACGGGGACGGAGCTCGCGAAGACTCCTACCCCCACGTCAACAAGTGCCTCATGATCTTCGGAGGCCCAGAGGACTATAGCTGCAAGCGCCGGCAGAAGAAGGAGCGGCGCGAGGTCTTTGCAGTCACCCCAGCAACGTCGACATACCTTGACTGATCGGAATCCGACATCATGTTCGGTCGAGATGACCATCCAAGCCACGTTCCCCACCTGGGCCGTTACCCACTCGTCATGGATCCGATCATAGAGAGCGTACGCTTCACCAAAGTACTGATGGACGGAGGCAGCAGTCTCAACATCATGTACTACAACGCATTTGAGGCCCTCGGCCTACGTAAGGAAAAGCTTCGATCCTCGGGGGCTCCCTTTCAGGGGATCATTCCCGGCAGACAAACGGTACCCTTGGGGCAGATTGACCTGCCCGTCACGTTCGGGGAACCAGACAACTTCCGGACCGAGTATCTCACCTTCGAGGTCATGGCTTACCGAGGGACTTACCACGCAGTGTTGGGGAGGCCGTGCTACGCGAAGTTCATGGCTCTTCCCAACTACACTTACCTCAAGCTCAAGATGTCGGGGCCGTACGGCATCATCACAGTCTCCTCCGACGTCAAGGTGGCGTACCAATGTGAGGTGGACTGCTGCGAGAACGCCATGGCCGAGGTGCGTAGCGAGGAGCTGGTGGCGGCGATTGAAGCTGCTGACAAGATGGACGTCGACCCCTAGAGCGCGTAGAGCTCGGACGCCCACAACACCAACAGTTATGTCGCCCTTTTCACTATTATCTAGTATACCTATCACCAAGTACATATGCATGTAGCTTCTCTTAAGAGCAAAAAGTTCGAGGAATAAAAACGCGGAAACCCTCGGACCGACCGCTTAGCAAGTTCCACTCTCGGCACGTGGCAGAACATACCTCGCTCAGGGGCTAGGAAGGGGGTAACCCTCTGTCTTTCACTCCAAAAAACTTTTTCGTGCAAAAAACCATATTTGCCGATCTTCTAAGCGAAAGTCGGATTTCCTGCACTAAGAGAAGAGATCTCACCGAACCATGCCGACGGGCCGCGAGGTACTCTGGCACTCCGAAGCCAAGTGCCTCTGCCCAACTGTCCGTCCGAACAGATCAAAACTCTTCCACGGAAAATTGGGCAAGTAGCCCAGGCAAAAAGCAAATACAAAAACCAACAAGCAAACAAACGTAGAACAAGCTCACTAAGGAGCTATTAGAGTTGTCCAAAGCCCCCTTGGGGGCACATCACAGGATAACTTAAATTGTTTGTTACAAGGGCCCTCGGCCCTGATCTCTGACCACGCAGGGTCACTCATCTGGCGGCGGAAATACCTCATCGTCAAGCTTAGAGGCCAGGACCGCCGCTGGCTCCTCCGCATCGGCCTCAATCCGGTCGAGCAACTCCTCCGAGGCGTCCAGGTGATAGCCGTCGCTGACGAGCACAGGAGTCACCGCATCGTAGAGGCAGGCGGCGATGGCCATCGTGCGGTGGACTCTGATGCGCAGGGCCTCCTGGATCCACGCTTGGCCCCGCTCCTACAGCAGGCCGACGCGAGTTCTTGCCGCTGCGGAGGAGGTCGCACACCTCATGCACGGCCTCGCGCAGCGCCTGTGCCTCCTGTGCGCCGGCTTGCAACCCTAGAGTGGCAAAAAAGAGGACCTCAACCTCTAAAAACAAACTTCACACAATGCCAAGGAAAACGGGCAGGCGGAGGAGACTGTTGGGAATATGCCCTAGAGCTAATCATGTAGATGATTATATTCCGATTGTATTCATGATTGATAAAGTGTTCTTTGAATATCCATTATAGACAACTAGTATTGATTGACAATTATGTGAATTGTTTGTGGAACTCAATTACTTGAATGGTTATTCTAAAAGTTGTCTCTGGTCGGCATTCTTGTAAGAGCACACTTGAATATTAGACCAGCACATGTATTAGTTGATGGCTATGTTTCACAAGTCATAGACATGGAGATGTCAAACTAATAATGTGGGCATATGTGAGACATGTAGGCTGGACTGACCCAACAAGAGAAAGTCTCTATTCATGTCATGTACGTTATGTCCTTAGACCTGAGATTGTGGTATGTACTCAAGATGTGAAACGATCTAATTAGAGACTATCAAACGCTACTCCGTTATTGGGTAGTTATAAAGGTGGTCCTTGGGTGGTCGGGAAACATGCTATGAGACATAGACAATCAAGATGGAATTTGCCCCTCTCTTTGTGAGAGAGATATCACTGGATCACTCATGTGATTGGATCAACAAATGCATGGCCATGCTTGGGTTAAGTGTTAACCCACGAGTTGAACCATATATCGAGTGGCAAAGGGAATAACTTGTACATGGTCATAGTGGTTCGTCTGATATGATCATAGCGTATGCATAGGAGTTGACATGCCTTGCTAGAGGCCGCTATCAACTATTGGTCGAGTAAGAGTACTTGGGCCATGTCTATGTATGCGTGAGCCCATAGGGTCGCATGCTTAAGGGGCTGGAAGCCTAATTCGGGTTGGACCCGAATTAGGCTAGGTTTAGGGTTTCTAATGGGCCTCCAACGTGGGAGCTCATCAGGACGCCTATATAAGCAAGGGGTGGGCGCAGAGTGAGATGGATCCACGCCTTTTGGCAGCCGCCGTCGCCTACCCACGCTCGCGCCTTTTGCCCCTCGCGGACCTAGCAGTCCGGAGGCGCAACGCTTCCTCCCTGCACGTGTGGGATTCCTCGGAGGTGCTGCATCTGGAGCACAAGGACGAACCGCGCGAAGGGGACGTTGAGACGGACGACCACGCAACTGCACTGCCTGCTGCGACGCGCACGACTACATCAAGTCGTCTTCCGCTGCACCTGCGCGTCTAGTGGTAATCCCATAACCTATGACTAGTAGTAGATTCTGGTCTATGAGGTCGAAAAGTTTTGTTTTCCGGCTAGCGTAGCAACCTCGTATTCCTACAGAGACATACCTGCGTTCTCTCCCTCTAGACCGGTGACCGTTGCGCGGAGCTGTGAGGCGACCGTCGTCAAATCACCGACCCGGGTGGAGAACTCCAGAATCCTCCGGTCGGCATCAATATTGCGCTCGCGCGCCTGGTTGGACAGGTCCTCGAAGCGGGCCACGGCGCCGTCTCGCTCCTAACGATTGATGTCACGCTGGCGTCGCATGGTGTTGCGCTCCTCCTCCATGGAGTTCAGCGCTGAGATGGCCCAGTGCCGCGCTTCCGCCTCGGCGTCACGCTCGAACATCAGACGCTCGACTTCGGCCCGATGCGCTGCGTGTTCGTCCGTCAGCATCTTGCGGATATCCTTGGCACCAGTGCGGGTAACATCCCATTCCAGTTCGAATCGCTCGACGTCGGCCGCGTTCCGGCGCGCTGACGCCTGGGCTTCTTCTACCCTCAACACCGAGGCCTTCAATTGTTCCTCCAACTCGACCACTCTGTGGCGAGTGGTCAGAAGGATCTCAGCCATTTCCGTATCCCGGCTTCTGCCCACGACCCGAGGTCCCATCGCCCAACCTCACGGCGGAGGAACTCGGACTTCTCGGCACTCGCCGCCATCAGTATCTGCGCGAAAGGGATGTCAGGATGTCGATCAATGCAGAAGAAACAACACTTACGTTCGGGCGGTCCCTCACATCGCCGTGATGAGAGAGGTCGTCGTCGAGCGAAGCGACCGATCTCTGGAGCTCCTCCACCGCATGCGCCACGCGGCGGCCATGTTCCCGGCGAGAGTCCACAACACGTTGCCAATGCCGGAGTTTGCGACGATCGTCCAACACGAACACTGGCTCGCCCGGGTTCTCCCGGTTGACCCACGCGACCTGTCAGCATCCCCGAAGGAGTGACGGTCGGCGCCAAGCCGACATAGGGTCCCAGGAGTGGTCCCTCCCCCGGCGCCGCCCACCTCGCCTGGCGAAGTCGTTCTGGACTGAGGGAGAACGATTTTCAATGCACGCGTGGATGCCAACTCTTCTTCTGTATACAACCTGGGGATTAACGCGCCACGAGCCAACCCGCCGCGGGGAAGGGGGCCGCCTATGCGCCTCTCCTCCCTCGCGCCAGTCACCACCGCCACCTCCTCCAGTGTCGCGTCCGGCTGGGCCTCCCTGACGTCCATTGCCACGGTAACATCCAGGCCACCGTCCTCCCTGGAATCATCGACGACCACCACTTCCGGGGGAGAGGACGACACGACGGCCGCGGGCCCGGCATCAGCAGGCGCCTGCGACGCTGCGCCAATCACGGCAGCAGTATTCAGAGTTGGGCCACTCCCGGCCCCGGCAGCGTCCGTCGAACCCGCGGCCAAGGCTGCGACGCTCCGCCCCGGACCAGCTAGGGGCGCCTCCTGGCGCAATTTCTTCCAGCCCTCATGGTCAGGGCTCCCGACGATCCTGCAAGATCTATCCCACGCTCACGCCACGAACAATTGTATCACATTGATAAAGCGGAAGAGAACTTGGCGCGACGCAGACTTACCACGAGGAGAAGACGCGGCCATGTTTCCGCGTCGTCTCCATCGCGCCACGGCTCGAGGACCCCGAATCGTCGCTCCGTTCGCCATCCCTGCCTTCCGTGGGCAGGACGGGAAGAGGAGTGGATGGAGTGCCGCCGGCAGGACCGCCCCTAGAACTGTCAGGGGCCAGGTGCGCGCTGAGCACCCTCACCGGCGGCACGACCACCGTGGTCGCGGCCGCGTCCGGCTGACGCGCTGTCCCCTCCGTTTGGAGCACAGGTACCACCTCCAATAGAGGACGTCGGTCCTCGTCGTCATCATCATCGTCATCCTCCCTGAGGGCCTCCCAATCCATGTCCGCCACACCTTGCGCAGGCGGAGCAGGAAGAGGCGCGGCCACATGGCGAGCCGTCGAGAGGGGACCCTACAAAAAAAGGACGAGCGGTGTGCAAGTTGTCATCACCAAATAAAGGGAGTGCGAAGAAGAGACACTACATTACGGTCTCCACTCACCAGCTCGACAAAGTTGAGGTCAGGGGGCATCGGTGGACAACGGTAAGCGCCATCTTCGTCCAGGGCGTCCCCGAGCAACCTCCGAGCGACTTCGACCACGTCCGCTAGCTCTAGGTCCACCGCCGCCATGGTGGACCCCTCACGCGATGCCCCTGGAACCATGTCGTTCAGCGCCCGCACCCGCGCCATGAGCGGGAGCACCCGGCGCTGTAGGAATTGCGCGGCGACACCCGAAAGGTTCAGCTCCGCGTCACGAAGCCGCCTCAAGCTCCGCATATAGGGCGTTATCCCCGTAAACTCCTCCGGGATCAAGTCGTCATTCCAGCTGGGGGGCTCTTCGGCAAAACACCAGCCCATGAACTCCAGGAGTGGCGCCTCGGGGTGGTTCCGAATGTAAAACCACTGTGAGTGCCATCCCCGGTTGGACGAGCTCGTTCGCACCGACATGTAAAGGTGGGAGTTGGAGGAACGGAGACTGATGGCGCACCCTCCGCTCGACGGCACCCGTCTCACCCCTCCAGAATGAAGGAGGAACACCGTTGCCTTGAAGAAGAACCTCCACAAGTTGAAGTCTGGCTCCGTCGCCAACATCCCCTCCGACATGGCCACGAAGGCCGCGAGATGGAGGACGGAGTTGGGATTGAGATGGTGAACCTCAATCCTGTAATGGTGAAGGATCCCCCGGACGAACCTTAATACGCGCTCGTGGAACGGCAAGAAGGAGACCACATACCCGCTCGGCGGGTCTGGCCTGTCGACGCCGGTAGGGACGATCCACTCGGCATCATTGTCGGCGGAGAGCTCCGGGCGCAGCATCCCCGCATAAACCAGCGCGAGCGCCCGCTCGTATTCAGCCTTGCAACGGGGCCAACTCTTCTCCGGAGGCGCTCCGACCATCTGAAGTCCTCCTGGAAAGCGGTGCGCGGCGCGACGAAAAGCCTGGCTAAGAGGGACGCAGTGCGATGCAAACCCTAGCTCCAAAGGATCCGGCGTGAGCAAGACGAAGCGGCGAGAGAGGCGAACAGTGCATGGCTCATGGGGGATGACGCGATGCACAGATATTTGTAAGAGACCGGAAGATGGAACAACGCCTCCACAGCTCCTGACGCGCACGACCCCACGACCTGATTCGCATTAAATGCGGCCGCTCGGTCACGTTCACTCCACTGTACGCTGGAATACCGGGAGCCGCGCATGACGGCAGGTAACTGACACCATCCGACTTTCCTCTCGCTTCGAATCTCGCATCCCGTATCTATCATCATTACAGGATCTGCCCCGGGCCCACCACACCGCGCACACGCGCAAGATTTTTTCCGTATACGTCCCCAGCGCGTCACAACGAGACCCTCTGCTCGTCCGAGCTCGGCCAACAAACGCGAGGTTCGGAAAGGCCTATAGCTGGCGCAACCAGTGACAATGGCCCATGGGTCCAGGTAAGCTAAAGGGATAGGGGCTATAGACGCCCCGACGACCCATTACGGTCCAGAGATACGAAGGCCGAGCCAGCGGGGTTCGAAATGGCCGTCTCAGGACAACAGAGCGAGGGGTGAATGGGGAATGGACCCGCTAGCAGTCATTAGCCTGGCAATCGGATGCCAAGGTCATTCCCGGATTTCGTATTTGAGTCCGTCTTTACGGATGATTGGTTCATGGTATTCCTACCGAAGGAAGGCAACAGGCCCCCGGGACCGATCGAACGGACCCGGCTACTAAATGAAACCGATCTGGGGTGAGCCACGACATGGGCCACAAGCCGGAACCCCAGCGAACGGGAGCCGAGCACCCCACTCAAATTTTCCCGTTATTACCTCGACGAGCATCCATGGTTCCTCCGCCTCGAGGATAGCATGGTCCGGCTCACATCCCCCCATATCACGGAGAGATGCGCGGGGGACGCACGAAAAGACGGCATAGAACTGAGACGTTTCTCTACCCCAAGTAGAGACTCGGGGGCTGCCGCCGCACCCCTCCTACCGGTTCCGGCAACTGGATAACGGAGAGGGAAAAGGAGGCCTCATGCCTCACCTGTCAGAGGTCCGCACAGGTAAACACAGACACCCTTTTTCATTTTAGATCCACATATATATTGATCTTTGTAGGGATTACACGCTCTCTAAGAGCCAGAAGGGGACAAGCCCGATCATCGGACACCAAAAATACGAAAACGTTTACAAGGTGGACTGAAGGGAAATCCCAAGCCGAAGGGCCAAAAGCTATGGGTGCCAAAGGGCACCTACACCAAATGCCTCACCACCGTTCGGCCAATATCGTATCCAGGTCAGGCAACCCAGCCACGGGGCTCGGGAGGAATTTGCCTAAGGTACAAGATCGCCTCGGACGGAGGCGCCACGACCCACGGGCCCCCTAGACCAGGCACGCTGCAGCTGTGGGAGAACAGCGGCTGCCTCATCTTCAGGAGACCCTAGGCCGCGTCCGTCCTCCGGAGGCGGTTGGGCACTTTACAGCTAAGTCGCCCTAGCTTCTCCGCGATCGAGGACGCCGTTGGCAAGCGGCTCCGAGCCCTTCGTGCATCGACACCTCCGAGTCCGCATATGCCGCCAACGGCGGCATCACCATCAACCAGCAGTCAAGGATGAGCCAACTCCTGGAGTCATTCAAAAACCGCAATGACTTTTCCAGTGGACACATCCTTCACTGCCCTCTAAGGGGAGGCACATCGTCGCTCCCCGGAGGCGGAGAGTAGGATCCAACCGAGAGGATGGACTCCACACCTTTCGCCCTCTGGGAGCAACTCGTCCAGGGGGTGGTGACACCTCTCTTTCGCCCGGTGGCCAGCATAAGAGGCGGCCATGCAGACCTCACAGAGATTTCTCTGAATCCTGCCACTGGGCAAATAGAAATACCCGCACCCCCAACGCAGAACTTCCTCTGAACCCGGTGCTGCTCTCAAAATGCCACCCGCCAAGGCAGCTCATGGGACTCTCCGACGAGGCCTCGGAGGAAGAAACTAGGGCAGGCCATACTATGAGGATGTGAATCTCTCCGCAGGCGTCCACCACTATTTATAGCCCGCCAGGGCATCCACGCGGCGGCAGGCCCGTGGGGCTACAGTATCCGCCTCCCAACCACACCGCACTGTACCGAAGCACCCACTTCAAGAGGGTGCAGCGGGGCCATAAATGGCCAAACAGAAGGCGGGCTCAGGGCGCGCCGTTCAGAATCTTGACCACAAAGTGAGCGGTGCCCTGGTACCGCACCTCAAATGGAAAAGACACGGCACGCCCACTTTCGGGCTACACGGAGAAGGGGCGCAGTCAGACCCCGGAATCCGACAAACATGTCTTCTACCGGTCAATCGACCGTACAGGTCGAAAGGACAGCACGGCGTAGGGCCAACTCGTCATCTCAAGACGCGCCGGCCTAAGGCCAACAGTGCAGCCCGCGCTAGGGCTGGCGTGCAACCAGGGCTCTGGTACTAACGTATAGAGCAGTCTGCTCCCTCCCCTCCTTGTGAGGGAAACGAAAGGCCAAGCACTATACAAGACTTCCGAATAAGCCCTTAGGAGAAAAAAATCGCCCCCCTAAAGCCACGGGGGCTACACCCGGCGGGTGCGCTCGCGCGCACCTACCGGAATCCATGGAATCTAACCAAACCACCATAAGCGCTCTCGGAAGCCTCCGGTGTAGTCCTTCACTACATCGAAGGCTCGGGGGCTACTGTCGGATACGTAGAAATAGTGTACCCAATTCACCAGACTCCACAAAAACAAAATTACCATCAGGGGCTCTTACGCCTCGTCCGAGCCAAGGTGGAGTCATCCGAGATGTCATCAACCCTCGAGGGCACCTCCGCCTCGCCCGAGCAAAGGTGGCGTCATCTGAGACGCCATCAACCCTCGGGGGCTCCTCCGCCTTGCCCGAGCCAAGGTGGCGTCATCCGAGACGTCATCTACCCTCGGGGGCTCCTCCGCCTCGCCCGAGCCAAGGTGGTGTCCACAGTGACGACGTCAACCCTCGGGGGCTCTTTCGCCTCGCCCAAGCCAAGGTGGCGACGCCTGTGACGTCATCTACCCTCGGGGGCTCTCCCGCCTCGTCCGAGCCCAGCAAACGTCATTCATGACATCCCTCGCCCTCGGAGATCTCACCGTCATCCATAGCCTAGGGTGCCCTAGCCCATATAGTCAAAAGGTCCACAGTCTCCTACATCCTCAGGCATGGGGCTTAAGGCACGAGTCGCCATGCCAACCTCTGTTCACCCTGTGGTACAAGGTCCTGTGCTGCCTAACCGACGACTTCTGCGCGTTATATCCACGCTGTGACTCCGACGGACACCCCAACAGGGATTAGGGCGTCGTCAGCCCTGTATGACGGAACGCAGGGGTGCCTGGTCCTATGCGACAGCCTCCGCCCATGCCCAGAAAAGGGGACAGCAGGGCTCCTGGTCACAAGGTGCGTGGCTACAGCACAACAAGGACGAACAGGACTCGGACATGTGTCTGCTGGCGCAATCTTCCTCAGGAAGGAAGACATGATGAAGACAAAGCCCTCCCATGGCAGCAGCCCAAGTTAGGCCCATGATCACTCTCCATCTCTCTATTGTATTCCTCCATCTCTCCCTACATATAAAGGGAGGGAATGGACCCCCAATCTAGCTCTCTCGACATTCCAACATTCATTCACACACACCCAAACTCGCATACATGCGAGCACACACCAGAACCAAGAACCTCATACGCATGAGACCAAGGAACCGCCTTCCCTCTCTCACCAAAGCTTGTAGCTCCCCTCTACGAGCTCTCCGCGCTCGGTAATACGACCCCGCAACACACTGGACGTAGGGCGTTCGTGCCTGAACCAGTATAAACCTCTGCGTTCTCCGAGCGTAACCATCCGAACTCCGACACGCATAGAAATTTACTCGTTGGCCATCTAGACCCCGCCATTTTAGACACCGATAGTAGTCAAGTCAATCGGGAACGTGTAGGACATCCCATCGACAAGCCCCTAAGAACCTCATGATTTTTCTTCAAGATGTCAGGTTGTTTGAGACTAAAACCGAGTTCTTCTTGAAGTAAAATCGTGAGATGATCTTCTATGCTTTCTTCTTGTGGTCGTCGTGTGCACTCATTGAGTGTAGCCCCAAGCCTTTGGTTGCTCGGTACAAGTATCAGAAGGATCCAAGTTTTGAAAGAGATGTTTTGTGGAGTAGGTATTTACATCCCTTGAGCCTTCTCTGAGTTCTTTTGTGATCAAAAGAAATCGACAGAAGGGTCTAAAATACTTTCTCCTATCAGTCTTTTGTCACGGGTGGGTATTGTGCTTTGATGGGTGTGGCGAATCTTGCATTTCACTGTTTTCTTTGGTCAACTTTAGCTCCTTTGTTTTCTTGTTGTTTTCCTTTATCGTGACCTTTGGATCTTTGTGTCCTTAGCTTGCTATAAATTCTGTGGTGCGTGGTATGCTGAGATTTTCTTGTGATAGTTTTGATGTGTTTCTCTGATGACTAGGCTACTGAGTGAAACTGAGCTTATGTCTGATTGTTGATAGTTGAGTGGGTAGAAGAATTCTTTTGAAAGGAGTTAGAGGTAGACTAACTCCTCAGTTAGATTTTCCTGAGAAGTTTGGTAAGGCAGGTAGAAGAAGTCTTATGACTTAGCTTCCATGCCTTCTCTACCTATTTACTGAACTCCGGGCTGTCATCGTTGCCGCTCCTGAGTTGATTGAAGTGGGGAACTCCATCATCTTGGTTGTTCATGCTTGCATCGAACTCCTACTGAAAG
Source organism: Microstegium vimineum (assembly GCA_022036555.1). Classification (NCBI taxonomy): domain Eukaryota; kingdom Viridiplantae; phylum Streptophyta; class Magnoliopsida; order Poales; family Poaceae; genus Microstegium; species Microstegium vimineum. Next base: position 28,265,691 of record CM039125.1, read on the forward strand.
GGCATGAGTTGGAACTATCCAATCTCATTTGTTGGGAGTGGCTTTCTACTTGCGACCAGGACTTTCTACATGTTGTGTGGAAGTTCTGGGTATTTTTATTCTGTCTGGCCTTGATCATGTGTTGTGTCTTCTTTGGTGGTAGACCTGATGTAGCATTGATTTTAGTCTTTATATTTTGTCACTTGTGGTCTTTTGTTGTAAGTAAGGCCTCCTTGATATTGTACTTGTAGCCTTTGAGTCTTCGTATCTGTAAGTTGTGCAACCTTATTGTTGCCGAGTTGTTTCTCAGCGTATTCCCTTCTGTTGTAGGGTTGTTTGTAAGGCTTCACAAGTTGTATGATTACCATGTAATATTCTTTTGGATATTCCATATGTTGTACTGGTGTTTTTATTCTCTTGTAGTGTGTTTGCTGGTGTCACGTCTTTACTGTAGTTGTTCGTACTTCATCAATGCAGTCCTTTTAGAAACTTTTGCTTTTACTGTGCTCTTTATAGCCTTTCAATGTTGGCTTTTCTTTCCTCATGAACTCAGTGTATGTGTGCCCATTGTTCTTTATAAATAGTTGTTGCCTCGCTCCTTTGGTAGCCATCTCATTATGTAACCTTCTGTCTCTTGCTCTGCTTGTCATGGATATTGTAGTTGGCGAGCTTGATGAGCTCCCGGCCATTTCCTCTTCTTTTCGTCTGGTAATCTAGTGAATGTTGTAAGTCTTGTGATAGAAACTAGTAGCAGGTTAGTTTCAGGGTGGTATCAAGTTGTGGAGGAAACCAACGCAAATGGTGTAGGCCTTGTGATGGTATTGGTGTGTGTTGTGCTGGGCCCTTGAGTCATTTGTTTGTTTTTCTCTCGCGATTTTTGTGGAAGTGTATTTCAATTCATTCCTTAGCCATCTAGTGTAATCCTCCCGTTTTCCTGTCTTCGGTAGTATTGCTGGTGCAAGTTGAAGTGCTAAAAATGTCAGGTTGTTCTTGATTTCCTGTAATTGATGCTGCCTATCTTGGATGACTTCTTGGTTCTACCACCTTTGACAACGAAAGTGTGCTTCCTCTCATCTGAAATCAAGCGCATCTATGTTGTTTGTGCCTGGTGTGGCAGAGTTGGATCCTGATTTGTGGTGTTTAACCTCAAATTCCACTAGGTTCTTTTTTCACCAAGTTGCTCTTCTTTATCTATTAAAGCTCTGTACTCTGTTGTAAGTGTCATATGTATAGTCAAAATAATCAATGAAGACGCGTTTATTCTCTGGGTTCTTTTGATAGTTTGGTTATGAATATTGCAGGGTTACGCGACTAACTATTCAAATCTTGTATCCGTTGTATTGTTTCTTGAGTGGGGTCACTGTTATGGAATTTGACTGTTTGGACTCAATCTGACTGTTGTTTATCCTTTTCTATTGCCCATTTTTTAGGGCAATGGTTTTGGAAGCCGTGGTACTGCTTTCCCGTTATGATTACTGTTTATTGGGGTAACGGTTATTTATGGGAACTGGATCTTTTTTTTCTCTTTTATAAGTATTAACTCCTTATTACTGTTTATCTCTCCCACCGTCATAGAAGGGATTTTTTTCTTACTGACGCGTTAGTCTTTTTCCTTTTGTTGACCCAGATTTTTCCCTAAGTTTGATGAAAATCCTGATTAGTTGTGATGAAGAACACGTTGAAGCGGTTCCCAAAGTCTTCGACGCAAAAGTATGATCTCGATCTTTTGGTTTCGCAAGGTCTGCTTCAAGACCAAGTTTCTTCTGGTTATGAACTGCCTGGTGAACACTTCTCTCCCAATCCTACTCCTAGTAAATTTGTTCTTTTTATCTCTTTTGTCAAATCTGGGCTCTGTTTTCCACAGTCTGATTTCTTAGTTCAATTCCTCGGATTCTATGGCATTCAACTTCACCATCTTGTTCCGAATGCGGTACTTTTCCTTGCTTGCTTTGTACATCTTTGCGAATCTTTCTTATGGATTCCGCTTTGCCTCTAGCTTTTTCGTTAATTCTTTCGAATTCGCTTGACTGATAAGTCGAAGACCCCAAGTTATGGTTGTTGTTTGATCTAGTCATGGCAAGGGCGTAAAGAGGCTTTCCCCTCTTTGACCCTTTCTGATTCTGTGCCGGATTGGGTTGAGAAGTGGTTTTATGAGTCTCAGTCGGTCCCTCCTTTGCCTTGTGATTTATCATCTCTTCCTATTTCCCTTCCTTCGTGGACTGATAAGATCTCTTCTTCAGAGAGGCAAGCTCTTAAGCCCTTGATTGACCGCGTTAACTTCCTCAAGCAATCTGGTTTGATGGGTGTTGACACAAAAAGTGACGTACCGTGTCTCACACACAGCAAGCCGGAAAGCGTGGCTTCAATTGGGTGTTCGGGTGCTTCGAGAACCGAAAACGTGCCAGTCAGTTTGACCTGAAACTAACAAGGGATGAAAATCATTAGATATAAATTGGAACATGTCGGATAAGACCAGACAGTTTCATATGTATGGCCCTGAAGCCACTTACGACGACATACAACTATAAAAGCTATCTGCCAACAGAGTATATACAGATCATTCGGCTAAAACAAAGAGCACGTGGAACTTTGATTGCCGAATATGCATGCATGGGAAAAAGTACTTATGAATGAACAAAATATCCAAAGGTTAAAGCATGACCAAGCTCGGCAATCCGACCGAGTTGGGATCCATGATGAAGGAAACATGTAAGAAAAACACGATCAAACCAATCTAAGTCTGCGCCTGCCGCACGACACTTAGCTTTATCAAGACTCAAACGTGAAATAGCATGCATGAACCCACAACACGTAACAATCTAGATTGAACTTGATTCGGCTATTATGAAACATAAGATCTAACAGTGGAAACAGCGTGGAAGTGTTAAATTGTTAAAAAAAACATGAATAGATCTATGATGAAAAAAGGAAAGCCGAACCTAATATATCTAAATTGGGCAAAAGAGTGTTTGCAAATATGTAAAGATTATCTAAAACATGCAACACGATAACTTAATGAATCCAATAGATCTTTCCAAATCTACGAGAGCTGATAACTATCTTGCTTATGCTAAGCGTATCGAGCAAACACCCGCCGCACGGTATTTACTTGTAAACAAAACATAAGTGAAGACTTCTTGATCATCAATCAAGGATCCACCGCACGATCATTGACAACAAACAAGACTACTTGCATCAGCATCTAAATCCACCGCATGATACTAGACATGATAACAAGGTTGCCAAGACTTACGGAGGTCGACGGATCGATGATTCCTCTCGAAGAACTCGACGAAACGACAAAAGGACTCGAAGTTGGCACGGGGCGGTTGTATTGATTTGGTTGTGAACCCTTTTTACAATAGCTAAGGGCTTATATTTATACTCTTGCTATCACATGAGTCCTAAGAGGACACGGCTACAAAATATTAAAGGAAGAAATACAATACTTTGACTTTGGTTTCCTTCGGAGTCTTCATTGCCTTAATTATCGCAGCTATCATTACCAATTTGGCTCTTACTTGCCGCATTTGTCGCTCCAATAAAAACCGCCCTCTTTCTGATTAATCGATTGCGCGATCGATCGCCGAATCTGGGAATTAACCGACCGCAACGGATTTTGCCGAATGCTCTGAGCATCTATCTCTGCCGACTCACCGTGCACTGGCGCACTTATCATCGTGCAAAAATCCGGTGTTAACACATGCCCCCTCAATTTCGGGATAAAAACCGTTTATTCTGAAATTGACCGCAAGCTTCCTTTTCCCCTTAGGTTTATACTGTTCAATGCCGCAGCCGCCATCCAAAAAATCCATACTTCGGCATTCTCAAATCTGCATCGAACCCTCAATGGCGACTCAGGACGAGATTCCAGATGTAAAATTCCAACTCATTTTCTCGTGTATTCGGCAATCCCCGATTGGTTTTCCTGCTTCCCTCCTAACTCATTTGTTTTCTCGATCCCCCTATTTTTGAAGGAATACAAGAATGAGATTTTGATTCCTTATGCTGCAAACCCTAATTCTTACCTCCTTGGTCCCATGGGCAATCCTGACGCGACTGAGGTTATTGAGAAGGAAACCTTGAGGATTCCTTTCAAATCTGGAGTTACCCCGCCAAACCGATGGCCAAACACTTTCAAGACTTGGCCGCTTCCCCCAATAGCTGGATGGTGAAACTGGTACCAGAGGATGTTGGAAAAGGATAGCAGAAACTGGGATAGCCAAGATATCACCCACTGTCTAGAGTTATCTCTATCGGAAATGCCCAGAAATGAACCCCTCCTGATAGCAGCCTCTCATTTTTGGTCTGACGCTATCAACGCTTTTGTCTTCGGCCATGGTATGATGACTCATACTTTGGCTGACGTATTCATGATAACTAGCTTGAATGTATCCAAGTCAGTAACACCCTTTCCAGTATAAGGGCAAAAGCAACCAGAGAGCTGTCAAATCCGGAGGTGGATGGGTTGGGTGCATTCAAACTTACATGGAAGCAGCTGGTGTTGTGTATGAAAAGGAAAGCAGAGCCTTTATGAACATGTGGCTATCCAGGTTCATCTTCTGTAGAAAATCCAATGAGCCAACCCTAAATCACATGATAATGGCTGAGGATTTGGCTGCAGGCACACTAATCCCTCTTGGTAAATATCTTTTAGGATCTGTTTACCATATGATGCATCAAATTATTGTTCAAATATACCATGGCAAGGATATCTCCTGTGTGAGTGGCCCTTGGTGGTTCATTCAGATGTGGTTGCAACTCTATATGAATCAAGTAGTGACTGTACCTCTTACAACTTAAGTTTCCCTTCGGTTAACTATGCCGAGGGTGATCCAGCAAAAACCAAGAGCTGTCAAACCTATGGAGAAGCATCATCATCCATCAGCATTGACATGGATATTGGTCACCTCTTCAAGTTGTTCTTCAAAGGCTTCAATAATGTGCTCTAGCTTCCCTATAGAGAAAATGATAATTTGACCTTCCCTTACAAATTCAGCTATGAGTTTAGCTGTTCTGATAAGGTATCCACTGAAATTTTTAATTCCTTCATCAAACCATGTATTCTACCAGCTGAATTTCATCATGGGAGAATGGTGAATCCCACATATGAATTCTACAATCCCAACATGGCATCTAGGCAATTAGGATGTGGACATCTGCCCCCAAGACCTTTCTTCTCATCAATCATAAGATACAGGGAGCTGATCACTAATGAAACAGAAGCCAGAAAAGTTTTTGAGCTTGGACAAGATTTGCCAACATATGAACCTTCTCCATTTGGACTAGTGGATGATGTCCACTCCCTTTTCTCCCTCTGGTGGCAAGAGTGGCACAATCACATTTTCAACATACCAGTGCATCCTTTATGCCAAGATCTGTACCCCCAATTTGCTTCTGACAGTGAGGTATTCTCATTGCACTAGTCATTTCCTGTTTCTGAATTTATCTCTCATTCTGAAATCTGGCCATGTATAGGATTTCGAGCCTACTCCTCCTAATAAAGCAGTGGAGTATTATAAAGCTAGGCCTAAACCTGCATTGGGCTACAATGCTCCCACTTTAAAAATCTTCATGAAGACTCCTGTAGTTTTAGCTACTGCCCCTTTAGAAGAAAAAGGCAAGAGGAAGATACTTGAGGACATTCATGTGACCAAAAAGGTAAGGTCCAAGAAAGTTCAGAGATCCCCTAAGGTATGAATCCTTATTCAGCAATAAACCTCACTCATCATTCATTTTGATTACCTTTATACTAATCACCTCTTGCTGTAGCCACATGTTGAAATCCCTGGGTCAAGCAACTCTCCAATAGCAGATATCCCTCTTCAAGCCCCTACTGAGGATGCAAATACCCATGAAGTTGCAAATACAGAGAACCATGAAACCGAAAGTACAGATGCCCACGAAACCTCCAAACACATTGGTACTATTTGGCTAATTACCTTCTTCCTTTCCATGAAGCATTTATCCTCTATTCTCATACTCTACCACCTGTATTGCTGGAAATAGACAAAATTCTAGAGGATCTAGCAGGAGAACATTCCTCTGGTCCAGCTCCACGTTCAGCATCCTTTGGTACCCAATTAATTCTTCAACCAGATCAAGACACAGTCCATCCAGAGGCTCAATCAACACAGCAGGTAACATACCTCCTTAAACTATCCTTTCAGCACATTTTACCCAATCGGCTAACTCTGGAACACTCCTTCCTTTCTCAAGAATACTGCTAAACCAACCACCAGCTTTTCCTACACTGTTGAAGATTTAATCAGTGAAAAAGGGGAAGAAGCTACCTCCCAGCAGGCTCTATCAGAGGAAAATCAAGCCTGGCTGCAGGACATAGCTCACCTGCTGAATAAGAACATCAACATCTTGGTCCAAGATTCAGATCAGATAAAGGACATCCTCGAGCTCATTAATCAAGATCTCCCATCTGCTCTCAAGGCCTCTTTGGAGTCTGCAGCCAAGCTTGATGACTATTTTGCTATAGTGAAGAGAGCAAACAAAAATATAGCCTCGAGGACTGCTCTGCAGGATAACAAGTCTCTAAAGAAACAAGAAGCTAAAGCTTTATACTCCAATCTTTAGGCTGCTAAAGATTCACTAGTGACACTGGAATCTAAGTTGAAAGTTATGAAGGATGAGAGAATCAGACTAGAAGCCCAATTATCTGAACTGAATCTCAAAATCCAATCTCATGAAGCCAAGATGACAGTTTTGCTGAATTCCATAGAAGCAACTTCATCAAAAATGTCAATCATTTTGAAATAAAATCAACAACTCAAAGCAAACCCATTCTGCTAACGGCCCACTTGAGAGGGAAAACCCTAGTCTGCCGTTTGGGATTCTTACTCGGCCTATAAATAAACCTTCCTTCTTCTGCCCCTGTCAACGGTTCCAGTCAAACACTCTCGCCTACGTCTTCACCCTTTCTGTTGAAACCAATCCTGAGGGAAACCCTAACTCACACAGTAACAATGGCGGGAGGCGACAACCGCGGTAAGCGTCCTACCGAAGGAGCACCTGAAGGGAGCCGAGCATGGCGCAGTCGGCAGCGCGGATAAGAATCAGTTTCTTGCCCCCTTGCATCTTTGCTCTCTTTTTATCCTTCTAGCCCTGATTTTTGTTCCTTATCAGGATCAGTTCCATCTCCACCAGCCATAGTATCCCTTTCCCCACGGCGGCAGCAGGTCAACCGGGAGTCCATTGCCCATTTCCTCTGGGTCCTTAGATTCCTTCCACTCCAAACCCTGGGACTTGGGTTCGGGTTCAGACGCCGCGGACGTCCCCTACACCTCTACAGAGGCGGTAACCTTCAAGGGTGAAAGAGATGAGGCCGGCACAGAGTTGGAGAAGATCTCCAAACAATATGGCATTGATCAACTTGAGTGGGAGGACCAGCGGACGCAGCTCTGCGACGCCATTACGGGTTAGCCAAAAGCAATCATGTTTGACCCTCTCTTTTAATCTTGTCTGCTCATCCGATTTGTATCTTCGTTCAGCGCTTTCTGCAGAGAATGAGCGCCTGAAAGCCGCGGCAAACAGGATCTCCGACAAGGTCAACGCTCAAGGAGAGACCGCCGAGGCATGCCTTGACAATGCGGACGGCCGCATCAATCAAGTCACCATCCGTGGCGTGCACCACGGCGTAACTCTGGGGCTGTCGAAAATGACTACCCAACACGGTGAGGACTTCTCTTTCCAGCCAACCGGCTTCCGTGGTCAAGTGCCTCCAGAAAATGTCGAAGACATCGACGATCTTCTGGAGAGATATGAAGATCATGCGACCGCCCTTGCTGAAGTCACAGATGCCCAGTCGGTCCTCAACAGGTTGTTTGATGAGTAGTTTGTATTTAGGAGCCTTATGTAAAAAATCTTGCTCTGTGAAATATCCAGGACCCCTACTGGTTTTCTCCTTGTTTGAATTTTTCTGAGAACGGCCAATCTGGAGAATTCTTGCACGATGTGTTTGATTTTTACTCTAAAGGCGACACATACCGTGTCGCCTATTTTATGAGCTTTTCACATAATTTTTTCGGCTAAAGGCGATATCTATGTATCGGCTATCTGTGCATAAGTTTCTTTAAGTCCGTTTATGCACCAACTTCTACACTGGGATGAAATCTCTTAAGAAATCTTCCAATAATAGCTCTAGTGAATTCTTCTCCAAGTAGAGTCCTCAAGATATACGCATTGCCAGGCGCGCACCTTACCACTCGAAAAGGTCCTTCCCAATTTGGAGACCACTTGCCGAACGCTCTGTCCTTTGTCCCGATCGGCAATACAGTTTTCCAAACCAAATCTCCTTCCGCGAATTGTTTTTCCTTAACCTTCTTGTTATAATATCTGGCAACACGTGCTTTATTTTTCTCAATGTTTTCCAATGCTTTGAGACGAACTAAATGCAAATCTTCCAATTCGTCCATCATCAGACTCTTGTAATCTTCTTTCCTCAAATTGTTCTGCAATGTAACCCGTCTTGATCCTGATTTTAATTCCCATGGCAGCACAACATGATGCCCATAAACCAACTCATAGGGAGACGCTTGAGTAGATCCATGACAAACCTTTCGGTAAGCCCACAAAGCCTCGTTAAGAACCGAATGCCACTTCTTTGGCTTTTCATTAATTTTCTTCTGAATAATTTTAATCATGATCTTATTTAATGCTTCAGCCTGGTCATTGGCTTGCGCATAATAAGGAGAAGAATTGTACAATTTTATTCCCATCTCTTCGGCAAAATCACAAAACTCGGATGAAGTAAACTAAGTCCCTTGATCTGTTGTTATGGTTTGAGGAATCCCGAATCTGTGAATTATATGCTCCTTAACAAAATTGACCATGTTTTCTGATGTAACCTTCTTCAGAGGAATAGCTTCAACCCACTTTGTGAAATAATTTGTGGCCAACGGCACAAACTTATGTCCTTTGCTAGAAGGAGGATGAATTTGACCGATCAAATCTATGCCCCATCCTCTGAACGGCAAAGGCTTGACAATTGTGTTTAAAGCCGACGCTGGAGCTCTCTGAATATTACCGAGTCTTTGACAGTCTTGACACCCCTTGTAATATTCAAAACAATCCTCAAGCATAGTTGGCCAAAAATAACCAGTTCTCCTTATTATCCATTTCATCTGGTAAGCAGACTGATGTGCACCACATACTCCTTCATGCACTTCATACATCAGGTTTCTGGACTCCTCTTGATTCAAACATTTGAGAAGCACTCCATCTATGGACTTGTAGTACAATTGGTCATCAAGGAGCATGAACTTGATAGCCTTATATCTGAGTTTTTGGGAAACTTTTTGTGATGGATTTTTTAAATAATCAACAATTTCGTTTCTCCAGTCACCAATTACCTGGCCTCCATCCAAAGCATTAATTTCTTGACCTTCTCGGTATCCCGAAGCAGTTTGAGCCAATCTATTTGCTTCTTCATTATGCCCCTTAGGGATATGATGCAAGGTGGCTACCTGGAAACTTTTCAGGAGCTCTCGGCACTCTTCATAATATCCCTTTAACATATCACTTTTGCATTCATATTGGCTGATCAGTTGGTTAATTACTAGCTCGGAATCCCCGAAAACCTCAACAGCAACAACCTTCATTTCGACAAGCAGTTGGAGTCCCTTAAGCAATGCTTCATACTCTGCTTGATTGTTAGTAACCATGAATTTAATAGGGATGGCATACTCAAAAGTCAACCCTCTAGGAGAAATCAAGAGAACACCAGCACCACCACCTTTGCTACAACACGAACCATCAAAAAACAAAGTCCAAGGTGCAATGGTTACCATCCTAGCAGAAGGATCACGATGTTGGGTAACAAAATCGGCAATAACCTGACCTTTTACTACTTTTGCCGATTCGTACCTTAAATCAAATTCTGTTAGAGCTAAAATCCATTTGCCAATTCTTCCATTTAAAATTGGCATTAATAACATATGTTTTATCACATCGAACTCAGAAACCACTACACATTCGGCATTCAACAGGTAATGTTGAAGCTTGGTACATGAGTAAAACACACATAAGCAAAGCTTTTCTATAGCCGAATACCTTGTCTCTGGATCCAACAGCTTTCGGCTAAGGTAAGCTATTACTCTCTTTCCCTTTAAACTCTTGCATGAGGGCCGACCCTATTGTCAGGTTGTCATCCGCCACGTACAACTTAAAAGGCTTGTCAAGCTGCGGAGGTACCAACATGGGTGGCACCTTCATGTACTCTTTGATCTCATCAAAATCCTTTTGTTGTACGTCACCCAACACAAACTCTTGATCTTTTTTAAGCTTCAATAGTGGAGAGAAGGGCAACACCCTTTCTGACAAGTTAGATATGAATCTTCTCACAAAATTAATCTTGCCCAGCAATGATTGCAACTCTGTGAGATTGGTTGGAGGTACCACCTTGTCCATTGCTTCCATGCTCTTCTTGCCGACTTCGATCCCTCCTTTATGGACTAGAAAGCCTAAAAACTCACCAGCCGAGACTCCAAAGGCACACTTATTCGGGTTCATCCTCAAACCATGCTTCCTAATGCACTCCAAGGTCTTCCTCAAATCGGCCAAATGCCCCTCATGGTTTCTAGACTTGACCACCACGTCATCAATATAGATTTCCACAATCTTGTTGATCTACTCATGAAAGATATAGTTCACAGCTCTTTGATAGGTTGCACCGGCATTCTTCAAACCAAAAGTCATGACAATCCATTCAAACAAACCAATATGACCAGGGCATCTGAAGGCTGTCTTTGAAATATCCTCTATTGCCATGAAGATTTGGTTATAACCAGCATTACCATCCATAAAGTTGATGACTTCATAACCAGCCGACGCGTCGACGAGCAGATTGGCAACTGGCATCGGGTAACCATCCATATGAGTAGATTTGTTGAGATTTCTAAAATCAATGCAGACCCTCATCTTTCCATTTTTCTTGTATACCGGGACTATGTTTGAAACCCAATCTGTATATCTGCATGGCCGAATGAAATTTGCCTCCAATAATCTTTCAACTTCCTTCTTTACATCGGCCAGTACCTCCTCTTTGTAAATCTTCCGGGAGGTTGTTTGAAAGGACGGTATCCAGGCTTGATTGGCAATTTATGCTCAACGATAGAACGATCCAGTCCTAGCATCTCTGTATAATCCCAAGCGAAACAATCTTTGAATTCTTTTAGTAGGTCTATCAGCTTCAACCTATGCTCTTGGTCTAAATTTGCACTAATAAACATCGGTCTTGGTTTAACACTATCACCAACATTTATCTCCTCTAGCTTATCGGCCGACATGAAGCCACGTCCCAGCTTCCCTTCACTATCATCGATTGTGTTCCCCATTAAAAATTGCTCTTAGAGACGACTTCTTGGATCGGTTGTTGGCCCTTGCCGGAGACATTCACGGGACCTTCTCCCCAAATATTTCCATAGAAACAATCGAAGCCATCATACTCCCCGTAGACAGGTTCTGTGGCAGCAACACTTACCGAATCATCGGCATGAACAATCTCAACATCATCTCCAATCCACTGAATGAGAGCCTGATGCATGGTTGAGGGTATGCAGCAGTTAGCATGGATCCAATCTCTTCCCAAGAGCAGACTATATGCCCCCTTGCCATCTATGACAAAGAAGGTAGTGATCATAGTCTTTGATCCAATCATCAACTCGACGTGTACTGCCCCCTGAGTGTTGGAAGGGTTGCCAGCAAAGTCTCTGAGTACCAAGTCGGTTTTCAACAACTCCTCATTGGTCATCCTGAGCTTCCTAAAGGTAGTATATGGCATGATATTGATGGCAGCTCCTCCATCAACCATCATCTTGGTCAAGGGCTTGTCATTGATGTATCCCTTCACGTAAAGCGCCTTCAAGTGTCGATGTCTGGCCTGTTGAGTCAGGACAAGCTGGGCCATTAGGTTCTGATACTCGCTCTCATCAGCATCTAAAGACACTTCTTCTTGGATATCTTGGTCCTCGGGGGCTATAAATTCTGACGGAAGGAAGAAGGCCATGTATGTGTCAGCCGAACGTTCGTGTTCATCGGATTTCTTCTTAGGACGCCACGTTGGTTTCCGTTCGGCATTCACTTGTGCTAGCTCTCTGTTCCTCAAGCGTTGCACCCTCCTTTTCTAACTCTTCTTCAGCCCTGGTGGACACCATTGTCCGTTCTGCCACACGTACTCCCGACGCTCTCTCTCCTCAGAGTGAACCCACTCTTGATCGGCAAACCTTTTACCCTGCCGATCCTCTGAGTCGCCTATTTTTAAACGACGATCGTCCCTAGGAGCATGTTCTCCAAGTCTTTCATGGACCGGACGGCGGTTGACCCAGGACTATCTATACCCTGAATACTGATCACTGCATTCAGGACAATTGTTTCTGGTAGGCAGCTTCAGGCCTTCATTCCAACAATGCTTGAAGAACGAACATCCCCAATGAGACAGCTCCTACTCCTTCAAGCGCTCTTGTTTTCTCCGATACACTTCTTCATGTCTCTGACATTCGTCTATGAATTCTTGTTCCTCGTAGTGCATCTACCTCTAATACTACTCTTGCTCCCGTTGCCACTTGTTCAACAGGATCCTTGTCGTTACCCTAGGTCTGGAGGCTTCTCCTCTCTCAGTTCGGCTATTCTAGAACTGTCCTCGTTGCCGAAGCTCCCCGTCCGTGATCTGCTGATCAGGGTCAACAACACCAGTTCTCTTCCCTCTATCTAAGGTCAGCACCTTCATCTTGCCGTTGCCTTTGGAGTCATCCACGACAACCATATTCATAGAGAAAGACACTGTATTTTGTGCAAAAGGATTAGCGTCAATCTTCATCTTGCTGTCAAATTTCAGATGTCCTTCCTCAATAGCTTTCTAGATCTTCATCCTGAACACTCGGCAATCATTGATGGCATGGGAATTGGTGTTATGGTAACTGCAAAATCTTTTGTCCTTTACTCCTTGAGGACGCAGCATGGGGTGCCCTTCTGGCAATTTGATGCGACCTTCCCTTAGCAACAACTCGAACAACTTGTCTGACTTGGAGACATCAAAGTCATAAGTACCCTTCTGTTGCCTCAGCCATCACTGATTCACTTGAGTTGGTTCTTTTGCCCAGACCAGTTCGGTTGCGGCGACTTCATCCTCGTCTTCGAACTTCGTTGCCTCTTCCAGGAAACTCTGATACACTGTATTAGCCATATCACCTTTCTGAAAACGGTTGTCTCTTCTGAACCCTTGAGCCTGGTTACTCATCATCGCCAAACGTTGGGAGAACTAACCAAGGTCCCACCGAGCGTGCCAAAAAGTGTGTTGACACAAAAAGTGATGTACTGTGTCTCACACACAGCAAGCCGGAAAGCGTGGCTTCAATCGGGTGTTCGGGTGCTTCGAGAACCGAAAACGTGCTAGTCAGTTTGACCTGAAACTAACAAGGGATGAAAATCATTAGATATAACTTGGAACATGTCGGATAAGACCAGACAGTTCCATATGTACGGCCCTGAAGCCACTTACGACGACATACAACTATAAAAGCTATCTGCCAACAGAGTATATATAGATCATTCGGCTAAAACAAAGAGCACGTGGCACTTTGATTGCCGAATATGCATGCATGGGAAAAAGTACGTATGAATGAACGAAATATCCAAAGGTTAAAGCATGACCAAGCTCGGCAATCCGAACGAGTTGGGATCCATGATGAAGGAAACATGTAAGAAAAACACGATCAAACCAATCTAAGCTTGCGCCTGCCGCACGACACTTAGCTTTATCAAGACTCAAACGTGAAATAGCATGCATGAACCCAGAACACATGACAATCTAGATTGAACTTGATTCGGCTATTATGAAACATAAGATCTAACTGTGGAAACAACGTGGAAGTGTTAAATTGTTAAAAAACATGAATAGATCTATGATGAAAAAAGGAAAGTCGAACCTCATCAATCTAAATTGGGCAAAAGAGTGTTTGCAAATATGTAAAGATTATCTAAAACATGCAACACGATAACTTAATGAATCCAATAGATCTTGCCAAATCTACGAGAGCCGATAACTATCTTGCTTATGCTAAGCGTATCGAGCAAACACCCGCCGCACGGTATTTACTTGTAAATAAAACATAAGTGAAGACTTCTTGATCATCAATCAAGGATCGGCCGCACGATCATTGACAACAAACAAGACTACTTGCATCAGCATCTAAATCCACCGCATGATACTAGACATGATAACAAGGTTGCCAAGACATACAGAGGTCGATGGATCGATGATTCCTCTCGAAGAACTCGACGACACGACAAAAGGACTCGAAGTTGGAACGGGGCCGACTGTATGGATTTGGTTGTGAACCCTTTTTACAATAGCTAAGGGCTTATATTTATACTCTTGCTATCACATGAGTCCTAAGAGGACACGGCTACAAAATATTAAAGGAAGAAATACAATATTTTGACTTTGGTTTCCTTCGGAGTCTTCATTGCCTTAATTATCGCACCTATCATTACCAATTCGGCTCTTACTTGCCGCCTTTGTCGCTCCGATAAAAACCGCCCTTCTTCTGATTAACCGATTGCGCGATCGATCGCCGAATCTGGCAATTAATCGACCGCACAGATTTTGCCGAATGCTCTGAGCATCTATCTCTGCCGACTCACCGTGCACTGGCCCACTTGTCATCGTGCAAAAATCTGGTGTTAACAATGGGTAATGGGATTGTTGCTAGTTTCTTGTGTCGTCGAGTTTAGCCTCTTATGAAGAGGGAATATTTTGGTTTGATAGGTCATAAAGAGCGTAGTAAAGGCAAAAGATTCTAAAAGGACTGCATTGATGAAGTACAAATGACTACAGTAAAGGTGTGACACTAGTGAACATAGTACAAGACAAGAACAACACCAGTACAGCATATTAAATATCTAAAAGAATATTCCATGATAATCATACAACTCGTGCAACCTTACAAACAACCCTACATCAAAATGGAATATGCCAAAAACAACTCGGCAACAATAAGGTTGCACAACTTACAGATACAAAGACTCGAAGCCTACAAGTACAATATCAAGGAGGCCTCACTTACAACAAAAGACCACAAGTGATAAAATATAAAGGCTAAAATCAAGACTACATCAGGTCTACCACCCAAGAAGAGACAACACTTGATCAAGGACAAACAGAATAAAACAACCTAGAACTTCAACACAACATGTAGAAAGTCCTAGTCCGCAGGTAGAAAACCACTCCCAACAAATAAGATTAGACAACTCCAACTCAGGCCCTTTGAGCAGGAGTTCGATGCAAGCATGGAGAGCCAAGAAAATGGGGCACACCACATCAACTAACTCAGGAGCGGTAACGGTGACAGCCCGGGGTCTAGTAAACAGGTAGAGAAGGCATGAAAGCTGAGTCACAATACTTCTTCTACACGCCTTACCAAACTTCTCAGGAAAATCTAACTAAGCAGTTAGTCTACCTCTAACTCCTTTGACAAGAATTCTTCTATCCACTCAACTATCAATAGTCAGACATAAGCCTGTGGGTTGCTTAGTTTCACTCAGTAGCCTAGCCATCAGAGAAACACAACAAAACTATCACAAGCAAATCTCAGCATACCGCACACCAGAGAATTTATAGCAAGCCAAGGACTCAAAGAGCCAAAGGTCACAAGAAATAAAACAACAAGAAGACAAAGGAGCAAAAGCTGACCAAAGCAAACAGTGAAAAGAAAAATTCGGCACACCTGTGAATGCACAATACCCACCCTTCACAAAAAGTTGATAGGAGAAAGTATTTCAGACCCTTCTGCTGATTTCTTTCAATCACAAAAGAACTCGGAGAAGGCTCGAGGGCTGGAAATACCTACCCCACAAAACATCTATTTCAAATCTTGGATCCTCTAGATGCTTGTACCAATAAACCAGAGGCTCGAGGGCTACACTCAATGAGTGCACATGATGACCGCAAGAAGAAAGCATAGAAGATCATCTCACGATTTTACTTCAAGAAGAACTCGATTTTAATCTCAAACAACCCGACATCTTGAAGAAAAATCATGAGATGCTCGGGGGCCTATCGATGGGATGTTCTATGGGTTGCCCATTGACTGGACTACCGAGTCATGGGCATCAGTCATACGGCCCAAGAGGAAGGACAAGCACACAAGCACAAATACTACTCGGATATGGCGAAGATAAGAAGACCGAAGCATAGCTTAGGACTCTAAACTTGTACCCGAGTAGGAATAGAACTCACCCTTAACCGGTTCCTGGACTATAAAGGGTCGGTAAGGAGACCACCCTAAAAGAAGATCACCAAGTACAACATAACACACGACACGCAGAGCGACATACAACGTCTTGTACACCGTAACCTAAGCAATAATAAGCAACTTGGCTATACGCCAACTAGACGTAAGGTTATTACTCGACTACGTCGAGGGCCTGAACCAATATAAACCGTGTGTCCCTACGTGTCTAACCACCAAGGTTTCACTATTCACCAAGGCATGAACGACTGTCTCAGGTAACCCTGTGGCAATCTATCGGTGGTAAAACATCGACAACTGGCGCACCAGGTAGGATGACCTAGTCCAAATAGGATTCCCTACGTGAATCCTACTAGGACTAAGAGAAGACCTAGTATAAATAGGATTCCCTACATGTAATCCTATTAGGACTAGTTACACATAATCCTACTAGGATCTCTACTTTGTAACCGACTAGGACTCCTGCCTCTCCTAGGGCACCTCAGCTCATACCTCAATACAACTAGACCTCACGATCTAGACTACGAGCGTAGGGGGCAAGATACTTTTAAACCCCACATTGGATGTAGGCACACCATCCTGGTGGCCGAACTAGTATAAATAGTTGTCTCCCTGTGTTTACCATCGAGTTCCTGCTTGCGCCGACACCCCTCCGAACAAAACACCGTCCTGGGTAACCCCGTGATGGGTTGCCGGTGGTAAAACATCGACAACTGGCGCGCTAGGTAGGGGCTTTCGGCGATTTTTTTCTCGAAAGCTTGGCAAAATCGACGTTTGTTTTCGGATCATGGAGTTGTGAGATAGACAACAATGGAAAACTTCAAAGCCAACTCCGAAAAGAGGAAGGATTCGACGGAGAGATCAAGCAAAATCTGCAAGAATTAACTCAAAAGGTTACAAACCTCTCAATCTCAAACCCGACTAGGACAAGAGAGGAAGATGACTACGAAACCCAACAACTCAAAGAAGGAAGCACAGAAGACCATCTCAAGATTTCGCTCCAAGAAGAACTCAGTTTGGACCTCCAACAACTCGGCCTCTTGAAGAAAAATCATGAGATGCTTGGGGGTTTGTCGATGGGATATCCTATGGGTTCCTCATGGAGAAGATAGAAGAAGACCTAGTCCAAATAGGATTCCCTACGTGAATCCTACTAGGACTAAGAGAAGACCTAGTCCAAATAGGATTCCCTACATGTAATACTATTAGGACTAGTTACACATAATCCTACTAGGATCTCTACTTCGTAAATGACTAGGACTCCTGCCTCTCCTGGACTATATAAAGGAGGGCGGGGGTCCCTAGATCGGCACCTCAGATCATACCTCAACACAACTAGACCTCGCGGTCTAGACTACGAGCGCAGGACACAAGATACTTTTACACCCCACACTGGACGTAGGCACACCATCCTGGCCGCCGAACCAGTATAAATCGTTGTCTCCCTGCGTTTACCATCGAGTTCCTGCATGCGCCGACACCCCTACGAACAAAACACCATCCCAGGTAACCCCGTGACGGGTTGCCGGTTGTAAAACATCGATAGGTGTCCCAGCTATCGATGTTTTACCACCGATAGCCTGCCACGGGGTTACCCGAGATAGTCGTTCGTTCCTCGGTGAATAGTGAAACCTTGGTGGTTATACACGTAGGGACACACAGTTTATACTGGTTTGGGCCCTCGACGTAGTCGAGTAATAACCTTACGTCCAGTTGGTGTATAGCCGAGTTGCTTATTATTGCTTAGGTTACAGTGTACAAGATGGTGTATGTCACTCTGCGTATCGGGTGTTATCTTGTACATGGTAATCTTCTTTTTGGGTGGTCTCCTTACCGACCCTTTATAGTCCAGGAACCGGTTAAGGGCGAGTTCTATCTTACTCGAGTACAAGTTCAGAGTCCTAAGCTATGCTTCGGTCTTCTTCCATTCGTCGTATCCGAGTAGTATTCGTGCTTGTGCGCTTGTCCTTCCTCTTAGGCCGTATGACTGAGGCCCATGACTCGGTTGTCAAGTCAATGGGGAACTTGTAGGACATCCCATCGACACTGTCGGCCCCAAGGAGGAAGAGGGTATCACCTCTACGAAGGAAGAAGAGGGACCCCTGCCGTTGGTCGGCTTCCTCCACCTCGGCCATGGCAGAGCTCGAGCCATCCACGACAGAGGTCACCACTCTCCACACTAGCCATGGTGGAGATCGACAACGAGTGCCGAGGATCTGGCTACTCAACCGCGGCTATGACGGGGTGCACGACACCCCTCACACGCGGGCAGAAAAAGTCGCACCATCATGGGAGAAGAAGATTCCCCGGCGAGGGAGAAGAAGAGGGCGGCGTGGCACTACTCGTTGGCGCGCGGAGGGGTAGCTAGGGACAAGAAGAGCCGCCGGCGGAGGGAGGGGACGGCGGCGCGGCTCGCTAGCATGCGGAGGGAGGTTCGAGGGTGAAGTAGAGCCGCCGACAGAGGGGGGGAGGGGTGGGTGGCGATGCTCGCTGGCACACGGAGTGAGATGCAATGGAGAAAAAGAGTCACGACGGCTTCAATTCCTCCCAATACGGAGGGTCGGGCCTCGGTATTGCTAGCAGGAGGGCACAACCATTGAGAATACCCTTTGGCATTGAAGTTCATTTCCAATTCCAAAGCCAAAGGCCATCCAAACAGTAGCATTTGGGCCAATTCCAATACCTAAGGCCCAATATCTACATCCAAACATAGCCTTAGTGTTTTTAGAGGAGTTGTGCGAAATAGACAAATAGTCTGAATTCGGACATCATTTCTGGTAAGCTATGACTTACCTCGTGTGGTGGCAAAATGAAATAGAGTCTAAGTTTCACCTCTCAGTTTTCAAAACATAACACAGAGAATGAAATAGAGTCTCTCAATACACAGTTTCATCTGATAGTTTCACACAGTAGCTTTAGCATTTAATTTGTATATTGTGTTGTGATCAAATGTGGTATACAAACCATGTAGCCTTTTACAGCACCAGTTTTCACACTTATGCATATACAAAATTCAGCAACTACCAAACGCATATACAGACTTAAAGAACACGCAGAACTCAACCTCCATCATGGCCAGAAATTAAATGAAGAGCTCTGTACTGGGACTTGCTGATAATCGCGACACAGGTGTTGGCAAAGAAAACATACCAAGTGCTGATCGCCACCACAACAAGCCGCTTTAGTAGGTTGCTGCGGAGAAAATAAGGCGGATGGAGCAATGCGTCGAACACATGGTGAGCGCAGGGAAACGAAAGGGGAGGATTGGAGAGAGGACCAGCCTATTCCAAGCGCTCTGACGGTGATGCTGGTGGCCGTGTCGAAGTACACTCATGTCCATTGAAGTCGTAGAACTTACAGACACGAGGACGATGCGGGAGCGGGACCGCTTGTAGGTGCCGACGATGTAGCACACCTCATCCTCCTCCATGACGGCCCAGCTCGCGGCCAAAATCTCCTGCGGCGGCCGCAGTGGTCAAGGCGGCGCCGGCGCCGTGAGGCAGACCGATACGCGCGCCCGTGGCCCAGTCGACAACCAACTTGACGGTGTGGAAGGAGTAGAGTGAGGCCATGGCGGATTGAAGGATTGGAGTTAGTGCGGCGTGTGTGACCATGAGAAAGATGGAATTCGACGGTAAGAACAGCAAGGAGGCGGGAAGAAGCGGATGAAAAAGGGGACGGAGGCGCGCCGGAGCACGGGATCGATGAAACGAAAAGCGTCTCAGTGCGGGTGTCGTCCCGTTTCCAACGACTTGGAAACGACACCGGATCGTTTCGTCGCCATGAAACAAATGTCTTCTCTCTTCATGAATATGCATCAAAAACTTTATTTTTCTGATGTAACCCCATGACATCCCCATTGAGATTGGCTTAACAGCAGCGAAGACCAGCACTGTATTCACTGCCTGACATATGCTAAACCGACAGCGAAAACGTTTATTACCACTGGTAAAGCACCCTTTTGGGACCCCTCACACTATGAACCGTCGGCGTTATATATGTATCACTGCTGGATATATCATATAACCGGAGGTGAAAGTCCCAGTGGTGATCAAACTTTTTGTAGTAATGCTATGGCTTCGGAAATGGGAGAAGGTGACGTCAATATTGTAAGCTTTAGACTCTTGTGAACTACAATGACTATTGTCATCCGTTTGTTGTAATCAAGTAATTATTGTTAAAGTCGTCATTAAATATTTTTTATGATATATTACATATTTGGTGTTATAATATTAATATATACTCTTAAAATTTAATTAAAAATCTAGATAGTTTGATTAGTGACAAAACTATAATTGTATCGTTTTGAGGTTGGAGCTACTCACTCTGTGAACAAAAAACATACTAATTTTAGTTTTGGCATGTGGACAAGTTTTTGAGAGACGGAGGGACTGAAATCCTTCTTGTTGCTAAATTCGACCCTCGAAATTTTTGCCAAACCAACGCAATGAGATCTAGTGCTCCTACTTTGCAGCATTCCTGGCATCAGCATCAATAACACACTCAGGTCAGCCTGGGCATTCGGTTTAAACCGGTAAATCAGTTCGGTTTGTTCGGTTACTACAAATTTCGGTTTCTACGGATCACCAACCGATCGGTTTCCTATAGAAACCAAAACCGAAAAATTCGGTGTCGGTTTGCTTGGTTCGGTTTTCGGTTTCCACCGAATACACCGAAGCTAGCACACAGGTGAGATCGATAGATCGATAGGCAGGGAAGAAGAACAAATTGAAGGGAGATGAACACCAAAACAGAAAAACGGAGAAGAATAAAATCCAATCCACATGCTCGGATGCCACCACAGGCCCACAGCCAGATGCGCCGTCGCCCGCCGCCCACAGCGGCGTCACCCAGCTCGGCGCGACGGCGCTCGGCCGCTCACGCTTGCGCAGTCGCGTAGCGCCGGCGCCGCTCTCGCCAGGTGTGTCGCTCGCCTGCTCCTACTCGGACGCTCGATGCTCGCAGCCGCCTGCTCGGACGCTCGGTGCGCGCAGCCATCACGCCGCCGCCGCGCGCAGGTTAGGGTTTGGGTGGGAGGCGGGAGGCCGAGAGCCGTGGGGATGCAGACTGCGGTCAAGTGGGGGGCGGGGCGACGGGCCGCGACCGAGTGTGGGTGTGACCGGGGGGAGAGGATGAGGATGCAGAGTCACAGATTCACAGAGTGGGCCGTGGCGAGTTGCTGAGTTGGGCTCTAGCCTTGGGCTGGCAAAGTGGCAAGGGCGGATGTGCTTGTGCGGTTGTGCCTGTTCGGTTTCCATTTATATTCGGTTCAGTTTGATGCATAAACTGAAGCCGAAGCGGTAAACCGAAAAAACCGATATTTCGGTTCGGTTCGGATCGGTTTTTGGTTTACGGTTTAAATGTGCCCAGGCTGACACTCAAGGGTTGTTTGTCTCAGCCATGGAACGCCGCGCTGAACCGTGGTGGACTTTGGCGGAAGCAGGCAGTGGCGAAGCCACATGGAGCCACCCGAGTGCACGGACACCAGGGTAAAATGAAAAAATTAGTTAACAGGTAGTAAATTTTACCTCTTGTGCACCACCCTTGCCCAAACATGTGTACCACCGTAGCCGGGTGCACTCGGGTCCTTGATGTTCTAGCTTCGTTTACGCTGAAACCTTCTGTGGCTATCGTTAAGGGCCTGTTTAGTTCCAGACAAAATACAGAATCCAGAATCCACAATGAAAATCCCCCACAAAATCCAAAATGCAAAATAGATGAATAGGGTGTTTCCTTCCACCCAAAATCCAGAATAGGAAATCAACTTCTCCCTCCACTCCTCTCTCTCTGCTCTGTGCTTTGTGCACAATGCAACTGGGCCACAGCCACACCAGTAGCTGCAACGCCGACTAGTAGTGCTCTTCAACAAGCTGTAGTACTACTGTAAATACAAGCGTTGGGCAGAATACTGATATCTGCTCATCCTGCCATCTTAAAACAGACCAGAGCGTTGAACCGAAGATATGCGATCAGGTGCCAATTAGTCCACAGTGCGGTGCAGATAGAACAGAGCAACACACTGCGTTGAACCGAAGATATACAAAAAAAATGCATTGCGGTGCAGATAGAACAGAGCAACACACTGCATATTGACAGCAACTGCAGACCGCGGTGAAAGGAATTTGCACGGGGTGACTGCAGCTTGCGGTCAGCAAATGGCCCAGTTGCATTGTGCACAGAGCAGGGGAAAATACCGTGGGAGCGTTGGGTATGATCCGAGCGTTGGGCGCCATACTCGTCCATGCGGAAAGCTGCGAACAGGGAGGAGACAGTAGATCCTGCGAGCTCAGATGATGATCTGCGAGCTCGGAGGAGGATCCGGACGGAGACAGAGCGAGCTCGGAGGAGGATCCGTCGGTGGAAGCGAGTGGCGGCGGCGGGGTACCGAGGACTCTGAAGGAAAGGCTCGGGACTGGGTACCGAGGGCAACAGACACAAAACGGGTTCATTTTGGCCTATGGACTCCAGAATACAGAATACGAAATGGACCTTATTTTAAAAAAAAAACAAGATGTTTAGATCCAGAATCCAGAATGGTGGGCCAAAATCCAGAATTTTCTAGATTCCACCTAGAACTAAACAGGGCCTTAGCCAACCAGCAACCTTACGAGATGTGGTGTCTGGCATTTGAAGTATGACAAACTATGGCAGGAACCAAACACCCTCTTGTCTCCAAAACCTTTAAAAAATCTACTCTCTAAATCATCATTTGAGTAAAAATCACTTTTATATGTTTATACTCTCCAACAACTTTTTTATGTTTTATGTGCAGTCTAGAAAGTTATACTCGCTCCATCTTTGACTAGCAAGATATCTAGAATAAAGGATATTTATGTTTAGATATCCAATTAAAGAGGATGTTGGAGGGTGTTTCTTTACCAAAATCTTTATTCCTGTAAATTGAGAAAGATATAGAAAGTTAGGGCATGTTAAGAGAGTGGCTAAAGTCTAGTCATCCAACTTTAGTCTCTTTTAGTCACAAAATAGCCAAACAAGGTGACTAAAAAGTGTCTAAATAGTGTTTAGTCACTAGCCCACAAGACGGTTGCTAAGGGACTAAACCTAGAAAAAGACACCCCTTGCACCTCATTAATGCTCTTCCCTCATCTCTCCCATTCAGCCCACAAACCCCATCTGCCTCCTCCAATGTTTCCTTGACGCCGCCACGATGCTCACCTCCCTCCACTCGGACCCGCTCTAGATTGCTCCAATGTCGGGCACCCCGAGTGGCATGTCCGTCCCCATTGTCGACGAGGACCTTGATTTCTTTGTGTTCACTATCTCCGGCGCTTGCTTGGACGTGCCACCACCACCTAGCCCCTCATGAGCTCTCCATCTCTATAGCGCCTAAGCTCGTCGCTACCATGGCCGAGTCCAGAGCATGGAGCTCATGCATAGTGTGGCTCTGCCTATGAAGAATCGTTGGGGGCGGAGCTCAAACCGTGGTAGACACTTTTATCCAATGAGGGGCGCGGGGCGAAGCTCATGCCATGGCGAATAGGGTATGTTGTGAATCCGGCTGGGACAAAGCTAGTGGGGAGGAGTGTGGGGGTACCGACTGTTTGAAGAGAGGCGAGATACAAAGGAAGAAAAAGAGAGAAAAAAAGAAAGAAATAAAGAGGATGTTTTGTCGTTTGTCAATAACTAGGCCCCATGGAATTGAATTTATTTTAATAATCATAACTTATAGACATATTAATTAAACTAATATGATTGTATATGGATTATAATTGCATATTATTATTCACTATATGAGAGACATACTTATTTTTGTATTTT
This sequence comes from Microstegium vimineum, assembly GCA_022036555.1. Taxonomy (NCBI): domain Eukaryota; kingdom Viridiplantae; phylum Streptophyta; class Magnoliopsida; order Poales; family Poaceae; genus Microstegium; species Microstegium vimineum. The sequence continues at coordinate 28,289,708 of CM039125.1, forward strand.
TATCGTAGAAGAGAGATAGTTTGAATAACATGTTATAAAATGCAAATAGAAGTTTGGAATGATGATCTATAGAAACAATTTCCATGTCTCACACTATGAATTTGAGATAGGTTTAAATTTAAGTGGTGGAATGTCAAATTCCAAGTCAAATAAGTTAATTTATTAGAGTAGATTTCAATTCCACCTGATGGTTTTTAGTTCGTGGAACCAACATCCTATTGAAGTTTTTGTCGAGGGAGGACTAATAAATGCCGAGAGACTCTCCATATCCTTTCTATATGCTAGGAATAGAGATTTTGGTGAAAAACTATCCTCCAACAGCTTATCTAAATGATCTTATAAATATAGTCATTCTCTATTCCGGATTTTTCGCTAGCCAACGAGAATGACTCTCTAGAGTATACATGTGATTTAGAAAAACTGTTGGAAGATAAAAAGATATACAAAACAATTTTTATACAAATGACTTATAAATGATAATTTAGAGAGTGAAAGTTAGAAAGACTCTTGCAGATACTCTAAGGGTACCAAGAGCCCTCTGGTGATTAGTTGCACGGTTGAAACCGGAATCCCCTTTTCCCCGTCCGGCCTCCGCTTCGCTTATAAAACACGCCACCGGGCTTGCTCCTGCATCCCCAATATTCTACGCAAGCATCCAACCCAAGCCAAACTTAAGCCCAATCAGGCAAGCAAACGGAAGAGGCAAGAAAACCACGAGACTGCTCCCTCGCGGACGCGGAGATGTCGTCGCAGCTGATCGAGGAGCACCGGTCGGGCGCGGATGTGAACGCCGGGTACGAGCTGTGCGAGCGCAAGTGCCGCGAGTTCATGGTGGAGCTGGGCCTCCCCGACGGGCTCATCCCACTGCGCTCCCTCGACGAGGTGGGCTACAACCGCTCCACGGGCTTCGTGTGGCTCCGCCAGGCCGCCGGCGTGACCCACACCTTCGACTCCATCGGCAAGCAGGTGTGGTACGACAAGGAGGTGACCGCGTTCGTGGAGCCCGGCCGGATGCACAGCCTCACTGGGGTCAAGAGCAAGGAGCTCCTCATCTGGATCACAATCTCCGAGATCGTCGTCACCCGCTCCGGCACCAAGATCGTGTTCCGCACCCCCGCGGGGCTCGGCCGCGCCTTCGCCATCACCGCCTTCCAGCTCAAGCCCGAGGAGGAGGAGGAGCGCCGCCGCCCCGCAAACTGATCTGCTTAGCTTCTGACGTGTTTGTGCTGCTCGATCTGGCCGCGGCGCCACGAGATCCGGCGGTGACTCTGTGAGTTGATTGATGATTGAGGTTTCCTCCGCCGCAGTGTATGTGTAATGGTAGTGGATGATGCAGGAATAAACTAAACGGCGTCCCTGAATCCAGAATTCATGATTGTGTGCGCTAGTGCTGCCACAGTTTGATTTTGGATTGACTGACGACTCGTCTCTGATCCATCCAGTTTATTTATGCTCGTATCGTATCGATCTCTGTTTCGTTGTCCGTTTCCTCTATGTATATGTAATCAGATTGCAATGCCTGTTTGTTTGCTGGAATGATACATGCCGCGGTCTCTTCTGTTCAGATCCTGGGTCCTGATCCTCACACAATGGGTCAGGGACAAGGTACAGAGACGATCCGTCAATTTGGTCATGTTTTGTTTTGTTGTATTGGAGGTTGGAGCCAAGGCTGCAGAGTTTAATTACTCTAGCTTTGACTCAGTGCATGCATCCAGCGGCTTCCTAGAGGTTGAGGTGAGAGCTGAGAACCACAGCTTGGCATCTTAGTGCTTGTTTGGTATAACTATTTCACTAATAAAGCTGTTTTTTTAGAAAATAGCTTGATAATCAACTCTCTAGGTGAAGCTGAGCTATTTTAAAAAAAGTGTTTGACAAAACAGCTTCATCAACAACTTTATGTATGGATATGAGAGAGAAAGGGAGAGAGAGCTATGATAAACTACTATTTTCAGCTTCATCCCACTTCTTATCTTTGTGAAAGGGAAAAAACAGCTTTAGGAGTGAAACTGTTTTGAAAAGAGGTGTTACAAAAAAACAGCTCACAACAGCTTCATAAAATTGTTATAAGCTGTACCAAAGAGGCCTTCACTCATGTTCATTAAGAGCTATACTAATAATACAGTCGGCTGCTGGCTCTAAGGATTCTTGCAGTCCACCTCTCAACCCATTTGTATAGTAGTCAGCTGTTTAGCATTAATATATGACCCATCTGTCACTCTCACACAGTTTTTTGGTTTTTGTGTCTGAGCCAGCTGTAAGCTTACACCCCGCTTCTCCTCTCTTTCCTCTTCTCTCTCATCCACATCAACATTCAGCCCGCTTACAACCGGTCATTATACTTGCTCTAAAGAAGTTATGATTGAGCTGAGCAAAGTGGTTAGCATTAATATTCTAGTAGTACTAAGGGCATCCGCAATAGTAATAGCTAGTACTAGCTATTTGGTGAGTTGATGTGGAGGTGAGAGACAATAAAAAAGACTAATATATACTAGTGGATCCACATGCTCCTCTCACATGGTCTTGTACTACGTGAAATAGATAGACTATTTGTTTTATGACTACTCTCTCTTCTACTTTTTGCTTGTCATGTCACATCTAGCTAGCCAAATAGCTACCTATTACGGACGCTCTAACCTTCATGTGCAGTGAAGTACTACTGCAACTACCTAGATCTGGACACTTGTCTACCGGAGGTTGGGCATTTAAACCTGTCTCTACGTGACGTAGTCGTAGAGGGTAGGTACACGAGATGACCTGCACTAACAGTCGAACACTCCGTTGTTCCGTCCTGCTCGCAAGCAACGGAAAAACACTAGCTTGGCAGCACATGCTGGTGCTCACATGGTAATTGAAGAACTTACAATCCAATTTGGTTGCTGTGAATTTCTGTCAATTCCAAGCGTTTCTCTTATCAATGTTCGGTATCGAGTCTTAATACACAGTCCTGACCATATAAAATTGCCTACATATCTTTGGAGTATTTTCATGATATCACAATCTTAGCATTGTAACGATCTTCCTTTTTGAAAATTATTAACCTTTCGAGATGCCTTATTGTTCTAGATGCTTTAACATTTATTTTGGGATTTCTTGTATATTAGCAACATGCAAATTGTGCGACATCATTAAACTGAAATCCAAACAATTAAGAAATCTAAAGGGAGCTAGACAAATTTCAGATTACCTCTAATTATTGACTTTTGTTCTGGATGAGCTGAACTTTTTAAGGCAAACTCTAATAGGTAGCCCATTGCACAATCGCGTGAACACGCGACGGCCATGCCTCTACTACTGGGTTAGTGGATATTTCTTCTTCCTGACCATAAATCCCTACTGACTTGACAATGCGTCGTGATGTGGTTTGGTCAGTGGGTCGAGGTGGAGGGTTAGAGCACCGCCAACCGCGATAGTGGAGGCAACGATTGGGCAAAGAAGGCTTTTTGGCGCCATGTTATTGGAGAATGATAGATTAGCGAAGGGCAAGGTTGATAGGAAAGGGTGGATAATGAACGGTGCAATGTTGTGACAAGTTGCTAGCGGCCACGGGTAATGGTGGGAGGTGACAATGGGGCAGTGTCACCCGGTCACACTATAGCTCAACTAATTGCACATTTACTTTGTCCCTTTCTAAAGAGCTAGCTATGATATTTAATGGGATGGGAGAATTTTACTATTTACACACTAATGTCTAGTAGTTTGTAGGGGTTTGTGCTTATGGGTTACAATAGAATTGTGATTAAGGTTATGGGTTCTAGCCCTTCCATCTATTGAAATTTCAACTTTTAGTTCCTTTATGCAAGGACCCTCGAATACCAAGACCTTATATTTAGGTGTGAAATAGGGGTTATGACTAGGGATTGCATTAGGGGTTGTAACTGGAGGTCGCTACATGGGTTAAGATTAGGGGATTATAGGAGGGTTTGTGGTTTGGGATTCTAGGTTTTGTACCTTCGTTACATTGAGCTCAGAACCTTTTATTTCCTTGTCCATGACCCCACCTGTCTGGCCCATGTACTTAGTGGTCAAAGCAAGGGCTATGATTATATATCCTATATAGGGATTGTTCATGGAGTCATTAGCAGAGCAGTAAAGGTGTATTTGTTGTATTTCATTGTTATGACATGTCTTTGTTCAGTATGGAGTTGTTTTGATTCTATATATATGTCAATTTTGCTTGGTGACTAGATGGTATGTTGAATATTATTAACTCTATTGCTTTGTAGAGGTTGTGGAGTCTAAGTGCTTTTGAACATTTTTCCTGCAATGGATAAGAGCTAAAGAAGAGGATTTCCATGGTGCATTAGCTACGAATCCAAAGGATGTAGTAGCTATATTCCCTTTGCCTTGTAAGTACGAGTGACGCATAGAAGGAGCACAACTATGACATTTTGGTTATATAAGTCTATATAGATTTCAGTACCTTTACTATGCAATCTATGTATCACTTGTGTTAGGACATTGGCTCAAAAAGATCTTATGTTTGCGTTCATTATTATTGTAGAAGTACTCTTATTTATGGATATGATGTATAGATGTAATAAATCTGTATGCTTGTGTCGGTAAGCTATGAAGGCCCCAGCTGAATCAATAAATACTCCATCCATTCTTTTGGTTTTTGACATAGCAATATTATGTAATGCAAGTAACGTTCTTCTTCATACTTGCCCAAAACGCCATAAAACAACCTTTAGAGATAGGATGAAAAGAAGGCAACATTCAAATGCCTTGGTAAGGATCACACACATTGAGCGAATGAGTGAACTATTTGAGGAACTTACTCTTCGTTTTCATAATTTACAAAAACCTCTAGTTAGATGGTTAATCAAAGAATGAATGATTAGTGATTCTGTTAAGTGGTTCTATTTTGCAACCATCTAAGATCTTAGAAAAAGCAATATGCCCTATAGGAATTGAGTGCAAATGGTGGATAGAATACCTAACTTATTTAAATTGAGGAAGAATATTTGGTTATAGGCATGGTACTTATAAAGTGTATCAACATAGAAGTATTCAGGCACGAAACCATCGAAGGACCCATCCTAGCCCAGCTAGAGACCCACCATAGAAGGTCAATGGGCAACAGATTGGGCCAGGGTGTATGCGCATCCTTGGTGAGTCCAGACGCTACCGCCTTTGGATGTCAATTTGATGTCGGTAACTTGAGGCAATGCGGGATCCCCTAGATATTCTTCTCTAAACCGACCTCTAGGTAGAGATTCCCTCTAGAGGGAACACATATCAAATAAATGCATTACAATTCCTTATCTCTACCTTTATACTTTTGCTTTAGTAGTTTTCTAGAGCAAGACGAAGCTACTTTGGAGGGCCTGACTCCTTAGAAGAGATTTCTAGTATGAATATCAATATGAGTTTTTCATAGTCTTGTTCTCTATCTTATATTATAGTCATACTTATGAACTAGAGTATAGTCCTTATGCTATGATCTTGACATGTGAACTAGAGTATAGTTTACATGTTATGAGATTAGCATACTTGACTTTGATCTTAACTATTCATATAAACTAATATTATTTGAGTTAGAATTGAGATGATGTGGTTGTTTATCGTGCCTTTGGGTGTGTTCAGACCTAATACTTGTTAATCTGTAGGGTTGGAGTCCCATGTAGGTATGAGTATTTTATTCATACATCAACATGGTGTTTGGGTTATGGATAGATCGGTGTTTGCAAGGCCTTTTCCACAGATAAGGGGTAGGCGACAGGTGGTGTCAGTCCTATCCGTCCTTTGTAATCCCCCATGAACGATAGGATGTAGGAGTCTAAATTATCACATAAGGTTGCTGGAAGACCTGTACTCAATGGTCTCTTGATCTGCTTTATTCTCAGAACTAATCTTAATTGTATAACGTGTATGAACCTTGACTAATCTTTATATGACTATAGTAGATCATGCCTACTTTATCTAGGTTATTCTTTTATTCTTTCTTTTACTTATCCTTGAGAAACATAAATTTGTGTGTCTACTATCTCTATGATTACTAAACTTTACCCCTTATTAACATGTGGTTTACTTATAAGTATGTTATTTGGTTCATATTCATATATTAATCTTGATCAATCTAAAGATTTTCTTTGGGGAAAATATAAATAACAATACCCATAATACTCTAGGTGAAATTCTATAATGATAGATTCGTGCGTTTGCGGATAATTAATCTAATATTGTAAGGAAATATCTAGGACATACTTAGCAGTGTTACTAGTTTATAGTGATTGCGATAAGAAATACTGTCGGATACCTAGAAATAGGGTACCCAATTTACTGCCCTCCGCAAAAACCAAATCATCCTCGGGGGCTCTCTGCCCCGTCTGATCCAGGGTGACGTCATCACACGAGGGGGCTCTTCATCCCCAAATCAACCAAGACTGCTACTTCCCCTCAGAGGATCTTCGCCTCGCCCGAGCTTGGGTGACATCATTCGTGACGCCACCTATCCTCGGGGGCTCCTTCGCATCCTCGGAGGACCTTCGCCTCGCCCGATCTAGGGAGATGTCATTCGTGACACCTTCTACCCTCGGAGGCTCCTTCACCTCGCCTGAGCTAAGGAGGCGTCGTCTGTGACATCATTGGCCCTCGGAGGCTCCTTCGTCCCATCCGAGCACAGGAGACGTCATCCGTGACGTCATCCACCCTCGGGGACTCTTCTGCCTCATCCGAGCCAGGGCGACGTCATCCGTGACATATCCCTGCCCTCGGAGGTCTCATCGCCACCAGTGGCCAGGGCGTCCTAGCCCATATAGTCAAAAGCTCCACAGTGCCCTCCGTCCTCAGGGTTGGGGTTCAAGGCATGAGTCGCCATGCCTACCCCTGTTTCCCCCCTGCGTCAGAAAAAACTTTGCCTGGAGGGGGTTGCCTTCCATGAAATCGTCCCCGGGAAACCTTCCATACCCCTCGGGCAGGTTGACTTACCCGTGACATTCGAGGAGTCGAATAACTTCCGGAGCGAGCTCCTCACCTTCAAGGTCGTTCACTACCGTGCGCCATGCCATGCGGTGTTGGGTAGGCCGTGCTACGCGAAGTTCATGGCTATTCCTAACTACACCTACCTCAAGCTCAAAATGTCGGGGCCTCACGGGGTCATCACGGTCACCTCCAAGCTTGCAGAGGCGTACCAGTACGACGTGGATAGTTGCAAGGATGCAATGGCCACAACACGATGCCCGGAACGAGCGGCGACAGCCGAAGCCGCGAGCAACGAGAGAGTTGACTCTAAGGGCACGAGAAACTTCACCCCCCTAGAAGGGATAAAAGAAATCTCCCTCGACCCGTCCAAGACGGACGACCGAGTACTGCGCATCAGCGCCTCCCTAGATCCAGAGCAAGAATCGGCGCTCGTCGATTTTCTCCGCGCGAATGGCGATATGTTCGCATGGAGCCCTGCGGACGTTCCGGGCATACCGAGGGACGTGGCTGAGCACGCTTTCATGATCCAATCCGGGGATAGCCGGTGAAGCAACGCCTGCGCCGTTTCGACGAGGAGAGGCGGCGGGCCATCGGGGAGGAGCTCCACAAACTTCTGGCGGCTGGATTCATCAAAGAGGTATTCCATCCCGAATGGTTATCTAATCCAGTGCTAGTTAAAAAGAAGAGCGGAAAATGGAGAATGTGCGTAGATTTCACTAGTCTGAACAAGGCATGCGGCAAGGACCCATACCCTCTGCCGCGCATCGATCAGATCGTCGATTCCACCTCGGGGTGCGAAACGCTTTCTTTCCTCGTCGCATACTCTGACTACCATCAAATCCAGATGAAGGAGTCCGACCAGCTCGTGACGTCCTTCATCACGCCGTTTGGTTCATTTTGCTACGCGATTCAGACTCAGGAACGCGGGAGCCACGAATCAGCGGTGAATGCGCTCGATTTTTGGGAAGCTCATCGACACGACCATCGAGGCATACGTGGACGACATTGTGGTAAAGTCCAAATGGACGGAAACCATGATCATTGATCTCGAGACAACATTCAAGGCCATGAAACTCAAGCCCGTTAAGCTCAATCCTGAGAAGTGTGTGTTCGGGGTGTCGCGCGGCATGCTCCTCGGTTTCATTGTCTCCGAGCGTGGCATCGAGGTCAACCCCAATAAAGTTTCCGCCGTCGCTGGCATGGGAGCAATCCGCAATGTAAAGGGGGTGCAACGGGTCATGGGGTGCCTCGCATTCCTAAGCCGTTTCATCTCGCACCTCGGCGAATGAGGTCTCCCTCTTTACCGACTCCTCAAGAAGACCGAGCACTTCACCTGGACTCCCGAGACGCAGGAGGCCCTGGACAAGCTCAAGGCGATCCTCACAAGCGCGCCCATCCATGTCCCGCCGATGCCACGCGAGGCCCTCCTCCTTTACCTCGCTGCCACCACCCAGGTGGTGAGCTCCGTCATCGTCGTCGAAAGGGAGGAGGACGGTCATGCGCTAAAGGTCCAGCGGCCGGTGTACTTCATCAGCGAGGTACTATCCGATACCAAGACCAGGTACCCTCAAATCCAGAAGCTCCTTTACGCGGTTCTCATCACGCGGAGAAAGCTGACCCACTACTTCGACGACCATCACGTCATCGTTGTGTCATCCTACCCCCTTGGGGAGGTGATACAGAGCCGTGAGGCTATGGGAAGAGTGACGAAGTGGGGGCTGGAGCTCATGGGGGAGTTTATCTCTTACGCACCACGCACGACCATCAAATCCCAGGTCCTCGCGGACTTCGTCGCCGAGTGGACCGAGATCCAGCTGCCACCGGCGGCGGAGAACCAGGAGTTCTGGATCATGTACTTTGACGGTCACTGATGAAGACTGGCGCCGGCGCCGGCCTGGTTTTCGTCTCCTTGCTCAGGGTCCAGCTCAAGTACATGATTCGTATGTTCTTCCCGGTGTCTAACAATGTTGCGGAATACGAGGCACTAGTAAACGGGCTACACATAGCAATAGAGTTGGGCATCAAAAGGCTCGACGTGCGAGGCGACTCTCAGCTCGTGGTCGAACAGGTTATGAAGGAGTCAAATTGTCACGACCCTAAGATGACAGCATATTGCCAGGTAGTCCGCCGCCTAGAGGAAAAGTTTGACGGCCTGGAACTCAACCACGTCGCCAGAAGATACAACGAGGCGGCGGACGAGCTCGTGAAACTGGCTTCCAGTCGGGGTACGGTCCCGCCCGGAGTCTTCGCTAATGACCTTCACAAGCCGTCCGTCACCTGGCATGTGGATCCCGATGTCGGGACTTTGGAAACCACCGCGGCAGAGGTCATGGACATCGAAGAGGTACAGGACGCCACGGATGACGCACCGACCAGCGACAACGACCCTCCCCCCGACTGGAGGGTTCCTATCCTGGATTGGTTGGTTCCGGAGCGCCTCCCCGACGATAGGAACAAAGCGCGCCGCATCGCACGACGTGCCAAGTCCTTCGTCATTATCGATCAAGAGCTCTACAGGCGCAGCCCCACGGGGATCCTGCAGCGTTGCATCCCCACGGAGCAGGGTGTGAGCCTGCTAGAGGACATACACGCGGGAGACTGCGGCCACCACGCAGCCCCCCGCACGATCGTCAGAAAGGCTTTCCACCAAGGTTTCTACTGGCCAACGGCCGTAGCAAACGCCATGGAGGTAGTACGTTCCTGTGAAGGGTGCCAGATCTACGCCAATAAGACTGACTTGCCCGCGCAAGCGTTACAGACCATCCCCCTCACATGGCCTTTCGCAGTCTAGGGTTTGGACCTAGTGGGTCCGCTATCCCGGGCGCCCGGGGCTTCGACCACCTTCTCGTCACCATCGACAAATTCTCAAAGTGGATCGAGGCACGCCCTCTTGCCCGGATCAAGTCAGAGCAGACAGTCGTGTTCTTCACGGACATAATATTTCGGTTCGGAGTGCTCAACACGATCGTCACCGACAACGGTACCCAATTCACTGGCAAGAAGTTCCTAGACTTCTGCGACAGGAACCACATCCGTGTGGACTAGGCCTCCGTCGCGCACCCCCAAACAAATGGTCAGGTCGAGCGCGCCAACGGGATGATCCTGCACGGGTTAAAACCGAGAATCTTCGGCCGACTTAAAAAGTTCGGAGGCCGTTGGGTCGCGGAATTGCCAGCCATCCTCTGGAGTCTCAGAACGACTCAGAGCAGAGCCACCGGCTGCTCCCCCTTCTTCATGCTCTACGGGCGGAGGCCGTGCTCCCCACCGACCTTGAGTATGGTTCCCCGCGGATCAAGGCATACGACGAGGAAGGAAACCAAGCCAACATGGAGGACGCCGTGGATCAGCTAGACGAAGCAAGGGACATCGCCTTCCTACACTCCGCAAAGTACCAGCAGGCCCTCCGGAGGTACCACGACTGCCGCGTCCGCAAGCCCGAGTTCAACATCGGCGATCTGGTGCTTTTGCTCAAGAAAAGCAACAAAGACATGCACAAGCTCACACTGCCGTGGGAAGGGCCGTATGTCGTGGTGGACGTCCTCCGCCCCGGAAGCTACAAGATTGCCACCGTGGGGCCCGACATCCAAGTCTTCTCCAATGCCTGGAACATCGAAAAGCTACGTTGTTTCTATCCCTAAGCGCCTTCCCTCGAATCACACACACACACACATGTAGCTTTCTTTTAGAAGAGATTCGATATACGTGGCGCAGACGATGCGGAGCCCGAACGACTAAGCAAGATGCGTTACCAGCCTGTTGTTGCATATCTTTCTCGGGGGCTGGATAAGGGGGCTGCTTTCTACTTTTCCTCGACTTTTTCAATAAAATCTTGCCTCGACCCGATCTCCTCCCCGTGTTTGCCACTCTCACTCGGATTCTGCTCCCACGCGCGGAAACATTTTTTATGACATTCGCAGGGACACTAGGCTCAACGTCACGCTTACCCCCAAGCGCAAGCAGGGCTCGCCCCAACCCCCGACATGGTTCAACCGACGCATCCAGAGATCGGACGAACGCGTACACACCAACATCAACGGGGACGGCCTCCGGGTCCAGGTAAGACCAAGGGATAAGGTCTATAGACGCCCCGACGGCCCGCTACAGTCCAGAGATACGAAGGCCGACCCAGTGGGGTTCGAAATGATCGTCTCAGGGCAATAGAGCGAGGGGTGAATAGGGAATGGACACGCTAGCGGTCATTAGCCTAGCAATCGGATGCTAAGGTCATTCCCAGATTTCGTATTTGAGTCCGCCTTTGTGGATGATTGGTTCATGGTATTCCTACCAAAGGAAGGCAGCAGGCCCCTGGGACCCATCGAACGGACCCTGCTACGACATGGGCCACAAGCCGGAGCCCCAACGAACGGGAACCGAGCACCCCACTCAAATTTGCCCGATAGTAACTCGACAAGTAGCCATGGTTCGTCCGCTTCGAGGATAGCATGGTTCGTCTCATATTCCCAATTCTCGCGGAGGGATGCATGGGGAACGAACAAAAACTACGACACAGAACTGAGACGATTTTCTTTACATCGAGTAAAGACTCGGGGGCTGGCGTTGCACCACGGGGCAAGCCTCACGCGTCAGAGGTCCACACAGGTAAAAACGACAAACGAACGTCACATTCTTATACGCTAATCCCTGCGAAGGTTACATACTTTTCAGGTGCCACAAGGGCCAGACCAACTCATCAGACACCAAAAGAAATACAAGATGGACTGAAGGGGGATCCCGGCCAAGGGCCAAAGGAAAGTGAAACAGGGCAAACGTCTAAACACCATGCACGCGCCAGTAACTTCGCTCCGAAGGCTGCCTATCAGGGGAGCGCCCAGTGAGCCAACTGCCCCTGCTTCGTCTCTCGGGACGGAGCAGCGACTGCACCACCGTCATCCGAGACCTGCGCGGTCGACTGTGCCCCTAGAAAAAGGCATGACGAGCTGGTCAAGCATTTTTCTGGGTCTCGCTTCGAACCACGGGCCGTGAAGCACCCATCGGTCTGGGAACCACCCCCGACCTACTCCGAGAGGGCGTTCACCAGCACCGAGAGTCATTCAGCGCCACCCTCTCAAAGCTCAACTAGGTATGCAACACTAGTTGTTACACAGGTGCTACATGATCAGGGAAACCCCGCGCACGAGCGCGGGCGATCGCTTCCTGACCCCTAGTCATTCGAGGGGCGACACTGATGCGCCCTCGCCCGGACGCGACCAGGCTCGCCAGCCCGCAGGTCCACCGTCTCCAGACAGTGGTGTCATCACCAGCAGGCCCAAGGAATGCCTGGCTTAGAAAATTGTACGGGCAGACCGCACAGTCTTTCCGCTAGACGCATCTTTGGCCCCCTGCTATGGGAGACAACGAGGGAGCACGACCGTCCTGTGGGACGAGATGACGGGGAAGAACTGCGCATGCCGCAAGACTCCCCCTGATATCTCCCGTCCGATGACACGAGACAGTGGCGCTCCCAACGCAGAACTTCCTCTAAATCCAGTTTTGCTCTCAAAGGGCCGCTCGCCAGGGCGGCTCAAGGGACTCTCCAACGAGACCTCAGAGGAAGAGTTTAGGGCAAGCCATACTGCGAGGATGTGAATCTTCCCACATGCGGCCGCCCCTATTTATAGCCCGCCAGGGAACTCACGAGGCAGCAGGCCCGTGAGGCTACAACACCGCCTCCCAACCACACCGCACTGTATGCCAGTACCCACATCAAGAGGGTGCAACGAGGCTATAAAAGGCCAGGCAGACAGCAGGCTCAGGGCACACCGTTCGGAGTCTTGGCCACAGAGCGAGCGGTGCTCTGGCACCACTCCACGAACAGGAGAGACACGACACGCCCACTTTTCGGCTACAGGGGGCGCAGTCGGACCCCGAGACCGACAAGTACATCTTCGACCGGTCAATCGTCCGTACCGGCCGAAAGACAGCACGGTGTAGGGCTGATTCGTCATCTCAAGGCGCGTCAGCCCAAGGCCAACAGTGTGACCCGTGGCAGGGCTGGCGTGCAACCAGAGCCCTGGCTCTGACATACGGAGCAGTCCACCTCCTCCCCACCTCGTGGGGGAAGCGAAGGGTCAAGCACTGTATGAATCTTCCGAATAAGCCCTTAGGAGGAAAAAGACTCCCTCCTAAGGCCTCGGGGCTACACCCGGCGGGTGCGCTCGCGCGCACCCACCGGAATCCAAAAACTCAACCAAACCACCATAAGCGCTCTCGGAAGCCTCCGGTGTAGTCCTTCACCACATCGAAGGCTCGGGGGCTACTGTCGGATACCTAGAAATAGGGTACCTAATTTACTGCCCTCCGCAAAAACCAAATAACCCTCGGGGGCTCTCCGCCCCGTCTGATCCAGGGTGATGTCATCACACGAGGGGGCTCCTCATCCCCAAATCAACCAAGACCGCTACTTCCCCTCGGAGGATCTTCGCCTCGCTCGAGCTAGGGAGAGGTCATTCGCGACACCTTCTACCCTCGGGGGCTCCTTCGCCTCGCTCGAGCTAAGGAGGCGTCGTCCGTGACATCATTTGCCCTCGGAGGCTCCTTTGTCCCGTCCGAGCATAGGAGACGTCATCCGTGACGTCATCCACCCTCGGGGACTCTTCCACCTCGACCGAGCCAGGACGACGTCATCCGTGACGTATCCCAGCCCTCGGAGATCTCATCGCCACCAGTGGCCAGGGGCGTCCTAGCCCATATAGTCAAGAGGTCCACAGTTCTCTCCGTCCTCAGGGATGGGGTTCAAGGCATGAGTCGCCATGCCTACCCCTGTTTCCCCCATGCGGTACGAGGTCCTATGCTGCCTACCTGACGACTTACGCGCACTACACCCGCGCCATACCACCGACGGACATTCGAACAGGGATTAGGGCGTCATCAGCCCTGTACGACGGAACGCGTGGGTGCTTGGCCCTGTGTGACCAGCCCCCGCCCATGCCCTGGTAAGGGAACAACGGAGTTCCTGGTCTCCAAGCGCATGGCTACAACACAACAAGGACGAACAGGACCCGGACATATCTCTACTGGCGCAATCATCCTCAATAAGGAAGATAGAAAGAAGACAAAGGTCTCCCACGGCAGCAGCCCAAGTCGGGCCCACGTTCACTCCCTCTCTCTCTACCGTACTCCTCCATCTCTCCCTACGTATAAAGGGGGAGAATGGACCTCCAATCTCTCTCTCTCGACACCCCTATACTCATTCACACACACACACACACACACTCAAACTCGCATCCACGCGAGCTCTCAACAGAACCAAGAACCTCAAACGCACGAGACCTGGGAACCGGCTTCCCTCTCTCACCAAAGCTTGTAGCTCCCCTCTTCCGCACTCGGTAACACGACTCCGCAGCACACTGGACGTAGGGCGTTGGTGCCTGAACCAGTATAAATCTCTGTGTTCTCTGAGCATAACCATCCGAACTCCGACACGCTTAGAAATTTACTCGTTGGCCATTTAGACCCCGCCATTTTAGACACCGACAAATACCAACATATGTTTTATTCAAAAACAAAAAGAAATTTGAAGTACGACTCAAATTTGTATCCTTTCCCTCCTTGTTTCTCAATATGACAACCTAACCCTTCTTTTATAAAAGTGTTTAAAGGCTTTTGGTGATGTAAAAAACTATGGAAACATTTTGATTTACATCCTGAAGGAATTGGTGGGTCAAAAACATATTTCTATTTATTTGGAAACACCCATGAATATTTTGAGAACCTTTTAGGAAACATATTAGATTTGAAATCTTAAGCTATTTTCAAACATGTTTTTGGTCTTAACCTAAATATAATTTATCCCCCCCCCCCCCCCCCCCCCCCACCTCTGGTATTTTGAGCACCCTGGATTCATAAAACAACCCTTTCCAATATTTGAAATTAGTTAAGTTTAGTAAGTGTATCAAATTCCAAATAATAGAAGAATCTTTGCTCTTGTATAGATTTGACCTAAAACTAAAATCCAAACTAAACCTTAAATATTTTCTAGATTAACCCTTCACTCTCGCTCCCTAATTATTTTCCTAAATTAAGCAGCTGCTAGCATCCGCACGTTCAGGCAAAAGGCGCGCGCAGGCACTATTTCTTTTCATCGCCTTGCCCTCTGTCGTTCGGCCCACCCCTCCCTTCACAGCCCACCTCGTGCATAGCCTGCTATTGTTTTTCTTCCTTCCCTCACCCTTGCCCTTGCCGCTGCACATCGTGCCCATGAGGGCCTCCTCCAACGAGTGCAACATATATTACTAAGATAAGCAGAGTCAATATGTATCCGGCAGCTCTATCCACATCGCCCTCGAGTCGTCTGGTCCCTCGTCTGGCTTTGAAAATACTCCCTCAATTTCAATTATAAGTCATTACTAGCAAAAGTGTCCGTGCGTTGCAATGAAAAAAATTATCAAACACCAATAATAGATCATCACGAGAGTTGCATATTTATTTATATTTTATCTTCTTTTATAAAATTTATTTTCATATCTATAATATAGGTTAATATTAAGAACAATGTCACTTATCCAATTAGCCTCCACCCCTCCCTGCGCCGGCCTCGCCCTTCCACAGGTCGAGCCTCCTCCGCTCCTCTGTTGATGGATCCATGTCGGCCTCCACGCGACGGTCTCCTTGCTCCTCCTTGCAGCGGTCTTCTCACCCTACGTCACCCCTTCTAGCGCCAGACGGCGGCCTTCACGGAGCGTTGCGTGCCTCCTCGTGCACCTCGCTGCCACTATTGTGGCCTTTGCCGTCGCCATGGCCATGGTAGCTTCCGATCTCTATGACTTTGTTCGGTCCAATGCAGGCGAAGTCCCATGCAGTGTCAATCAACTGTCCAAGCTCTACATCTTTGTGTGCTCGTCCATTAGGGAATATGGATTTGTAATTTGGCCTCCTAGATTTATGTCCATCACCACACTTCCTTTATTTATAACTCAATCTATGTTTCATTTCGATTCGATCTAGTTGTCTATGATGTTTTTTATTGTTTGTTCGCTTGGTTTGATTTGATCTATGCTCTTGATTTGATCTTGATCTAGTGCAGGGTGTTTTCAATTTGGTTCTCTTGCATCTCCTGGGTTTTGATTTGGTCTCAATCTAGCTCTTTGTGGTGATTCCAATCCTATCCAAGTTAGTTTGCTATGACGTAAGGGAAAAAAATCCATCCCAAAAAAGTGGCGTAGAAAAAATAATGTAAAAGAAGATTTGGAACATCCCATAATAATAGAGATATGACACAATAATTTTGCTCATTCAACCGTGTTGAAGTATTAAGTATTTAAAAATGGAGTAATGAAATAGGAAATGAATTTTACAAAGAGAGATAGTATGAGGTAAGTGTTACCACATACATGTTCATGTAACTAGGGAATCTAATAGTCACCGCGGCAATGAGAAATCTGACGTACTCCAACTGGCCATGAAACTAAAAGGAGAATAGGTGTCGTTTAATATTCAGGGAAAGATTTATCTATTTTTTGTTTTTTGTTTATCCTTTTCTATTTGATTAGGATAGGATTCTGATTCCTATTTAGTATAGGATTAGGATTCTAACTATCGAAATTATCTTAAAAGTCAGTGTCCAAGTCGTGTATACGTCATATAAACACGGGTCATAGACAAATAATAAAAGCAATATTCTGATTCACCTAGTAACACTACTACAGAACATCAAATCTGTGTCGGTTCAAAACCCCCATTCAGTGACGGTTTTTGAACCGGCACAACCACTTCGGCAGTGATGAGCCCATGCCATCACTGCTGGTTATGCGAAACCGACAGTGATGACTCAAACATCACTGCCGGTTTGTTTCACCAACCGACAGTGATACTTGAGCCATCACTGCCAGTTTTAATTGAACCGACAGTGATATTATTTTTTAAAAATTGCATTTTATTAATTATTTTATTTTCATTTGGGGTTTAGGGTTTAGGGTTTATGGTAGAGGTGGTGGGGTGGGAGGTCGTGGAGGTGTTTGCTATTGAACCATTTGATATCGATGTGAATTGAAGGTGGTTGTGGACGAGCGACAATACAAACCCATCTCACATTTATAATAATTATTACAAAACATCCAAACAAAACTTAAAGTATTGAATTAAATGTCGTATTACAATAGTCTTTCGAGGCGGTCTTTTCCGTAGTTCTTCTTGAACTTCTGACTCTTCACAATGGCTAGAGATCCTTTTCTATACACTATCTCGTCCAGAATAATAGCCACTATCTCCTCTTGAAATCCTCTTATCTCAAAATCTACCAACATGTTGTGGCCCTGATCTTTGCGTTGTAAATTGATACAAGATGATATTGAGATGCACATACGTAAGACCAAACAATAGAATTAAAATGAGACGCCTACGTACCATGTCATCTCTTATTCCTAGTTTTGCGCCAAAGTAGGCAAGCATTGTCCACATCACATAGAACCTGCATTCGTTGTTCCCCATTGGTTGATCTAGGGCCTTGACCCCCTTCATATACTGCACTTTGAATGAGGCTCTCCATTTATTTTGCATCTTAGACTCCACATTATTCCAACTAGGTAACGCCTTCATTCTATGTGACAATGTAAATGAAGTATGAAGACTGAGGACATTAATTACAATATCATATGTGATTGAAAAGTGTTGTGATATTGGGTTCACTTACTTATTTCGCACTGTGACTAGGGGGTCGATAAGCTCAAGTGGCTTCTTCCTTGAGTCCCACACCTCGATAGTTGAATTTTTAAGACTTATATCTACGAGGACGTAATGGTTGCTGCAATCACAAAGTCCATATTATTGAATGACATATCAAGAAAAAAACACTTAAGTAAGGGTCGAGAACACATACTCGCAGTTGTAGGCTAGCAGTACGTTTGTTTTCTGGACTGAGAACATTCTTTCAAACTCATTCTTCAAACTTTTTGATACATAGGGATCATTGAGACCGGTTTTACATGTTGTCTCATTTACAAAGACCGGGTCCAAGAAGTCAAAATTGCTATTTCGTTTTTAAGGTAAAATTTTGCTACAGGCTTGCAAAATAAACATGGATATATTCAAATACAGATCACATAGTTTATTATAACGTTGTTAGGGTATGGTACTTACAGAGTCCATAACATCATAGTTGAAAGAGGTCTTCATAATAAATAGTATGCACAACTTCTTCAGGATGATTAAAAATAAAACAGGAAGGGATGCATACTTCAAAGGTTGCTATCTTGTCTTTTCTACTGTTACTATCTATGATGTAATAATCATGCAACTGTCGCATGTTTGTTGGCAATTTTTTATACTCTTCTTGGCTGGCGACCATAGGCTTGCCTAGTTGAAACTTGTATACAACTGTGGCCTTTTGAAATTCAGTGCATTCAAAATAGAGATTTTCAGCCGCCTTCATGCTTATGTACATTTGCATGGCCAAGTTTTGTATCTCTAGCTGCTCAAAGGTGTGTATTTCTCTAGCTCTTTCTTGATTACCCGGAATTTTGCTTTGCCTTTCAAATTGGCTATGTTGCTCAGGTATATAAGCCAATCATTCATACAAGGCAAGTGGGCGGCCTTTTCTACAATCTGAGCTCGTAGAATATCGTCCTTAGTCGGCGCTGGCTTCCGCCTTTTACTAGTCATCTTGGGATCTTTACCAACCGAAGCTGATGATCTCCTCTGTTGCGAAGTCGAACCTGATCTAGAGCTAGGCCATTGAGATCCTAGTCCTGAGGACTTTGAAGCTGGTGGAGGAGGAGGAGGAGTCTTCTCCTTTAGCGGTGGAGAAGGAGTCTTCTCTTTTGATGGTGGAGGAGGTGTCGGTGGATCTTGACGAGGAGAGAAACCTCTTCGCGGAGGCGATCGAGATGATTCACTGTCATCCTCATCATCCGAAGATGGCTGCTCATCTAGCTTGATGAAGCATTTGCGCCAGGCAACATGAGTGCCCAAGTTGTGAACTAGACACGGCCTTTCTTCCTCCACTGGGAAATCAATATGTATCTTATTGTACTTCTTGTCCAAGATCTTATCAATGTTGACCCTTGCATACCCGAGTGGCACTGGCTTGCCATGAATGACGTTCTCTCCTCTAGGAAATGCTTGTCCAACCGCCACCTTGTCTTTGGTCCCCTGCTGACGGATGTACAACCTGACATTCACAGGTTCTTTGATGTCGTCCACTGGATGAGGAGCATTGACCTCTTCGTCGTCAGGCATAGGGGTTGAGCCACAGCTACTGCGGCCCTTGCCGGGCACTGGGCTATTCAAAGCCGGGATTGCATGCGGCCCTTGACTTGAACACATGGTTTGCATAGCGCTCGCCACTTGAATAGCTATCCGTGCTTCCATGCTCTGTTCTAGCTCCTCTCACATCCTTTGGAACTCCTCTTCTCCTTGCGTTCTAGCCCTCGCCCGGCTCCTATAGGAAGCGGATTCACCTTCAAATGCTTTCTCCCAAGTGAGAGATTTCTAGTGTTTTGGATAATTGATGAAACCTAAAGTACTAACCTAGCTCTAAGTGATTGAGTAGGTATAGTACACTCATTGAAGATGATGACAAGTGGTGGAGCAAGCAAAGGTCGTGGAGACCTAGAGCTCACACATGGAGAAGAAGAGAAGTGAAAATATCCTAAGCAATTCAAGGCAAATGTATATGCTAGGGATTTTCTCTTGGTGATCAAGACACATAGTGGGTGTGATCACTTTTAGGATAGACAACCATACTATAAAGAGGGGAAATTCAAAAGTGATTGCGGTTTGTCAAGTGCCACTAGGTGTTATCTATATTGCATGTGAATTTAGGACCTAGTGACATACACCATGCTTATTGACAAGTGAAACATGCCAAGACAAGCTCATCAAAGTGGATACTTAGTGCTTGGAAACTTAGAGCAAAGGTGGAAGAATCATAGAAGAGAAAAGGGCGTCGGACGCTGTCCGACGCATCGGACAATGGCGTCGGATGTTCAGAACTTTGACTCAGTGCATCCGTCAGTCTCAGAGAAGCAGGAGGATTTTTCCCGAAGGCGTCGGACGTTGTCCGTCAGACGCTGTCCGTCGGACGCAGGTGGAGCGTCCATCGGGCTTCCAGTGGGCTCTACAAGCGAATGAAGCGAAGACAGGCGCCAGACGCTGGAGGACCATGCGTCGGACGCTGGCGATGGAGCGTCCGTCGCCCATGAAGCAGCCCAACAGCTAGTTCTGACAGTTCATCGGAGCTAGCGACAGAGCGTCCGTCGCCCCCGTGAAGAGCGTCCATCGCCAACTTATGAGCCCAACGGTTTGAAAACTTTGAGGGGGTCTATAAATATGTGTTGGCCGGCTAGGGGGTGTCTCTCTCACACATTTTGAACACCTTGAGACTCCTTTGAGCTGAGAAAACTACCTCCCACTCATCTCCATGCTTGGTTAGTTAAAATCCAATAGAGATTGAGTGATCCAAGTGCTTTTCGCATATAGCTTGCATCTAGTGGCACTTGGGAGGCGTTCTCGCTGTGGATTTCTTGTTGCTCTTGGTGATTGCCATCACCTAGACGGTTTGGAGCAGCGGTGGTAGATCGAGAAGCTTGGTGATTGTGCTTCGTCGACTACAAGTTGATTGTGAGCGGTTCTTGTGCCTTCCCCGCGGGAGATCACAAAGGTAACTTTAGTGGATTGCTCGTGGCGTTTCAATAGCCTCATCTTGTGTTGGTTGTGCGGCACCCGGTGACGGGTTTGGCATGTGAAGCCAATTAGCGCGTGAACCTCCAAGTGAGTGTCTTGCCACAACGAGGACTAGCTAGTTGGTAAACTAGTGAACCTCGGAAGAAAATCAAGTGTCAACCATTGTCTCTTGTGATTGATTGACTTCATTGGTATTCACTTGATTGGTTCATCCCCTACTACTCCTCGGCGGTATAAAATCCTTTCCCATCTTCGCATTACCTTATTCATACTTGTCCTAGTATATTAGGTTGTGCCTAGAGGGCTACTAGAATTGAGTAGGCATTGAGTGATCCTAGAGATATTTAGGATAGAAATTGTGGTTAGGTGTCTTTGCATCACCTAGTAGGCTAGTGCAAGTCAAGCTTCGCTTCATTGCTATCTAACTTGTTGTTGAGATTGTTTTTAGATTTCGATTTAGGCTATTCACCCCCATCAAGACATCACTTAGGACCTTTCACTAAGGCGTTACCCCGACTCCTCTAGTGCGACTGGGGTGCTCCTTGGTTCTAAGTGCTTGCGTGAGCACGTCATTTTCTCTATCAGACTTGCGGACCCCTCTATGCACTTCCTCAGTGATCATGGAAATCTTCTGGAGGAGATGGGTGACGGGTTCAGCGCTAGCGGAAAGGTTCCCGTCAGGATTGTATTGTGCCCCCTTGCGAGTAGGTAGTTCAATGATCTGGGCTGCCAATCGCTTGTCTGAGGTGTAATGTTGCTCCGCTCTAGTGCTTCGACTCGGGCTTCCCAATCCGGAATCTTCCTTACATACCCACGCGATCCTAGGCGGTGAGGATTATTTGACCTAAGCGACTTTGCTTTGTTTCTTTCGCTTGATGCCTTGGCCTCTTCGGATAGCTTGTAAGCCTTGAACTCCTCCCAGAAGTCCCTCTGCTTGCTAAGTTCACCTCCCGCAAAATCCGGTTCATTTTCCTCCTTGATTAGCTTGTGCAACCTTCCCTTGAAATTCTTGAAGGAGTGACCCATGATTTCCTTGGCCTTCTTCTTGACTGTCACTTCATCACAATCATTAGGGAAAGTGAAATACCCTCTGAGCTTGTTCCAAACTAGTTCCTTCTAACTTTCTGGAACCCTCCACGGGGCTTGCTCACTGCCATTCCACCTCCTGTATTTGATCGGGATGAAGTCCCTTACAAGTGCCCCGATGGTACTCTTGTATGGGCCCAATGCTTTAATCGGCTCCACCGGCTCCCCTACTTGGTCGAACTGAGAGATGTGCTAGTGTCTACTTGTCTGACGGAGCTTTGTTGCACCACGCTTAGTCCTTCTAGAACTCTCACCAATACATGGACGACCTTCCGGCGGAACCTGCTTCAAAATTTATAAATAAGTCCCCATCAAACTTTTATGGCTATATCTACCGTGTTTTTAGGTATGACCTCAGTTATTACCTCATCTCCTTGTTCTAGGTTTAGCATATGGCTAGGGCTCCAAGGTCTTTGATCCCCTTGCTGGTTGTCATCGGCTCCTTGGTCACGTTCAGCACCGCCACCACTAGTTGGATCTTGTGGCACTTCAGTTGCAGGGCGACGGGTGGTGAATCGACGCTTAATTGTCATGTTTCTAGACATGAATTTCGATTATAGATAAGTATATAGACAAGTTATGCATCACCACAAAATGTGTCTCCACAAAATATAGATAAGTCATGTTATACATCTCTTCATCTCTATCTCTATCTCTAAAGCCATGTATATATGATATTAAATTTGCCATCTATCTCTAAAGCATATGGTATGATTGTATCTATATCTCTATCTCTCTAACTCTCTATCTCTCTATCTCTATCTATCTATATATCTATAAGTGACCAAAGAGTTTACAAGCATACCATATATCATGAAATAAAGAGATGGCATATATATGATTGTATCTATCTCTCTAACTCTCTATCTCTCTATCTCTATGTATCTATATATCTATAAGCATCAATATCAATATGTGACATGTATATATGAATCAATATGTGCCATGGCATATATATATATATAAGCCTTTGATATATATAAATCCTTTGTCATCTATCTATATATCTATCTATCCTTTGTCATCTATCTATCTATCTATCTATCTTTATTTCTTTCTTTCTCTCTAACTATGTATTTATCTATCTCTCTCTCTCTAACTCTCTATATCTCCCTCTCTGTATCTAGCATGAAGAGTGATTGCTATAGTTTTCTCCCTCTCCCTCCTTTGTCTCCTCTATCTCCATGTCCAGCAAGACCCTCCCACCTAGGCATTTCGTCGAACACCTCTAGTGCGTGCAAATGGAGCTCACCGTGTGGAGAGGATTTGGCCGGATTCCGTGCTCCTACAGCTTCGTGGACGTAGGTCCTGCCGGCGGCGTGTGCTCCTGCGGCGTGGAGCTTGATGATGTTGTGGCTGCCGGTGAAGTCGTGGCGAGGCGGGTTGTGCCGGTCGGCGCGTTGTGGGTGGCGAGCGCCAAAGCAGCACCGTCGTGGCGTGGTGGCGAGGTCCTGCTGAGGCCGGTTGGAGCGGCGGTGAGCTCGCGCGGTGGCGGCCTGGAGCGTCGGCGGGTTGGAACGGCAGTGGGGAGCACCTGTTGCGGCGGCGGCGGCGGCGGGGAGCACCTGCTAGAGCGTCGGGCGCGAGTCTGAAATGGCTAAGTGTCCAACGGGCACGAGTCTGAAATTTTCATACCGCGCCCTTTCCTTATATAGTCGGCCTCATCACTGCCGGTTCTTATTACAAACTGGCAGTGATGTACCCTATCAGTGCCGATTTGTAATAAGAACCGACAGTGATGAGGGGGGATCAGTGTCGGTTTTCTGAACCGGCACTGATAGGGGAGTCATCACTGCCGGTTCTTTATTAGAACCGGCAGAGATAGGGGACATCACTGCCAGTTTCTTACAAACTCGCAGTGATATGGCAATTTTGATTTTGTCTTAGAATTCAAATTACTCCTGATTTGTGACTAGAACTTGAAAAATTCGAAACATAAAAGTTGCATAATTTTTAATTCTCTACAACTTTTGCTGAAGGATCATATGCAAATTATGTTTAGTTGTTGAATTCCATTTTGAATTTGAATAAGGGTTTAAAATTCAATTACCCCCTTTGTCATTACTCCAAAATTTTGAATAGAAGTTGAAAATCTTCCAAAATAGCTTTTGCTTGTTTTGAGAAGCTCTACATTATTGCTTATACACTCAAGGTCTAATTCTTTTTAGTTTTTGAATTCCATTTTGAATTTGAATAAGGGTTTAAAATTCAATTACCCCCTTTCTAATTACTCCAAAAATTTGAATAGAAGTTGAAAATCTTCCAAAATAGTTTTTGCTAGTTTTGAGGAGCTCTACATTATTGCTTATACACTTAAGGTCTAATTCTTTATAGTTTTTGAATTCCCTTTTGACATGGCATACATCAATCAACAACGTGGTACAACTCATCAATCTCTACAACTCCATATGATCTCAAATTCGATGCAAATTACTAAAACAACATTTCATTAAGGATTACATAGTTTATGATACTCTAACTATTCAAGGAATCACGGTGCAGGCACGATGATGGCCTCATCGTGATCACTCCGGAGGTAAGCAGGTTCGTCACCCTCTTCAAGGACATGTAGGGTAACGTCCGCCCCAAAAGGAGCCATTTCTTGATAACCTTTGTACTCTTCTTCGTCTATCACCCCATCGACACCGACAATCTTCCTTTTGCCTTGAAGTACTACATGTTGTCTTCCATTTGTATTGTTATCCCTTGCATAGAAGATTTGCAAAACATCCTTTGCAAGGACGAAGGGGTCATCTCTGTATGCGGTCTTGGATAGATCAACGATAGTGAACCCATCCTTGTCGGTGTTGATTTCATTCAGCCGGACCCACAGACAATGGAAAAGAGCAATTTTCAACTAATGTCCATAGTCTAGCTCCCATATCTCATCTATGAAACCATAGTATGTTGTCACCACGGTGTCGTACTCATCGTGGGAGTCGAAACGAACACCACTATTTTGGTTGGTGCTCTTTCCGTCCTATTTTTTTGTGTAAAATGTAAAACCATTTATTTGATATCCTTGGTACATCATTAGCGTAGTCAAAGGTTCAAGGGCTAAGAGATCTAGCTGACATCCTGTCACCATTCCTAGCCTTTGACGTCGAAACTAGTCACCGAATTCCTCCTTATGTTTTTTCTCAAGCCAAGCATGTGACCTACCGATGTGCATATTTTGCAGTAACTGCTTGTGCTCATCAATGTATGCCATCACACCGTCGGCCTGCTAGAGAATAGCGAAGTGTGCTTGTCTGAAGGAGACCACTTTGTCTATTTTGACAGCTTTCTCACATATTGTTCCTTTGCCCCCTAGTCTTCCATCATGATGAGATACTGGAACTCCGACCCGCTTGATGTCCAGATAATATGTGGAGAACTCAATAGCCTCCTCTGTTGACCATCCTTCTACCATGCTCCCTTCTGGTCTGAATTTATTCCTAACATACTGCCTAAAACTTTCATTAGCCTCTCGAAAGGAAACATCTGGTGTAGGTACATTGGGCCAAGGGCTTTTATTTGATCCACAAGATGAACAAGTAGATGCATTTAAATGTCGAAGTAAGTCGGTGGGAAATGTATCTCAAGCCTGCATATAATCTCAGCTATCTCCTGCTTCAGGTGGTCTAGCCTGCCCACTTCAATGACCTTTTCAGAGATCGTGTTGAAGAACGAACACAACTTTATGATTGGAGTGCGGACCTTGTCAGGGAGGATACCTCGCAGGGCAACGGGGAGAAGCTGAGTCATTATGACATGACAATCATGGGCCCTCATAGAACCATAGTTAAACTTAAGTTCTCTCATGTTAACTAGCCTGTTCGGTTTCCCACAGTAGCCACTCGGTACTTTGAGATCATTGAAGAAAGAAATAAGCACTTCTTTTTCCTCCTTTTTCAGTGTCCATGATGCCACCAGAAGTTTCAAGTGGCCATCCTCAAGAGTTACTGGGTGCAACTCCTTCCTGAGGCCTAGGTGTTGCATGTCCAAGTGTGTCGCGAGAGAATCCTTGCTTGTTCCCCCGGTGTTCATCAACGTGTTAAGTGTGTTACCGCACACGTTTTTAGTTATGTGCATTGGATCAAGACAGTGACGTACATTCAAAAGTGACCAATAAGGTAGTTTCTAGAAGATTGATTTTTTCTTCCAGATACTATCGGTTGGCGCAGGTACTGCCCCTTCCCCTTCCCAAGGACAACATTTGTGAGTTTGCTTAATTGTTGAAGCATCTATTTCCCGTCTCGATACTTTGGAGGTCCATGTTTCTCAGTAGTCCCATTAAAATCTTTTGTATTCCTACGTTAAGGGTGATCATGGCGTAGGAACCTACGGTGTCCCATGTGGACCATCTTCCTGTTTTCTGGTAGATGTGTAGCATCAGTCTCCTCCAAGCACTCGACACACCCAGTGTATCCTTTTGTCTTCTCTCCAGACAAGCAACCTCGCCCTGGTAGGTCGGTGATTATAACGATAAGTACAACCTTTACCGCGACATGTTCTTTTTTATACTCATCCCAAACATCCTTCACACCCATCTCCCACATTTGTAGTAGTTCATCGATCACTGGTTCTAGAAGCACATCAATATCATTACCAGGTTGTTTTGGTCCTTGGATTAGTAATGACATTTGGACGTATGACCGTTTCATACAAAGCCAGGGTGGAAGGTTGTATATACATAGCGTCACTGGTCAAGTGCTATGATTGGTTCTAACCTGGTCAAACGGGTTCATCCCATCCGTGCTCAAAGCTAACCACAGATTCCTTACCTCTCCACCGATGTTCTTATAGAACATAGTGTTGATAGTCCTCCAGTCCGACCCATCGGCGGGGTGCCTCATCATTGAATCTTTCTTTCACTCTTCGCCGTGCCAACGCAACAGCTTGGCTGACTTTGCATTTGCAAACAACCTATGCACTCGTGGAGCTATAGGAAAATACCACACGGACTTTACGGGCCATCCTCTGGTCTTGCTTCCATCATTTGATGGCCCTTGCTTGTATCGGGGAGTTTTACACTTGGGACATGCATCCAAGTCTTTGTATTTCTCTCCACGGTACAATATGCAGTCGTTGAAATACGCGTGGATTTTCTCAACCTCGAGGCCAGTTGGGCAAATCATTTGCTTCGCAAGGTAAGTCTTTTCTGCTAACTCGGTACCCTTCGGGAACAGTTTATGTAGTATACCTAACAAGTTATCGAAGCCTTTATCACTCAACTCATTCGTTGATTTGAACTCCAATAGCATGATGTTGGCTTCCAGTTTGCTTATTGGGCAGGCCGGATACAATGGTGTTTTTGCATCCTTTCTCATCATCTCCAGTTTTTTCAACTGTGAAGCACTAAGGAATCCCCCATGCACATCATGTAGAAGTTGTGAAATGCCATCATCTTCCTCTGTGTCGTCATCTAATATATTCATAAACACATCATCATTGGTAGGCACATGTTCTGTGTAATCATGAACAGACAACAATGCATTCAGGGATACACTAGGCATGGGCACATCATCATTAACATTTTGACCAACCTCCCCATGCAAAGTCCAAATAGTGTAGTTTCTCATGAACCCCCTTGTGATCAAGTGCAAACGTATATGCTCCACGTCGCCCCATTTTCTCGTATTCTTGCAGTCTTTGCATGGACAGAATACAAGATATAAGTCCCCAGCATTGGCCCTAATTCGCTTGATTAAATTGTCGATGCCCGTCAAGTACCATGGGTCTGTATGTGACAGATCGTACATCCACCCTCAATCCATGTTTGCACAGATAAAATGGGTAGAGCAGAGGAAACATACGAACATATTAATAAGAGCCTTTCTGAACAATATTAATAGATGAAGTACATAAACATAATGTATGATCTGTCGCAGACATTTAGGGTTTAGGTTTTCAATAGGAGCATTTTTTTAACAATATTATTTGAAGCACATAAGCATATAAAATGTATTCTTCGATATAATTTGAATTTTGTCGCGCTATAAAGAGTGAGACAACAAATAGATAACAATGGAGTATTAAATGTTTAAATGCATGCATGGAGTATTAAATGTAAGTATCTAATTACAAATTTTATCCACAATTTTCAAGACGAATCTTTCGAACCTAATTACTCAATTATTGGACAATAATTACCCAATAAAAACAAAGTGTTACAATTTTTCCAAGTAATTTTGGATCTAAAAGCTAGGAAAAATAGACATAAATTCCAACAACCCTCTTCTTAATCATGAAATGAACTATAGCTCTAAACTATAAATTTACACACAAAAGCAATGTAAACCTACAAATATAAAGAAGTATGCTTGTTACTAACCAAGAGCTAAAAGATGTGAGCATCCAAGAGTGAAGAGGAGCCGCAACAATTGAGCTCAAGAAATCCACTAGCCGCAACAATGGAGAGAGGGAGCTCCACGCATTGTTCTATACTGTTGGGGTAGAGGAGGGAGAGGAGCTCGTCGGCTTTATACTGTACACAACATCACTGTGGTTTCCAGCCACGAACCAGCAGTGAAACACCACATCACTGCCGGTTGGTGGCTTGAACTGGCAGTGATAGGGCCGAGAGGCATCCTGCCGGTTCAAGCCACCAACCGACAGTGATGTGGTGTTTCACTGCCGGTTCAGCCCCTGCCCCCAATAATTGGGGGTCTGTCAGAGCAAGAACCGGCAGCTATGAGGCATCACTGCCGGCCCAAACAAAACCGGCAGTGATTGTCGTTTCTGTAGTAGTGTTAGTTAGAAGAGACTGTCGATGGGATATCTTATAGGGTACCTAAAGACTGGCTTGCCTGAGCTTTGGGCCTCCTTTTCTCGGCCCACGAAGGAAGACGAATAGAAGAAACCGAATTCTACTCGGTAAGGACAGCAAGACCGAAGCGCAACTTAGGACTCTAAGTTTGTAACTGAGTAGGATTCAAATAACCTCGACCAGTTCCTGGACTATAAAGGGCTGGTGAGGGCATGACCCAAAAACAGTTCCCTACATACTACATAACACCAGATACGTAGAGCGATACACAACACCTTGTATTACGATCAAGAGCAATAACATACGACTCAACTGGACGTAGGGTTATTACTCGACCTTGTCGACGGCCTGAACCAGTATAAACCGTGTGTCCCTGCGTGTCCAACCACCAAGGTTTCACTATTCGCCGAGGCACGAACTACTGTCTCGGGTAACCCCGTGGCAGGCTATCCGTGGCAGGCTATCACGCCAGGTAGGGGCTTTCGGCGAATTTTTTCTCGAAAGCTTGGTGGACCACGACCTCAAGATGATGAAACCGACGGAATCCACGTTTCTCTTTGGATCATGGATCTGCAAGATTGACGACGACGGAAAAATTCAAAGCCAACTCCGAGAAGAAGAAGGAGCGGATCAAGATCTTCAAGAACTGAACCAAGGAATTCAGAATATGACGATTTTGAAACTAACCAGACTAGCAGACAAAGATGGATACGAAACCGACTCGGAAAAGGAGACACTACTGCACGCCAACCCCGAGTCCAACACGATAAAAGTAAACGCCAATCAAGTCGGAGTATACATGCAGACTTCAGTCAGAAACAAAAACAACTCGGAAACCATCAAGAACTCGTGTTTATATGGACTGCACAATTCGGCATACACTTATGGAAGTTTCCTCCAGAGGAAGATGACAAGAAGCAAAACCCTGAAAGGTGCCCAAGAGGGGTTGATCATGTTAACGACCCCAGAAGGATGCATTGTGCACTTGCCAAACCAACCCTCAAGGACACAAGGTCAGGCTACTGAACTGCCATTCCAAGTGGGAAAAGAACTCGAACTTCACCAAGAGTTATCATACAAAACCAAGAAAAGAAGCCCAGAAACAAGAAGAACTCGGAGAATGCATACAGTATACATGGCAGAATTGGAACCTTATTTAGAGCCACCACAAATACCCGATTTGAAATCATCACATGAATCAGAAGGAGATATATCAGACGATGAAGAAGGAGAAGACAATGAAACAAACGATCACAAAGCCGCGAGGTTGAAAAAGAACAAGGCTAGAATTAACAGAATATAATAAAAAGAAGGCAGAAAGAGAATCTATGAAGAACACAAAGAGAAAGAATTGAAGAATTAACAAAAGAACTGAACATCCTCACTAAAGAAGAAAGAATTACAGATGAGCTGATGAAAGAAGGTGGAGACCCAAACAAATAACCCGAAGACAATACACCTCAAGAAGGACAAGGAGAGAAGCAATAAGAACAACCACCCAAGAAGTCGATATTCCACAGACTACGGAAGACGGGAGTACCACAACTATCGGAAAGACAAGAACAACACTTCGAACCGATAAAACAAAACAACCCAGAGTGGGATCAACGCTACCCAGAAGACTATGGTGAATCTGAATATAGAGGGGATAGAGATTATTATAGAAGAGACGAATCACTAGACTTCAACAGGATAGAACAATACGAAATATTTCCATGTTTTGCAGGAAGACTACAAACATTGAAGCTACCACACAAATTCAAACCGGCAAATCACTCCAATTATAACGGAAAAGTAGAACCCAAGCAATGGATAAGAGTATATTCTCAATCCATAGAACTCACAGGAGGAAACAACGACATCAAAGCCCTATACTTTCCAATGACACTCGAAGCCATGCCGTTACAATGGTTTGATGAGCTGAAGCCAAGATCGATTAAATATTGGGAAGATTTACAAGAGGCATTCTGCAACAACTTTGCGGGAATAATAACACACCCCATGACAGCAGCAGAACTGAAGAATGTAAAACAAAGAAGGGGAGAAACCCTAAGGGAATATTACAGAAGGTTTGGAGAACTCAGACGACATCACCGATAGGGGAGTAATAGAAACATTTGCGGATGGGATAGTTGCAAATTGGTAGTTCAAAGACTACTTCAACGAAAACCCGAGATCCAATGAGGACTTCAAGAGGGCTGTTGAGAAAATGATATCATCAGAGGAAAGAACCAGGCACAGGTTCGCCCGCGATTTTCACGAAAATAAAAGACCAGATTACAGGCCAAATGACAAGAGACCAAGACAAGACAATATGGTAGCAGCAACAGATAACAAAAGAAGATCGAACGATAACGACAAAGGAGGGTACAACAACAATAGCAACAACTACAACAACAACAGAAACACGAACAGTAGATATTCGAACAACAATTACCAGGGCAACAATTACACGAAGAGACCAGCAGAAAGAATAGAAGACCTACCCTGCTACATACATCCTAATTCAAGTCACAAGCTAATCGAATGTGATGTTTTCCAACGAAGATTCATAAAGAAGGAAGACACACAATCAAACAAATCGGAACAAAGAACAGATGAATCAGGGAAGGACATAAAGAAAGCAAAAGGGAATTATCAAGAACCCCAACGACAAATAGCAGTAATCTTTTCGGGAGCATCATATACAAGAAACAAAAGACAGGAAAAACTAGCACACAGAACCATCATGGCAGCAGAGCCAGCCACCCCAAGATATCTAGATTGGTTAGAATACCCGACTCAATTCACAAGAGAAGATCAATGGACAAGTGCAGCAAACACTGGCTATTACCCTCTAGTAATGGGACCAACAATAGCAGGAGTAGCATTTTCCAAAGTAGTCATCGATGGAGGAGCAAGACTAAACATAATCTTCACAGATACTCTAAGAAAGATGAATTTGGACTATGAAGGCATGATCACATCGACCAGTATTCCTTCTTATGGAATAGTACCCGGAAAAGCTTCCATACCCTTGGGACAAATCACCCTACCAGTCACCTTTGGAACACCCGACAAATATCGAACTGAGTTCATCAAATTTGAAGTAGCCGACTTAGAATCATGTTATCATGCAATCCTTCGAAGACCAGCACTCACAAGATATATGGCAATTCCCCACTACCCATATCTACTACTCAATATGTCAACAACAAAAGGCGTTCTTTCACTAAAAGGAGACCTAAAGAGAGCATATGATTCTGATGTACAAGCTATACAAATATCAGAAAAGCTGCAAGATTACAAGGAGAAAGAAGATATTGCCAGGAGAGTCGAGAAAATGAACCCGGATGAAATCCAAATACCAGCAAAGAAGCTAAGCACTTTTACACCTCCTAAAGAAGTAGCCACAAAGACAATCGACCTATTAACTGGAGATCCAAAGAAGACGGCGATAATCAGCGCAAACCTGGATCCTAAATAGGAACTCGCGCTCACCAACTTTCTGAGGGATAACAAAGACATATTCGCATGGAAACCAACAGATATGCCAGGAGTCCCAAAGGAGTTGGCTGAGCACAAGATCGATACAAACAAAGGATCAAGACCAGTAAAACAGAAGTTACGTAGATTTGCACCAGACAGGAAAGCAGCAATCAAAAAGGAAATCACAAAACTTTTAGCATCTGGGTTCATCAGAGAGATAATTAACCCAGATTGGTTAGCTAACCCGGTACTCATGGAGAAAAAGAACTCGAAGGAATGGCGTATGTGCGTAGACTACATAGATCTCAACAAACACTGCTCAAAGGACCCATATGGGCCGCCCAGAATTGATCAAGTCATAGACTCAACAGCTGGATCATCACTGCTATCATTTCTTGACTGCTACTCGGGATATCACCAAATATCATTAAGAGAAGAAGACCAAAGCAAAACATCCTTCATAACACCTTTCGGAGCATACTGCTACAAATCAATGCATTTCGGACTAAAGAACGCATGAGCAACATATCAAAGAGCAATACAAACCTGCCTTGGAGATCAAATCGGAAGAAACGCCAAAGCCTACATTGATGTCATAGTAGTCAAAACAAAAGAACCAGAATCACTGTTAGAAGACCTAGAAGAGACCTTCAAGAACTTAAAAGAGTGGAAGTGAAAACTCAATCCCACAAAATGTGTCTTTGGCGTACCATCAGGACAACTACTCGGTTTTTTGGTCAGCAACAGAGGGATCGAGGCTAGCACCAAACAAGTCAAGGCATTAATGGATATGAAGCCACCTAAAAAGGTCAAGGACATACAAAAACTGACAGGATGTATGGCAGCTCTCAACAGATTCATATCAAAATTAGGAGAAAAGGGACTACCCTTCTTCAAACTCCTGCAGAGAAAAGAAAACTTTGAATGGACAGAGGAAGCAAATCAAGTTTTTATCAAATTGAAAGAATACTTATCATCATCTCCTGTAATGACACCGCCAAGAAATAAGGAAGACATGATGCTATACATTACTGCAAGAAAAAATGTAGTAAGTGCAGCAATCATCGTGGAAAGACAAGAACCCGGACATATCTACAAAGTGCAGAGACCAGTATACTACATCAGCGAAGTACTCACAGAATCAAAAGTCAGATACCCACACGTACAGAAACTACTATACGCAGTACTTATATCGTCGAAAGTTGAGGCATTATTTCCATGAACACAAAATAACAGTAGCAACCAACTTTCCGCTACAAGACATACTCAGAAACAAAGATGCTACAGGCCGAATATCAAAATGGGAAGTAGAACTCGAATCTCTAAACATAGACTTTAAACCAAGAACATCAATCAAGTCACAGATATTACCCGACTTCATTGCAGAATGGACGGAAATCGCACAGAAAGAACCCGAGCCAATACGAGATCATTGGAAGATGTACTTTGATGGGTCGGGTCATTAAAACTCGGAGGAGCAGGAGCAGGCGTGCTACTAATTTCCCCAGAAGGAAGACAATTAAAATACGTACTACAGATATTATGGCGAGCAACAAATAATGAAGCAGAATATGAAGCACTTATACATGGCTTAAGAGTAGCAACTACACATGGAATTAAAAGAATTCTAGCTTATGGAGATTTAGCAGTAGTGATCAACCAAGTAAACAAGGAATGAGATTGCACAAAAAACAACATGGACGCATACTGTGCAGAAATACGGAAACTCGAGAAGAATTTTGAAGGACTAGAAATTCACCATGTCTTAAGAGATTCAAACGTAGTAGCAGATATCTTATCAAAATTGGGGTCGGATAGAGCAAAGGTACCACCGGGAGTATTTGTGGAAGAAAACACAAAGCCATCAATCTAGGAGATTAATAAACAAAAAGAAGACCCAATGGATATATACAAAGCAAAAAAACGTGACAGCTCAAGACAAATCCTCAACATAGAAAGCGATTGGAGACAACCATACATTGATCATAAAAGTGAAAACAATCTAACCGGAGACAAAGCAGAAGCAACAAGGATTATAAGGAAAAGCAAAACCTACGTTCTCGTAAAGGACAAATTATACAAAAGAGCAGCATCCTCTGGAATATTATTAAAATGCGTATCTACACAAGAAGGAAAAGAGATATTGGAAGAAATCCACTCGGGATACTGTGGAAACCATGCATCATCTAAAACACTAATTGGCAAAGCATTTAGAAGCGGATTTTATTGGCCAACAACACTCAAGGATGCAGAACAATTAGTCAAAACATGCAAGAATTGCCAGATGTTTACAAGACAATCCCATGTTCCAGCACATAACCTAATCTGCATACCACGAGCCTGGCCCTTCTCATGTTGGGGGCTAGATCAAGTCAGATCTCTTAAAAAGGCAAGAGGATTCGAGTACATATTCGTGGCAGTAGACAAATTCACCAAATGGATTGAATACAAACCACTAGTTAAATACACCGCAGAAAAGGCAACAAAGTTCATACAAGAAATCATGCACATATTTGGGATGTCCAACAGAATAATCACAGACCTTGGATCACCATTTACAGCAAAGGAATTCCAATATTGGGCAAGAGACTGTGGAATAGAAATTGACTACACATCGGTAGCTCACCCTCAAGCAAATTGACCGGTTGAAAGAGCAAACAGGCTATTATTACAAGGCCTAAAACCAAGACTATATGAAGACCTTAAAGACTATGGAGGCAAGTTGATAGAGGAATTACCAAAAGTGGTATGGGGTCTAAGAACTCAAATCAGTAGGGCAACAGGATATTCACCTTATTTCTTGGTATATGGATCAAAAGTTGTATTACCAATTGACTTAATTTGGCAATCACCAAGAATTGAGCAATACGATGAAGGAGAAGCTGAAGAAACAAGACGATTAGAGATCGACTCAATTGAAGAAATAAGAGATAGTTCAGTACTACAAAATGCAAGATATTTACAAGGCTTGCGAAGACATTATGATAGAAATATGCACCCAAGAACGTTAAAACCAGGAGATTTGTTACTACGATTAATTCAGAAGAAAGACGGAAGACACAAATTACTCAGCCCATGGGAGGGTTCTTTTATCATAAAGACAGCAATACAGCCTAGAACTTATGAGCTAATGACAGAAGAAGGAGTTCAACTAAGCAACACTTGGCATATCAGCCAACTCAAGAAATTCTACAACTAAAAGTGCAAGATACAAGACATCAAGAACAAACCGACAGTTGCACAATGAGAGGCACTGTCTGGAGTTGGGTTATTTCGTGAGGCAACTTGATGAACCGACTGCTTTGGACCATGAGCGGCACAGTCTGGTCCATATATATAATTCACCGGCTTTACACAAACAGAGGCACTGCCCGGAGTCATTTGTTTCGTGAGGCAACTTGACTAAACCGACTCCTTTGCACCATGAGCGGCACAGTCTAGTTCTTATATCTAAAAATTTACCGGCTTTGCCCAATGAGAGGCACTGCCCGGAGTCAGTTGTTTCGTGAGGCAACTTGACTAAACCGACTGCTTTGCACCATGAGTGGCACAGTCTGGTTCTTATATCTAAAGATTTACCGGCTTTGCACAATGAGAGGCACTGCCCAGAGTCAGTTGTTTCATGAGACAACTTGACTAACCGACTGCTTTGCACCATGAGCGGCACAGTCTAGTTCATATATCTAAAATTTACCGGCTTTGCACAATGAGAGGTACTGCCTGGAGTCAGTTGTTTCATGAGGCAACTTGACTAACCGACTGTTTTGCACCATGAGCGGCACAATCTGGTTCATATATAAAGTCTACCGTTTCGTGAGGCGGCATGACTAGCTGACAGCTTTGCACCATCAACGGCACTGTCTAGCATCTTTAAATCGATTGTTTCGTGAGGCAACTCGACAAACCGACTGCTTTGCACCATAAGCGGCACAGTCTGGTACATATATATAAAGTCTACAGGCGACCGGACAACCTGACAAACCGACTATTTTGCACCATGAGCGACACAGTCTGGTCCTTATATATACAAGTCTACCGATTCGAGAGGGTCATTACATCAATCACTCGTAAAAAGTGACACAACAAGTGCTTGAAGAGCAGAATGAATTCGGCGCAAAAAGAATGCAAGCCAAGTATCCTCACATCAAAGAGCAAAATATCCACAGAAAGAACTACTCGTCAAGAACTACTCGAAACTACTCGAAGGTCTTTTACAACACAAAGCATAAACTAAGAGTCACAAGTCAGTCTATAGGCAACACTATCAGTGTAATCATCGAGGCTTGAAGGCCAATAATACTACCCAAGAAAAACTCGGAATTTTCAGAAACATTTTCAAAGCCTATTGCAGAGGCGCACAACTTCAGATAGCAATGAAAAAAACTCAGTTTAACACATAAAAGGGTTGCAGACAAGGACGAGGCCTGACAATATATCATCAAGAGTATATTACAAAATCATCACCAGAGACAAACAAATGTTATCAAGGACAAGACGGCAGTACGTTAAGCTGGCTAAATATTTGGCGACAAAGCTCTTTGACCTCGGGCTTCGATTGTTCCCATCTTGTCAAGAGATCGACGTCCATTGGATCTTCGAGAATCCGATCCGAAGGCACATCAAGAGCAAGGACTCGAAAAAAGAAACAACATTGTTTATACAACGCTCAAAGTCATTCTCAACAAACTCTTTAAATCGAAGAGGCAGCGCTGGAATCAGGGTTTTTAGCACCTCTTTAGCATCTTCTTGAAGACAAACAGCAGCCACGACAGGTCTCACAGCATCATACAAAACTTTATATCGCTCATGAACTCCGAGAGCTGGGTCTTCAAAATTTCCTCAGATTTCAATGACTGGAAAGAACAAAAGAAGTCAGAAAGAATATAAGAAAAACAACAAGAAAATCAGAAGACAATAAATAGTAGACTTACAGTTTCATCTTTCTTCTCTGAATTTGCAAGACGAAGAGACAAATCTTGTTTCTCTTCGTTCCAAGAAATAGAAGCTTGATCAGTAGCTACAAAAATAGCGGATACATCAGATATCAAGCAAGAAAAAGTCACAATAGAAGAAAAGAAGATAGTTACTAGCAATCTTTTCTTCCAAGTCAGAAACAACAACTACTCGGAGAGACTTTTCTTGCTCCAAAGCAACACGAGTCTGAGACAACTCAAACCGAACCCTGTCAAGTTCAGCTTGAAGGATAACAACCGACTGACTTTCTGAGGAAGAAGCAGTCAACTCCCGACAAACATCCTGAAGGGGACATGAATCAAAATAAAACACAGATGAACAAGACCAAAAGAGAAAAACAAGAATAAATACCTTCAACTCAGTTCCAAACGACAAGGATAAATTTTTCCAAGAAGAAACAAGTTTTTGAACTCGTTCAACTCGGCTGAGATGAACCACTGGTCCTTGAATAAGTAAAGGCATCACCGAAGAACAAGTCGGAGCTTTGGCCAAGACATTCGACTCAGGCACCTCAAGAAGAGGCACACCTTCGGGAGGACTGGCCCCAACAAATTGAGAAGTACTAGCAACGTTGGCAGCATCAGGAGTACAAAGTCCTACAAGAAATAAAACAAGAAGAGTTAAAATAGAAACAAAAGGAAAGAATTTTTTCATCAACAAAGACAAAAAGTCTTACCATCATGGGAGGAACCAAGAGCTTCAAAAGAAGGCCTAAAAAATGTCAAAAGCAAAGAATGTCAGGCAAAGATAAGATAAAAAAAATGTCACATAGCAAAGCTAACTTACTTGGCCAACTTGCTGAAGGTAGCAACAACAGAAGCAAAGGAAAGATTAGGGATGTCGAAAGAAAAATCTTCATCAAGCAATGAAGAAGGGATTGGAACAGCCAGGGAATCGGAGTAGCCTCAACAGAAGACTGACCGGCAGATGATCTACGACTAAATAAAAATTAACAATAAGAAAAAGATCTCTGAGAGAAAAGATCATACAGACTGCAAGGAAACAACTCACGGAGGATGGGTAAGGGGAAGATCATCATCCGAGCACTCCTCATTCAGAAGGAGGGACTGACAATCTAAAAAGAACCAAGCGGAATAATAAAGAAGGGTTGCATACAAAACAACTCGGATAACAAGTACAACACTCACCTACAATAATGTTACCTGTGGGAGTACGTGTCAGCGCAAAGATGATCAGAGCAGCGGCGGCAATTAGGGTTTGCGAACAAGGGAAAAGAGTTTTTTACTGCAAGGTAAAAGAGAATAGATAGTAGAGGGACATACTTATAAGAAGGTTTTACCAAGAGAGGAAAATACAGAAGGTGAAAAGTTCCACCAATCACGGAACGGAACGTAAAGTAGTCAAACCGCATCTCCTTTCAGAGAATACAGACAACTCGTGGAACAAAAGAACTCGGCATTACAATCAAGACATATACAACAACTCTAAAAATACAGACAACAAATCCTTGGTTCTTCATTATACACATTCTTTGAAAGTACATACCAGATACAAAGTTACATTGCCGAAAGGAACTAGTACAAGTCAATAACAAGGAACCCAGTCGAGTTTGAGGTTAAAACCTCGAGAGTCAAGATACACTATCAACAAACAGAGCCAAATAACTCAGACGTGCTAGACGCTCAACAAGACAAGGCACGCCTATTTGCCAAAGATAGTAGAAGCAGATCCCAGAAGACATTCAAGATTCATAGTCTGCCAAGTCCTCGATAGAGAGAAGGCGGATCAAGACCAGCAGGCACCAAAATGACATCGCACAGGACGGGCCAAGGAATACTTCTTCAACCAACACCGCAAAATCTGCCAGAGGCATGGAACTAGGACGCTGGAAGATCAAGCAGCGCAACATGCGACAGCCTCATCACAAGAACTATACCATTTGCCTCAAAACTGCCCACAGCATGACACTACCTTGAAACTAGCGACATGCTAATTTCTATCACAAAAACTACACCATTCACGAGGTTATAACTCAGGGAAGGGAAGAAAGAAGCCCGGGGGCTCGTCAAGCTCGCCAACTACAATATCCATGATACAACAAGGGTCTGTACAAGAGAAGGAAGAAGACATATGACAAGACAACCATACTACAGTTATTGATAGAAGAAAATGGGTGCACATACACCAAGTCCATAAAGAAAAGATTACAACAACAATAGTACATAAAGGAAGCAATGAAAGCAAAAGATTCCACATTGATGAGGGAAAAATGCCTACAGTAAACACAGTACTTCAAAGTACCACAAAGAATATCCAGAAGAATATTCTAAGGATAATCATACAACCTGCTACGGCTCTGCAGACTATGAAAAACAACCCAGCCGATAATTTTACAACAACCAGATAAGATCAAGCTAAGCTGCATCTACAACAAAAGACCACAAGTGACAAAATATAAAGGCCTTAGCCAGGGAGATACCAGATCTACCACCAAAGAAGGCCTGGTACCCGAACGGAAACTTTACAAGTCAAAACAACCCAGAATCCTCACAAAGCGTGAAGAAGTGTCGGATCATAGGCAGAAAACCACTCCCAACAAATGAGATTGGACAGCTCCAACTCTAGCCTTTCCAACAGGAGTTCGGTGCAAGTATGCACAACCAGAAATATGGAGTGTACAACTTCAATCAACTCAGGAGCGGCAACGGTTACAGCTCGGAGTTCAGCAGTTAGACAGAGAAGGCATGGAAGCCACATCACAAGACTTCTTTTGCCTACCACGCCAAACTTCCCAGCAAAATCTAACCGAAGAGTTAGTTTACCTCTAACTCCATTCACAAGAATTCTTCTACCCACTCAACTACCACAAAGAGGGCATAAGCCCAGGGGCTGCTCAGTTTCACTCAACAGCATAGTCATCAAGAGAAAGAGGAATACCCTAAAGGTCAAGGCACTAGCACAAACACAACAAAATTTATAGCAAGGAAGGACCACCAAAAGCCAGAAGTCACGAGAAAGGAAGAGAAATAAAAAGAAAAAAACCTGACCAAAGAAAACAGTGAAAGCAAGATTCTACATACCCGTGAAGACATAGTACCCACCCGTGAATAAGAAGAAGACAAGAGCACGCTATTTCAGATCCTTCCACCAAACTCTTTTCCGATAAAAGAACTCGGGGAAAGGCTCGGGGCCTGGAAATACCTACCTTACAAGACTTTTTTCTCAGATCCTCTGAATACTTGTACCAAGTATCTAGAGGCTCGGGGGCTACACTCAATGAGTGCACCAGAGGTGCACAAAAAAGTACAAGACGAAGAACACAGAAGACTAAGACACTTTTCAGATCCTCCGAATACTTGTACCAAGTATCCAGAGGCTCGGGGGCTACACTCAATGAGTGCACCAGAGGTGCACAAACAAGTACAAGACGAAGAACACAGAAGATCATTTCATGATTTCGCTTCAAAAAAGAATTCGGCTCACTTTTAAAAGCAACCCGGTATATTGAAGAAAAATCATGAGATGCTCGGGGGCTTGTCGATGGGATATCCTATAGGGTACCTATAGACTGACTTGCTTGAGCTTTGGGCCTCCTTTTCTCGGCCCACGAAGAAAGACGAATAGAAGAAACCGAATTCTACTCGGTAAGGACAGCAAGACCGAAGCGCAGCTTAGGACTTTAAGTTTGTAACCGAGTATGATTCAAATAACCTCGACCAGTTCCTAGACTATAAAGGGCTGGTGAGGGCATCACACAAAAACAGTTCCCTACATACTACATAACACCAGATACGTAGAGCGATACACAACACCTTGTATTACGATCAAGAGCAATAACAGACGACTCAACTGGACGTAGGGTTATTACTCGACCTTGTCGAGGGCCTGAACCAGTATAAACCGTGTGTCCGTGCGTGTCCAACCACCAAGGTTTCACTATTCGCCGAGGCACGAACTATTGTCTCAGGTAACCCCGTGGCAGGCTATCAGTGGTAAAACATCGACAGAGACCATACCAAAAAAAATTGGGGGTGAAATTTTGCCTCTTTATTATTAGGTACAGATAAGAATTTAATAGAATCAAAGAATATTAAGTTTGACAAAAATTATAGAAAAAATTATAAATACTTATGATATTAAATAGGTATACTATGAAAATATAATTGATGAAAAATTTAATAATACTTAGTTAGCTTCATAAATATCATTATATTATTGTATAAGTTTGATCAAACTTGAGATGATTTTAACTCTCTAAGAATCTTAGAACGACTTGTAATTTGAGATGGAGGAAGTACTAAGATACCACCGATTTGAGGACATCGTTCAATTTTATACGTTCGTAATATAATGGGCGTATCATGCTCATGTTTGGTGCTAATCCAAATATGCGCCACCGTGCAGCATGACGCGGAGACAATATTTGTAGTGTTACGGCTAAACCAATAACATGCATAAGGTGTTAGATGACCATGTATAAAGTAATATAGTAGGAATAGTTGTTTGTCGATATCTGTTTGTCCGAAGATGTCACACCCTAAAATTTCACATTTTGGGTTGTGCTTAGAAAACAATAAATAAAATAAATGATTTCTATGTTCATATAAAAATTTCCAAGATTAGTTTGATTTGCACAAATTTAGTATAGGAAAAGTGAATTTATAAACTTTTCTAAATCCATTTGATAGACTTTAATTGTTGTGGTGGTTGTTCATTGCTTGTCTT
The DNA here is from genome assembly GCA_022036555.1 of Microstegium vimineum. Taxonomy (NCBI): domain Eukaryota; kingdom Viridiplantae; phylum Streptophyta; class Magnoliopsida; order Poales; family Poaceae; genus Microstegium; species Microstegium vimineum. Next base: position 28,331,214 of record CM039125.1, read on the forward strand.
GATGCATGTGAGTGTTTAAAGTTTTTAAAACACGTTAAGTAAGTCGTTTATCGGTCTCTGGTTCGTCTCAATCTTTTTCTATAATCAAATTCTTGTTCTCGATCTTAATCTTTCATTTGGACATTCCCAGTATCCGTTGTCTCTCGATCCAAATGATTCCCTTGAGTTCATAATTCATCAACATGTCTCTAAATTCTTTCCGAGAATTTTTCTGGACCTTTTTCCTATTTATCTACGAGCAAATTCTAATTTTTAGATGCTCTAAAATATCTTTTCATGATCTCCAAAATACTTTATTTGGGTTCATTGTGTTCAAAAGTATCTCCGAGAATTTTCCCTAAATTTTTAGAGCATTCGGAGTATTTTTCGTGGCTTAATTATTAGTTCTAGACTTTTCTAGAATTATTTTATTCACGAAAATAATTTATTCCGAAAATAAATAATGAAGACCTCAATTTCCCACCAGCCCATAAAGCCCATGTGCAATAATCCTCATATATCACAAAAGCCCAAGCATTTATTTACTAATGGACTTTGATGGTTATTTTGACCCATTAGTAAAGGTGGAGGTGCAACGTCAATTAGTACCATATCGCTAGTTGACGTTGAGGTGGAGAGTCTCCCTCCCTATAAATATGTACCCACCCCCTTGACCAAAGCACACCACGTCTACCACAAGGGGTGCCCCTAGTTTGGGAATACCTAACGGTAGAAAATCATATCTTTTTCCTACTCTGCCGTTATCGTGCAACCTACTCCAACCGTAATGATGCTCTTCGATCGACATCCCTTGCCCGGCGTCCGATCGACATCCCTTGTCCCGGCAACCCCCCCCCCTTCTGCACGAACGAGCAGCAGCAGCATCAAGAGCGTTCGTACAAAAGTGAAGGAAGGAGACAAGTGCAATTTTCTTTGACGATATAATCTCTAGTCTCCACCGTTTCTTCGTTTTATCTCCGTTTTACTTCATTCAAGTTGCGTTAGATTCGTAGAGTTTCTATCTACATGTTAAAACCATAATCAATCTGTTTTGCAAACTTTGAAAATAAATATTTATTTAATGCCTTTTGATTTCCATGTTTAATCTCCAAATCTTGTTTAAATCCTATCTTCTCCGTTTTTAATCCGTTTCGTTCCGTTCGAGTTGCGTTGGCTTCGTATCGACGTAACATTTTCTTTAGTGATCTTTAATACCATGTTAATAGCTCTGTAATTTTATGGTTAACTCCTAAACTTGATTAATAACTATGCAACTTGTTTTATATCTAAAATATGATTAGTTCTACTTTTATTTCGAGATCCAAATATAACTTTGACTTAATCTAACTTGGGTGTTCCTTTGAAATACCTTATCCATCCTTTTTCATAGCTAAAACTAATAAAGCTCTTAGTTCTTGTTTTAAAAAGCAAAATGCCCGTTAGTCGTAGCTTGATCACCGTAGCACCGTTTAGTGTGTTCTTCGCGGCTATGTGTTCCTAGAGATGCGTAGTTTTATTTTAAAATCCTTTTCATTGATTGGTGTATTGTTCTAAATAGATATGTATGTATGCTATGTTTGGTCAGGTGTTTGAGTGGTGTTTGTGATTTTGTCCAATCGGTGAGTGTTACGTTGGAGATCAAGAAGTTGTCTTTCTAGAAGATCTTTGAAGACGTTGATCTTTGAAGAAAGGATCTGTTTTAAGGCAAGTATTCATGGGATCATCCTTGTTATCCTAATCACTTAAATCATTAATTCATGATTGCATGCGTTTCCTTGATATCCTATTTAGTTTCACCATAGCTTTGTACCTTATACCTTGTTACCTTGGGAATTTATGCATTTGGGTAGATCAAGCTAGTGCTCTCGAGACATAACCATGATCATGTAAACCTGACTAATGACTTATGCAACAATGGTAAAATCTGCTTTTTAGCAACATGGATTAGGGTGAACTAGAGTACAGTTTTTGAGATGCTCTAGAACCTCCGTAAGCGATCACCCGGGATTTACAGTACAACCATGAGAGCTATATGGCTCTGTCTTTAGTTCAGTATTAGGGTAACTCTCTCGCATGTGGCAGTTCGTGAAAGTTGCCATTGCCGAGCGGTTGCGGAGCGGCTGGAGTGGGGACCGCTGCGTGTGTGTACCATCCCGGGGCTCCTATATACCCCTTGCCCGTGGATCCGTAGTGTCTGTTGTTTGTCAGCGAGCCCCTTTGAAAGACTTCATAGTGAACCCTGCCGGCCTTCCTTGGAAGTGGGTCAAGAGGCTGATCCCCTCTAGCGAAAGGGTAAATCACGACTCATGGGTAAAGATGTACAACCTCTGCAGAGTGTCTTAAAACTAATATATTAGCCGTGCTCACGGATACGAGCGGCCTGTAATTCTTATGGAACAGAATGACTTTAATCTACCATTTACTAGTTTGCTATTCATTATTCATGTTTACTCGATCATATGGTTATTGGGCTGTTGTTTATATTGATGCTATCCTATGCTAAAATTGTGACAACATAAAAGCTGATGCAGTTTAACCAGTGTCATACCTTCTTGAGCCTCATGAACCCCATGAATATTTGTTGAGTACGAAAGTACTTACGCTTGTTCTTTCTTTTCAATATTTGGATAAAAATCCCGGATGTGTACCAGTTTGCAAGAGCTTCGAGCAGTTAGGCTTGTGATCAACCAGTCAGTTGGTCCCTGTGGAGTGGAGTCTTCACCTGAAGTTCGGAGTGTCTTACCGCTGTTTGTTTCTTAAGGTTATTTCTTTGACCATATATGTTATATACTTAAGTATTGTCTTTTGATATTACCTTGTTCTGTGACTATATGTGAGATTTAACTTCCTAAGCTCACATATAGGGTATATCTGGTTTTATTCTTAAAACCGGGTGTGACAGAAGATCAATTAACATGCCTAATAATTGATGGAATCTGATCGACTGATCTCCCACACATGACACAACTATCATATCATGCAAAGGACCAATGCTATTTGATCTACCTACCTATAACCAATATATGCGAGTGGTTGCTTCCTTGTCCTCATAGCAAGTGGGCATAACATCTGGGCCTGGAATCTCATTGCCGATCCACCAAATTTGTGGCACTAGATGGTTTGGCATCGTTATTGGCTTTAGAGCATCTTCAAGCGTCCTTTTAGAAATTACCTTTTAAATCCTTATTTGGAGAGCAATTTGAATAAAAAACACACTATACCTCTATTCTCCAATAATTTTTCTATATCCTGTGTGCACTTAGCTTTTTATCTTTGACTAGCGGGAATTATAGATAGAGATCTAAATAAAGAAGTTGTGTTGAAGAGCATTTTTCACTTCAAATATCTCTTTCTATCAAAACGCAAGGATATAAAGAGATGTTTGAGGCTACTCTTAGCTTTGGATATGTCTCCGAACTCCATCAAGTAATCTCCAACAGTTTGCCAAACTCACTTGCTATCCTTTATTTTTTTGACAAAATTAGAAAAATTACCCCTCAACAGTTTGACATCAACTTGACAAATTTTAGCAATTTGGAAAATTTCCCCCCTCCACGTGCATATATACGCGCGCGCAAACCCGCACGCATTGCCGTCGTGTGTCGAGGTAGAAGGGCATAGATTAATTTTGTTTCACCCTTAGGATTTCGGATGCCAGTTTGCCAGAGGTGGAAGGCAATAAAACTATTTTTGTTTCACTTTTAGGGTTTCTGATACAAGTTTGTCAAATATGTGTCAAACAATTATGCCAAATTGTTGGAGAGGGTCTATTTTTTCACTTGTCATATATTTTAGTAAGTTGTCAAATCGCGATATTTGCCAAGTGAATTTTGGCAAACTGTTGGAGATATTATTCCAGCTCAAGCATAACAAATTCCACTACAATATATATTTTTAGGAACATGCAAAACAGATTCACAAAGTCAGCAAAGCCAAACCGTCTTATCACATCTTTATCAAATGGTATATGTGATTGAGTCATTTATAGAAGCACACTTGTATATTAACTTATAATATGAATCTTGTGTTAAATTTTAACTAACTAAACGATCTCAAACGAAAATAATGTTCAAAACTAAAGAGTTCTAAAGCTCTTCGAGCACTGGAACTTTGTTATAGAGCATGTCTTCATCTAAGTTTATTTCAAAATTAAAAAATTGAACATAAGAAACTAAGAATTTAAAAAATTAATATTTTTATTTCTATATAATCTCAAATAAAACCTTTTTCAATTACAAAGATGTACACATCAAGAACTATTTAGTATAAACCATGCAGTTAGTAAAATAGTTTAAATGGTGCATTTAAATGTGACAAAATTGGTTTAAACACCAGTTCAAATCTTTAAAGGATCTTGCCAATTGGTAACACTATTCGATATTTGGTCCATTGTTAGAACTTAATCTCATGTAATGTTATTGCATAATGACATTAATTAGTTGACTAGTATGTGACAACTCGGTGTCTACTATATATCTCGTCTCATTATGTCTAATTGTCCATATCCAGTTGTGCAACTATATTTGTATCTCAAATAATTTTTAAGGCCCATAGAACAATATAGAGGAGGAGGAGATCACTAATGAATAATTATTTCTGAAGACAAGGCTGCTGATTAATGGAGGTGGGTCCAAAATGAAGAGGTCACAACATTGTCTCTGAATATCAATTTACTGAAAGGATCAACATGCCCAAGTGGGGATGAATTGGGCTTTTCTAAAATCTACTGCAAGAATTGAATCCTAATTCTAAAAGCCAATCACCCCTTGTGCCTAGAAGTGCACACTAAGTAATTCTATCGCATAAAGTTTAGCAACATAGTTCCATTCATATGCTAGCAATTCAATTCTAAGTATGGAAATGCGGGAATTAAAATGCTTAAAGTAAATTGCACAATGTAAAAGCAAAGGAAGGGACACGACAACATTTTGCCAAGGTATCGAGGAGTAAACACTCCCCCTTAGTCATCGTTGCAGCAACCGTGCAAGGGTGTAGCTCCCCCTTAGTCCGCACAAGGACCAAGTGCTCCCTTTGAGCTGATTCTTTGCCGCTCCGACTCGATAAATGGTCTATCATCGATTACAACTTGAGTTGGGTTATCCACAAGATCTCCGGACGACCACCAAGCTCTCAACCGCCACCAAGCCATCTAGATGATGTCGATTACTGAGAGTAACAAGAACGAGCTCTCACTTGACCATGATAAGGCTAACGAAGATGGTAGATGCACACTTGTTACTCCTTTGAAACTAATGAGGTCCTTAACCTAGGATTCTCAAATCTTTAAAACCCCACTAAACTATTGTACTCCCTTGCGCTCACAAGAGTTGTATCACCTAAACAAATGGGCAAGAGAACTAGAATGAACAAGTTGGGCAAGTATGAATGCCCCCACTCATCAAACTAGATGTAATATGTACTTTTCTTGTCTACGAGAGCTCCATGTTGAACTCCTTCTAGTCACTCCGGACCAAAGAGCCAATGTCTGACCCTCATAGATCACAGAATAGATGTACTATTTCACTAGCGTCCAGGCTATCACCATTGGTCTGACCCACCTTGTCTAGACCGAGTCTGGAGCCAAAATCCCTTCTCTGGACCTCTCTAGATCCATCCAGACCAATCTCCATTGGTCCAACCGATCCCTATTCTAAGAGTATGGACAACCTTTAAGCATAGCATAGGCTACCTAGCTCTAATCCATTGGTCCGGATACCCCTGATACGAGGGTCCAAAGTAGCTTCCACGTTGAAGAGCATCCTGGTGCTACTACATACGCTCCGGACCACTCTAAACAAAAAGTCTAGAGCTCATTTGAAGCCCCAAATCACTTCCAATTCAAATGCATTATGATCGAATGGGAGTTGATCGACTATCTTAGGGTAGTTTCTGAGCTACCTAGTGCTAAGTTTTACAAGTGTGCAGCACACCTATCACATTAGCCTCACCTAGGTCAAGCTACTAGATCATACCCTCCTTGATAGTACGACCAAAGGAAAAAGAAAAGTCCTAAACTACTCTAAGTGTCTCTTTAACTCCAATCGACCCTTAGAACTAGTATGTCCTTAACCTCTTTGTCAATCCTTTGAAAACCAAAATTCCATGAATAAGGACATGAATACCATTGATCGTCTAATCAATCTCCATTATCATGACCTAACTTCAATTTGCCTCTGCAAAACACATGTTAGCCATAATAATCTTGTGTCATCATTAATCACTTAAACATCTAGGGTCCTAGATGCATTCATTTATGAAGGCAAGTATTCTATTATGTCCAACTATAATAATGGAGGTCACCCATCTCTATCTCTAACTCCCTCATCCCCTCTCCCACAACTCATGCTCCACAGCACAGGCACTACTACACTAATATTTCTGGAGACAGACGTTTTTATTAACTAAGGCAGGCAAAACATCCACCTTCATCTAAAGGTCATGGTTAATGTGGATTAACCTACGTGGTCTGTCACAGTTAATCAAACTGAGGTAGAGTTCTCTAGAAAACCAAAAAGTAAAAAAAAACAAATTTGGAGACTCAAACCCCGAACCTACAACTCAACAACATCACCTCTCTATCACTACAGCATACACTCATTTCTGATTATATATAACATGCTATCATTTCATATCAGTCTTTACCAATCTTATATTAGATACTTTGGCTCCTAAATAAACTCAAATGAAAAAAACTTTTAGTTATAATGTTTGAAATATTGTAAGGTACTACAACATTGGGGTCTGATGTATTTTTGATAGAGATAGTTTAAATTAAAAAAATGAGTCTCAAAACATTTGAAATTCAAACATATAGCTGAGGTAGACCACTACAACTTTGGTATTAACGGTGTGAACATTTAAGATCATTTAGCAATTCTAAATATTAAATTTCAAATTCGCTAACCTTCAAACATATATTTAGGACTCTAAACATCTTAAAATTTAAAACTTTTCAACCACAAAGTTATATACTCTATTGAAATCTATAATTTTTGTATAGACCATGTCAATATTCCAGATGAATTGTTAATTTTAAATTTCAAAATTTAAAATTTGTGTACTTACAATAATATTTTGGGAACCTAAACAGTTTCAATTCAAAACCTTTTCAATCTCAAAGTTGTAGATCTCATCAACATCTACAATTTTGATTTAAAGTTTGTCCTCATTCATATTCATATAAAAAGTTCTAAGCTAATTTTTTGTTGTAATAATTAACTGAGGTAGAAATCTTGAAATGCTCGTTTCCAATAATAAATTTACGGAGGCGGCACTTAGAACGACGTTGCGAACACATAGTTGATAAGTGCCTATGGTGTTCAGTTTTATGATAAGTGAATTTCCAACATGAAGCCATTTTAGGTTGAGCGTGTTCATCTAACCTACTGTGAAAGCATGATGTGCATGTCTCTTGGCTTGTGTTGCGCAGGTGTTAAGCTCGGAGGCGGAAGTCAGTGGTGAGGTGAAGGTCAAGTAGAGACACATCGTGGAGAAGGACTGAGAGCGGTGAATGGCAGACCTAAGGCTTGGACCGAGGGACTAGAGGGCCGAAGGACTAGCCATGTTGGCTGACACTTGGGGCATTGACAAGTGCGAGAAGACATGGAGGTGACCGTTGTTGTCCAAATCAAGAAGATGGGTGAGCAAGTCGAGCAGGAAGGCTCCAGAAGACTTGGCGCTCGGGCGGTCGAGGATGAGGTGACACGTGTCAAGGAGCGGAGGACACATATGGCGTACACTACCTCCGAGCAGTTTGGTGGTTTGGGCCTCAAAACCACTAGCGCACGATTTTTGAGTTTGGGCCTTAAAACTCGGGTGGAGCTTCCGAGGAAGCGGGGATGGCACGTGGCGAAATCTTAGAGCTTGCGTCAAGGCGACGGCAAATCAAAGCAAGAAGCGGGGTCGTCCGATCAAAAAGGAGATGAAGGTTCAGGAACTTGGATCATAGTGTCTTAGGGCTAGGTGATTTACTCATGTATCAGGGGTTATTAGGAAATGTCCAATATCTCAATAGTAGAGGATGAAGGGGTATCCTGATCCTCACCTCTTGCATTTCTATTCTTCCACCCATTTACTAGGTTTTCCTCCCCCTAGTTGCTCTTGCTTGAGGTCCACGGTTCAACCTTGTAAGAACATGGATTTGTGATCAGAAGGGATGCTTTAACCTCCTTCGGACCTTCGGGTTTCATTTTCGAAATTGCTTGTGTTTACGTTCTTCGTGTTTTGCAATTTCCCTTCCCGATGTTTTCACCCGATCTCCCTCCGTGCTTGATCATTTGATGATTCGCTTGTTGGAGAAGTTGTTCTGATCCCTTGTGAGGTTGTCCACCAAAGGATTCAATCTGGTTTGGGGTGAGCATCGATATCGATCGTGTTTCATTTCTTGTCTCGGATCTACTCTATTTTTCGGCTTTCTTTTGATTCCAATATTTATGAGGGAAGGAAGATCATGATCTTCATGGAGTAGAGTCTCTTGTACCTTGCAAACCTCCCCACAAAATCTTGAATCAATCGGAATTGAATCGAACGAGTTCTGGTGATTTTTGGGTGATTCGTACAATTTTCAGCGGCACTAGACGCTCCTGCAAGCACCGGATGCGTCCGGTTCATGCTGTTTTGCGCGCGTGTCACATCGGACGATGGCACCGGACGCGTCCAATGCGTGCTATTTTGCGCGCGTGTCACACCGAACACCGCGAAAATTATATTCGGGCCACTCTTTTCCCAAAATTAAACCCAGTTGAGGGTACACAACCTCCCCAGCGAAGAGAGCGGTAGGACCCAAACTCATGTGTGAGCGGTAGATCTGAAGAGAGCGGAGAAAAAAAACTCATGTGTGAATATGTTGGAGAAGTTGGAGGCGGTAGGAGAAAATAGGACCCAAGTAGATCGATTCTCCCTTGTCTATAGATTTGTTTGTTGCCTTACTCTACTCATGCCTTCTCCCTTCTCTGAAGGTCTATTGGTGGGGACCAATGGTGTATGATTGGAGAGGGGCTAATCCAGTGGCTCTCTACAGATCCAGTAAAGGCGACCGGTGGCATATGATTGGGGAGGGAAACTTCGTTGGCCTACTATGGAATGGATAGTCGTTGCTGCCAAGCGACAGGCTTGATGGGCTCAGAGAGCTCGCAGCAGGCTTTTTATTTCCAGACACGAATAAATGTGACTATCTCTATTGTTTTCATTTACATGGAACGTTTCATAGAGGTGGGGAGCGAAAACTGTTTATGCAGTGGTGGATGTTAGGGGTGGCATGCCTTCATTGGGTTTGGTTTGCCCGCAGGAAGTGCGTGAGGATGGCACTATGGCAGAGTGGAGTGGCCAGGAAGGGGAAAAAGCTGCTCGGTAACATTCTACTAGAGGACCTATGTGTTCTGGCATTGTTACTAATTCTTCCCTTGGTTAGGAGATTTGTGTTTTGTCTAGATGCCGTCAATTATTTATCGAATTGTATTTGTAATCAAATATAATAAATAATGTCAAATATTCTAATATAATTCTTAAAGGTTTTAAATTTTGCTGCAATAACTCAAAAATCACATCAACCTGAAATGGGCATGTTTATAGTATATTTTTTTAGATAAATAATATAAAATCGAGCCGAGAATAGTTGGCTGGCCGAGTGGTCAGTCTGCTCAGTACCTCCCTGGGGTTTGTATGGGTTCCAGCCTTGAGAGATTCATCAGAAATGAGGGACTCCCTCATTTGTCCCACTTTCAATGCACAGGTTTCTAACCGACTTATCTCATGGAGTTGTGGTGTCATTGCGCAAGTGTGGTATAAAGGTGTGGAGATTTTATCGATTTGCGAGAAGATCTCTTCTTAAGGCAGAATAAGTAACTGTGGTAAAGAGGTTTGGAGATATTATTTACTTGCATGAGAAGATCTCTTCTTAAGATAGAATTAAGACGAAATACTGGAAGCTATCTAGCCAACCGTGGATCGAGTTTTTCTATAGCCATTGGGAATATAGAAGAAAAAAAATTTGAATCACTTTCATCGAATATAAAAGTGAATTACGGATTTATGATGTTAACCAATGATTGGTCTGCGTCCTATCAAAACACTATAAAAATTGTTGTCTATAGATACACCCTTCATACATGCGTCCTTACTCCGCAACCTCCCACACACCCCCTAGCACACAAAAAAAATCCCAGTTCCTAAAAAAGCATAACTTATCTTCATTTCAACCATTCAGGGATCATTGAGTTTGCTCAAATAGATTCTCATGCTTGTGTTTTAGATAAGTGCTCGTCCTACTCTACAATAAACTGACAATATTTGCTTCCTTTAGTCAGCAAAGCTAACTTAAACTTGACCTTAATAAGCTAACTTGGCACTTTAACACATCTGAAGTTTAGTTGTTAGGTTCCCTCAGATGTTTGTGCATCTAGGCTAGCACTAACCTACCCATAGATGAGCATGCAGCCCGTGGTCCAATGGTCCCGCACGAAGCACAAATATTTATCCTGGCGCGACCATGGCATGGCCCTGCTTTCCACAAGCCCATGCCGACCCAGTCCGGTGAATAGGGTTGTGCTAGGCCGCTGCTTAGACGCCAAACGGCACGACCCGAATCGGTAAAAAGGTTATGGACCAGTGAAGGCCCATCAAGGCCCCCGTCAGAAGTGACTCCACGCCACCACCTCAATGAAAAAAAGAAAAACACCACTTAACCCATCCTGGTCCTCCCCTCCCCTCGCCATCCTTTCCCACTTCCACTCCCCACTGCCACGTGGTGATGGCGTGGCCTTCCCTCCCGCGAGCCCGCCTTCTCCTCCCGTGAGCACAACAGCGGCCCTTAACAAGCGCGTAGCGCGGACACCCCTCCCTTGTGCGACCTCTCCTCGCAGCGCGAATGGCCGAGTGCCGAGTGCCTCCTCCCTCTCCTCTCGCCCCGACGCCAGAGTCTCCATGGGCAAGCTCACCAACGGCCGCCACCACCTCATGCAGACAACGGCCTCCTCGATTCCTCTGCAATGCGGGTGGCGGTGCTTCCCCACGGCTCCTCTATCCTAGCATGTCCACCTGCCTTCTCGACCTCGACGCCCCATCAGCCTCGCGGATCCTGGTCCTCGGGGCCAAGCACATGGCGTGCACCGGCAGCCGCTGCCACCTCCCGTGGCCTCCCATTCCCTCCCCCTCCCTCTTTATCAGCATTCATGGCTCTATGCTAGACCGATGTGCTATTGGCCCCGGACTTTTTGAGATGGCATGGCACAAAAATCGGCCCTGAGGGCTATGCCTAGGCCGTCGTTTAGGAACAAAGGACTATGGCGGCACGATGAGCCTGGCCGTGCCATGCCCTATCGGGGCGTGCCTAGCACAGGCCCAGGCTATGCCGAGCTGTGCAGCCCATTTGCTCATCTGTAACCCTACCGAGAGTACTTGCCACACTATGCTTCAGATCAAATTATTAGCATTGTCATGTAATTTGCGCTCTGTATTCTTTAACATGTATTACTTTCTTTAACTTGTACTTATTGCCCACGAAAAGTTAGGTTGGTTCTAAACTGAACCATCTGTCTTTGCAAGAATCTCACATGACATGCTTCGGAAAAAAAAAAGAATCTCACATGACATGTTGATGATAAACATAAGTTCCGAATCATTCGATTGTTCTGCTGTTTTGTGCTCCTCTTTTAGGCCACGCCGAAGTTGGAACAAATAATGCAAGTGTGATTCTGCACATTTCGTATGCTTCTGCAATAAGATAAGATATCAGAGACCTAAGTGAGCAAATTAGACAGCAGCTTTAGAATATTTGGAAAGAAAGGTGCTCCGAGTAGGTATTATCATCAACTAATGATGACAGTGAAATGCACCCTTTTGCTCTTTGGATGTCGTTCGCTCAACAAAGTAAAAGAATAAAAAATCACTGGATTTGGTGAGGTACGGTCATCTCCTGTGGGATTGTTCTTGGAGACTAGGGTATGTGGGGATCAGCTAAAGCTTTCAGTTTTGGTCTGTGAGATTAATTTAATTGCCACAAAAAAAAATTACAAGGTTAAATTTGTGCATTAGCAAATATCCCTCATGTTAAACATTAGAGACGATTTGCACATCGAAATGGTGAAAAGGCCACATGTTATATACCAGTTGCAACAGACAACAATATTATACCATTACAAAGCTATTTTACAATACTGAGAAATTTTCAATTTGACACAAAAGGTAAAATGCAATCAACATTTAACATAGTTGACTTCTGACAATTATCCCAAAATATCATTTATTATATCTCCGAATAAGTTTACACAATTAATCTAATGATACTTATTCTATATTGGAAATCCTAATAGTTTTTTTTTTCATAAAATTAGTTAAATTAAAAATTATTTTACTACTTAAAAATAAGAATTATTGCATTCTCCTTATGACGTTATATATATATATATATATATATAATATATATATATATATATATATATATATATATATATATCAACCACCAATACGTCGACTTCGACGTTTCCTGGACCGGCCTGTTAGAAATTTAATAGTATATAAATACGGGGTCTGCATTATTGACCTAACATATCCTAAAAGGGTGCTGTCAAATTAACGAGGCCGACGTGTGAGTGGAAAAAGCGCCCATATATTCGATTAGGTACCCGATCGCTTATGTGTATGAAAAGCAAGTGATACCTAACTTACAGTCGAGATATGAGGTCGGTATCCATCAACTTGTAAGCAGCTCGAGATCGTGCTCGTGTTTGTGTGATTCGTCCCATCATATATACTGTAAGTAATTGTCTGGCACAAGAAGAACGCATGACTACTCTGAAATATTGGAGAACATGCGTGCAAGGGAATTTGTAGCCTGTTCGTTTGGCTGAAAAGCTGACGGATATTGTTTTTTGTTGTTTTATTGTGAAATAAAAACATTGTACCGTGGCTGATAAACCAAACAAATAGGGCGTATTGATTGGAAACGTCAGCTGACCAGCTCCCATGATGGATCTGAATATCTGATAGACAGTGGAAAATTAAATTAATATATGTACGTCATTTCTTTTTCATATTCTACCGATGACTAATAATTAAGTCTAATGAAATTCGATGAGGAGCAAAGGAAAAGAATGTAGCACCGGAGATCTAAATTGACTTCACTCCTTTGGACACTTTGTATTTTTATTTGATATTTACTGAGGTCTTGTTTGGATATTGCCGGATTTATCTCAATTCACATGTGCTCTGATGAATTGGCTGATTATTTGGTGGATGGTATCTGCAGCTAATTAGCTAGTTGATGTTGTTTTGTTGAGAGCTAAAATACTATACTATGATAGATAAGTTCAAACTAGCAGGCTAAGAGAATCCAATTACATCAAATAAGGGCTAAAGAGTAAACTACAACTAGGGTTCTTATTGCTCTGCTTATCAAAGCTCCGGCTCTTAGCTTTAATAAAAAGAGACTAGCTCCATAGCAGTGCTATGCTACACTGACTTTTCTATGCAGGAAAAAATCTTTGTGAGAGGAAAAAAAAGTTAGCTGCACTAGTGTCATGCTAGCTGCCGTGGATGAACAGTAACTGGTAGATTATTAAATTTGGATGAATAGTGTCGAACGGTGTTGAACAGCGCTGGCTACAGTGCCTGACACATGGGCAGCGCGGTTAAGTAGAGATTTGTTCCCGATTGAAGACTATCATTATCATTACTAGCAAAATATGCCCGTGCATTACGACAGGAGAAATAAGCTAGCAATTTTTCATAATCAAACTGGACAACAATGTTTAATTGATGAGAGATGTTTCTATTTTGCTTATTTAGCTGAATGAACAGCTGACCTTGCATGGATACGGTCACACACATGGCCGTGGGAAATAATGAGCATGTCTTCCTGAAGACGTTCAACGGCACGCACCTAAACACGATGTGATGCAAAACATCTAGGTGGCGATGGTGAAGATCGTCCTGGGAGACGATGTAAAGTAATGTACGGTGCCGCTGAACGCCGACGAGGAATTATTAGCCGTCCGATTCTCGATGGCAACGTTCGTGCAAACATTCACGACCTGATGCGTGCTCACAATCATGCACTTCATGGCCAACTACGTACGTGCAGTGTACCGCGCGGTAGTTCAAGCAGAGCTTCCTCTTCGACCAGGCCTCGTCGACGGCAACGGACCGGTTCCACGAGTGCTGAAGTCGGTCAGGGGTGTTAATAAGCACCTGGACAGGAAGTGGTGCGCGCTCAAACCGTCGGCCAACCTTACCGACCCAAAAGGTGGATGCCAACATCAGCTATGTGTGCGGCCTCGCCGGCTGCACCATCCTCGGATACAGAACCTTCTGCGGTTGCATGCCTCAGCGTCAAGGGCAACGTCTCCGCCGCCTACCAAATAATGGACCAAGACGACCGCACGCTGGGGACTTCTATGACCTCACCACCACAACCTCGTCTATGTACACATCCGTCGGGACATGCCGCTTCACCATCGAGATCGACGTCGGCGCCATGCCCCGCTCTGCCATGGGTGGCCGTCAACTTGGTCATGCTGCTCTGGAAGGCCTCGAGGACGCTGCCTGCAGCTGAGCTATGATGCAGGCTCTCTCGCTGGCTTATATAACCAACACAGCTCTATCAAATCAGAGTTTGTATTATACTGAAAATAGATGGAATTGGCATGTCTCGTTGTTTCTTTGCCTCCGTCGTTTTGGTATTTCTAATTCATCTTTCCTTTTCCCTTTTTTGTTTGCCTAGTTTATCGTTCTCTCTCTAGTACATGGATTGGTTTTGTATTATATTGGAATTAGATGGAAATTGACAGGTTCTTGGATCCGCTCAAGTCTGCAACGCCCAAGTCTGGTAGAGATCCTATCGTTATTAATATAGAAAGGTAAATTGATTTGTATACGGAAAGGTTATTTAATTTATTCCTATTAGAACTCGAGTATGTATTCGTCACATGCCGTGCGGGAGTCCCTTTGCAAAAAGAAAATCGAATACAGTATTAAATTGATTTGTATACGGAAACGATATTTAATTTACTCGTATTAGAACTCGAGTAGTAACATGCCGTGCGGGAGTCCCTTTTGCCAAAAGAAAATCGAATACTTTTTTTTGAGGGGAGAGTAATACTTTTTTAGTTGTTGTCGGACTGCGGTAGTCAATTTAATTTGTCTCAATGGGCCGGACCAAAATTTGCCTCCATTGTTTAGGTATTTTAATTCCTCTTTCCTTTTCCCTTTTTTGTTTGCCTAGTTTCTTGTTCTCTTCCGTACCTTGGTTGGTTTCGAGTTAGTTTCTGTTTTTGCACACCTCGTCTTCGATTAGGATTGGTACCTACATATGTTGTTATATATATAACAAGAACAAATGCCACATCCACAGAGTTAGTTAGAGAGAGACGGACCAAAAAAATGGGGGGTGAAATTTTGCCTCTTTATTATTATTATTATTATTATTATTATTATTATTATTATTATTATTATTATTATTATGACATACTTTGGACTAGTCACTAGTAACTTGTCCCTGATTATTAGCTGTCCATTACTGTTTAAATTTTTTATATAATACACTTCTGCAGTTTTTTTGGCGAAAGAAGAATGCATTATATTATAATTGGGTATATCAACAAGTTACAAGCACTGGATAACTTAATAATACACACACTGTGAATAGCATAGCATAACTCAAAACCTAACCTGTTAGACATTTTGAAGATGGATGATCTCACAAGTAAACACTCGTCAAATGGCCTAACAACAAATGCACAATGAACACAGGCAACATTCTTGTAGTCGGAATGGAGGAACTTTTTTTATGGTGTCTTCCTTCTTCTTTCTGTCACAAAAGAATAAAAAGATTAGTGGAATTTACGTGAAATAGAGGAATTTTCTTAAAATCTAAAAGATTAGAAGAATGGATTAGGAGTTATTGGAGATTGATTTTTTTCTCATTGGCCTAAAAACCAAAAATTAAGAAGGGATTTAGGGAACTTTTGAAGATGCTCTTGCAGCTTATATATTAGGAGTGAGGGAGTATAGTATAAATACACTTCTGCAGTTCTGCTTACCGGAGAGATAGGGTGGAAATGAAACTACAATCACATCTATCTAAAGTTCCGCACATATAGGGGCATATAGATTCACTTGTAGTACTTCTATAAAAAAAATACAAAAACGTCCTTGTTTTCCTATTGCTTTCTTGTGTTGTGCGTGAATGAGAGAAACATATAAGAAAAGTGACGGTTTGAGCGGTGCAGTGTAGTCAAGTGAGATCCACATGGGGAACAAGTGTGAAACACGCTATAACGCACGCTACGCTTCTCCACTCTCTCAACCTCAAAAGTCTCAGCCATTGCCGCGTCCACTATAGGTGCTCCTCTTCCTCCTACCACCAAGAAACCACCGGTCCACTGATCACTGCTATATAAGTATATATACCCCCCAACCTCCTTCCCGCCATTATCCACAAGCAGCATTCAGCACCACAAAGAACTTCGATTTCTCTGCTGACTGCTTCTGCTTGATCACGAAAATAACAATTCCTTTGCTCGTCTCGTGCGAAGATGGATCGCCAGAGCGCGATGCAGGGCAGCAGTGGTGCCAACGCCGGTGCTGCCGCGCAGGAGTGGCTCTACGCTGGCGGCTGGCAGCTGGAGCAGATCGTCGTCGTCGGCTCGTTCCTCATGGAGCTTCTGGAGGACGCGCCGGTGACGGACCAGCCGCCCGAGGACGTCGACCGGCTGAGCGGCGTCATCCGGTCCCTGGAGGCTGAGATCGGCGGAGGAGGTGGTGGGCCGCCGCTGTCGGCCGTGGCAGACGGTGGGGGCACGGCAGATCACGTGCCAGGAGAAGTCGGCCATAACGGCGGGCTCGAGGCCTACCTGCTGCCGGACCTTGGCAGTGTCCCCGACCCGTGCGTGGCCGAAACGCCGTTGGAGTTCTGGACGGAGGTGCCGCCGGCGGTGGGTCATGATATGGGCGGCTGGTATGTCGACGGTGACGGCGACAGCGTCATTGTTGGGTACGAGTTCAAAGAGCTGTGCTATTACGGCTACAGCGAGAGCCCACACGATGAGCAAGTGTACAGCTCCTTGTCCGAATGAATGGTCTCGCTTGGTTTTTCAGCCGGCTTAAATTAATCAGAACAGTATTTTTCTCTTACAATAAATCAGCCAGCAGTGCATAATTCTAACAGAACAGTGTATAATCCTGCCAAACGAACAGGCTTATGTGAAAAGAAATGTAACCATATGAATTCAAGCTTGAAGGCGAATCAATCTTGTACCTAAAGCTTTCGACTCTTCTATTTCATTGTTACTATAAAGTCTTGACCACAAGCCGATGACTACAGCTAATTTTGCACAGATTTATACTACTACAATTATTAGTAGCAGCCTTATTTCTTTTTATTTTGCTCTTAATTGTTTAAGGGGTTGCATAGTAGTACTACTTACTTTCGAATTTAAGTATTGAAACGTGCACTTTTTATATATGAATTGCCGGAGTTACTATAGGATTTCACAAATAAAGAAACACTTTTGAAGTGTCCTGGTTATTTAGGAACTCAATTGTGATACAAATACTAGTAACAAGGAGGCTAGTAACACATTTATTACATCAGATAACTCTCAGCGCAGTAGTCTCGACCAGTGGCGGATCTAGAAACACGGACCAAGTGGGGGCTAAATAAAATGGGCTAAAAAAAATTTGCTCGTTGAACAAAGTACACTAATTAATAAATATAGGTAAAATTGATAATTTGATTTTGATTCAAAATGTTCAAAATCAAAGATACATACAATTATTAAGATAATAAGGATAAACATGTACCAATTTTTAGGGCTTGGGCTTGGGCGCTCGACGCTGAAGCTGGCCAAGGGATCTGCGACGGCCTTGTCCTGGGTCTGTGGCGGTCGGCTGGGGCTGGCCGGTGGCTCCGGTGGCCCGGCCTCCGGGCTCCTTGTGCAGCTGCCCCGATGCGCGGAGAGCGGGATCGGAGGGCCAGAGGGGCGAAGGGCCGGAGCCGAGGGTAGGAGGGGTGACGCCGCCGTTCACCGCCGTCTAGCTCCGGAGTAGGTGAGCAGCCGAGCAGTCGCAACAAGCGGAGGTTGGGCGCGATGCGTGTCGCAGATAGGAGATGTGGCGGCTGCGCTTCGCGAGAAGCGAAGGATACGATGCATTTTTTTGGCAGTGACGTGGATGTTGCTGCGAGTGGGCTGTGCTGGGCTACCTGTTATTTTTTTTTCAGCCCACCTGGGGGGCTCCAATGGTCTCGACAGGCGTGGGCAATGAAGACATGCACACAAAATAAATATCCAAAACAAAGTATAAGTCCAACGTAACCAGAAACAAGTCTCGCCACTAGACATCAGACAAATCCCAAAGCCACACGCTTAGTTGGGTACATACACGTCCTGACTCGAACTTCGAGATTCAAGTCTGGATCTTGCTCTGTACATTAAAGCAAGAGTGAGTCCAACCTTATCCTACGAAATAGGATATGAGTATATGCGTATGGATAAATTAGAGATAATGTTTGGACGTTTGGTTGATTTGCATAAAGCTAATTTTTGACACATGCAGGGTTTCAGTTTATAAATTCTTTTTGCAAAAGACATTTTCCATATATATGAGTATTTTCAAAAAAGGGTTGTCACAATTTTAGATGTTGTTGAACGCTCTGTTCCCACAGCACATGGCCGATAGACATTTATTTCTAAAATCACAATCACTCATGTTTTCACTCATCCCAACCCATCCAAACCAAATCGTAACTCGTCTGAGACCACTGACACAACTACCAAGATAGATTTTACACTCTACAGAGGTTGTACACTTTCACCATAAGTAGGATACCATAACTTAATACCTTAGTGCAAGCATAGATCCATCAAAGTCATTGCCCTCCATAGCTAAGTATTGGCACTCAGCACGGAAACTAAGCCACCATCTCATAATACAACAGTAATTAACAGAGCTCTTTACATTTCATATAATTCACCATTTCCACATATATCTCTTAGTGTCCCGTTACACACCTACCTCCAGGTGATTGCCATACCAACTAGAGGGATTTAGACTAAGCCCTGCCGCATACAGGGTCAAATGGTTGTATGATAAAAGAGTTAGACAAGATGAATCATCAACTTAGTCTCAATTTGTTTATTAACCCTTTCACACATCTCACAATTTATTCTCACAATTCATACAGTTTTTCTTTTCAAATCATTGTATTTGAGAAAACATTATGATAAGTATCAAGTCCTAAGCATACTAAATAACAGTATGTCGTAATATTTGTTCCTAAGTTTGAGTAAGATAATTATCATGTTATATCATGTCAAGGATGGCTATTCAAATGGGTTTAGCTAAGCAGCAAATAAAATCTCGTACTTATATCGTACATGCAATTTTAATGACTTCTACATGTTGTGTTTAAAAATAGGATCAACATGCATCAAGGGGGGTTAGGTTGGACTTGCCTCCGTCCGCGTCCTCGGAAAACTCCTGCTGGCAGTCCAAGTCCTCGGGTATAGCCTCAAACTCACGGTACCGGTCTCCAACGTCCTCGTTCTCTCGCTCATTCACTCCATCGGCTAATGCAACAAACAGAACAAACAAACAAGCACAAATAAATATTCACATACATTCAAATGAGCTCTAAAAATTATGAAATTTATATGGGATGTAGAGTTTGATTTTAGATGAATTTAGAAAAAGAAATCCATGGAATCGGATTTGGCATTTGGTTGTGCGAAGTGGTCACATTTTAATCACGCAGAAATAACTAATGTGTGATTAGTAAATATCATTTGATTCTCATTAGGTGTGGTGTGGTGTGCTTTGCATGGTACTTTTTGCATGTGTACTATTTGGTGGAGTTGATATGTCTTGCATGCATGCATGCATACATGTATGAGAAGGGAGACAGAGGCTAACACATGATTCTAATAAGCTAATCACCTTCATGTACTATTTTTGCCTTGTTTTATTTACTGTGTGCATGCGGTGTGCTGCCGATATGCGTGAAGAAAGGAGAGTGGGTGGGAGATGGATCTTACGGTGCAAACAAGGCAAAGTGGTGGGGGTCCGGGCGTGGGTGCGCTGCGACGGCGACGGTGGTGGGATCGGTGCATGCGCTGTGCGCAGACGCTTCCGGCAAGGCGAGCGGAGAGGTGGCCGGAGAAGAGGTGGGGGACGGCCGGTGATCTTCGGGCTCCGGTGCGTGGAATATAATTGTGGCGAGGGAAGAAACAGGTGTATGAATTGGATTTGGGTAGGACTGGAATTTTAGATAGAGCTCAGCTGACTTTAGTTTTCAAAATAGATTTTGAAAATATTTTGAAGTGAGAGTTGAATTTTTGGGATGTTATAATTTTCTAATTTTCTAGTAATTCCTATCTAGTCATACTCCCTAAGTTCACAAATAATTAAGTTCCCTTTCTGCTTGCTCGTAGTCAACGGCTCTATATTTTGGTCACAAAATTACCTTTTGTAGTTGGATATTTGAAAATGATTTGAATATATTTGTCACAAAACTATCCAATACTGTGTGTTGGTGAGAAATTATAAAATCCAAAGTAAAAAGACAACCAGGCAAGTTCATAGCATTAAATACGATGCTAAATACAACAATGTCAAATTTCATCAGCACCCCAAAAAAGTATTTGTGGTGGGCAATTTATCTGCCACAAAACGTTGCCGGCCACATAGTACCTCAATTTTTACATGACTAACATGGGCGTGATGAATTTCAAGCACAGAGCAAGAATTAACTAAAGTATGAATGAAACACCAGATATTCTTCTGCTCCATACCCAAGTATGTCTAAAACCCACGAAAGGTGTGTTCCACCTTGGCGAGAGTTGGCATGAACGACAAAAACATAAGAAAATGGTAAGGTGTGCATGCCTAGCCGACTAGTTGTATTGTACACTAAGACATGGCTAGGGTATAAGTTCACATTATAAAATTTTAAGTAGGTATATGAATGGTTATAGACGAAAAACACATATGGACTTAAACGGATGGAAAAAAAACAAAGCTTCAAACAAAATATAGAGAAGCTTGCCTCCACATCAGTTTAAATCAATGGACCTGAGCATTCTAGAGGAGGTAAATAATTGAGAATAATTGCACTGGTGACAGCGTACAACCATTCATATTGGCATAACGTATTGATCCTCTTATATCAATCAAGTGTTTGATTTAGTCGCATAAGGTTTCTGTGGATTAAACATAGAAGTGCCAAAACGTCTGTACAAAAGTGTATGGTTTCATATCTAAAACCATGAAGTCATGATCTTGCACTACTACACAACAAGGATATTGTAACATTTTCTTGTAACATATTCATCAATGTGTTCCAATGAAATTGCATAGTAACACAAAATAAAGTGTTACAGACTTCAGTTGTAACACAAAACACATTTTTTATACAAATGTGTTACTAAGAACAATTTTAGTAACACAAAATTAATGTTACAAGAAAAATGTTACAAAAGAGAACTACTTTGTAACACATAAATGGAACATATAAAATGTGTTACAAATATATGTCGTGTAGTAACACAAAATAGTGTTATAGTCCAAGTGTTACAAAGATTTTTAGAGGAATCGTCCCCTAGACTCTTGACATCCCCACACTCGTGCGCACGTGTCTTCTTGCGGTGGACCAAGACGTCCTATAATCACATTCAAGCTCGCTTGCTTTCCCTGACACGAGAAAATTGCTACCTCGAACTACAACTATCACGCTATGCAATTTTAGGACTGTAATCATCGACTTCATAAAAAATAGGCCTCAAAGTGTTGGATACTTGATTTTCTTACCATTATGTATGTTTCACTCTTTTTTAGTATTCTCCGTGTATTTGGCACACGAACTAATGTTTTGCCTATGTATTCATTTGCATGATCCATTTATTCTTTTGCATTTTACGTAATCATGTAGGCCGGTAGCACCATGGCCTATATGGTGGTAAACATGCTATTTTCATTTCCGGTACTTGGGCTAACAGCAAGCAGGCTGGCTGGCCGTTGGCCATAAAAATATGGAATACTTAGCAAATAAAACTTCTAGAATACTGAACACAATAAAATTTATGGGGATAAAAATTCTTGGCATCACTGATAAAAAGCACAATAATCATGAGTTCATGTCACAAATCCATGAATTAGCCTAAACAAGTTCATCTCACGAAACCATAATTTTGTTCTAAACGAGTTCAACACATATCAAATAAAAAAAATCTTAATACATCTCATCACTGATAAAAATCATTCATTCAATATATAGCCTTATCTTTGGTGCAACATTCTCACAGGACTAGTGTGTCAGTTTGTGAAGAGGTTTGTGAAGAGTTGTTCTCTCCTAATAGGAATACAAACCAGCTGCAAAAAAATATTTGGTATGACAATTAGATGTATGATAAAATTTATTGCATAATAAATCTGTTAATTTTGCTTACCGGCCCTTTCTGGACCATTGAAGAAATGAGCATGCACAATAAGAGTCAGGTACTGCACCTTGTTGGTATTTCTTATGACTATTGGATAAATCCGCAAGTGCACAGATTATACCGTTGTAGCACTTCACCCAAGAGTATTCCGGGGTATCGTATTTATATTCTCCCAAAGGAAAGCAGAGCTAGAAATAATAATAATAAAAGAGAGATCTTAGAGATCACCTCAATTTAGTACCAACTAGTGTAAGGGGGTAATCGATATAATGGTAGGAAGGTGATGATGCAACAAACCGGTAAATATAATTAAGAGATGACTAGTGAGTATAACTATGTGGGAGGACAACTAGAGAGTAAAATGACTCCTGTGATTCCAACTTTACCTTTGTGGATTTAGCTATGGCACTTAGCTGAGACAAACATCAATTGATTCCTCAATACAAGTATGCTAGGCGAGGGGATAGATCAATAGGAGGACAAAACTCCTACCGGATCACGCCCTCTTCTTACAGGGGCCTTATCTTTTAAGAACTTGCCTATAAATACATGGTGGAATACAACGACTAGACAAGGTTGTCACCTCTTGCTAGCTACCACAAACAATCCGTGCAACAAGCGATAACCAAAGGTGAGATTAAGTATAAGCACCACGCTTACACATATTCTTACTACTCTAATCGTTTATACGACAACTAGAGCACGCTATGATTGGCGATGATCGCATACAAGAAAGGTGTAGGGTCGAGATGGCGGACTAGAGGGGGGTGAATAGTCTTTTCTAAAAACTTAATCGCTTTGGCTAACTGAAGTTATTGCGGAATTAAACCTATCGGTCTAGCCAAGACTACACCCCTCTATCTATTACTTTAGCACCTAGCAAAGAAGTCTATTATGCTACTTAAGGTGCCAAGCTAGGAAGCTCACCTAAACAAGTCTAGGTTGCAAGGTCACACAAACCTAAGCAACTAGTACTCTAAGCACACCGGGAGCTCCTACACATACTAGTAAGCAAAGCACAAAGCACCTAAGCTCACTAGCAACACTCAATAGCAAGGCTACACAAGCCTAACTAGAGAGCTCAACTTACTTAGCTATACAAACTAAGCAATGTGACTAACAAGGGTACACAAGCCAATTAGTTACTCAAGATCTTACTTCTAAGCTACACAAGCTAGAAGGTAACTAGGGGAGCCACACAAGCTAAACTAGTTACAAGAGCAACAACTACTCACTAGCACAAGTATGAAAGTAAATACAAGCTGGTGATTTGGAGAAAGCAAACCACCAAGAAGATGTACAAGGTTGACACGGTGATTTTTCTCCCGAGGTTCACATGGTCGCCACCAAGCTAGTCCCTGTTGTATCGGCTCACTCACTTGGAGGTTTACGACTTTTTACAGGCCTCACTGCCTAAACCCCTCAAGGGTTGCCGCCTAACCAACACAAGATGAGGGCACTCAACGATACCTTTAACTAGAGTTGTTCTTCGCGATCTCCCGTGGGGCGAGCACAACATCCCTCACAAATCTCTTCTCCGGAGCCACGCACAATCTTCTTGCGTGCTTCAATGGAGCCACAAGCCACCAAGCCGTCTAAGAGGTGGCAACCTCCAAGAGTAACAAGCACCACAAGCTTGCAAGTCGATCACCTAGTGCCACACGAAGCTATCTCTCAAAGCAACGCACTAGTAATCGCTCTCTCATACAATCGGATGAGCTCTATCAAGTGTGTGTGAGTTAGTAAGCTCCCAAACCAAGTACACTAGAGGCAACAAATGCCCAAGGTGCTCAACCAGCCCCAAGGGCCGGCCAAGAGCTATTTATAACTCCCCCACGAAACTAGCCGTTTTGCCAACTCAATGGTCTTACTGCAGAGGGTCCGGACGCACTCAACAGTGTGGGTCCGGACCATGCAGCCCGCATCCAGACCTTCCTAGCCGTTTGAAACAGCCGTTGGCGCCTTCGCCACGCCCTGCCACGTGCCTCTGGACGCATCCAACAGTGCCGCACTGGACCATCGCACGCTGCGTCTGGATCTGAACAGAGAGCTCCTCGAGAGCTCAAACCAAACTAGACAGCGTCCAGACTCTGGTGTCCGGACACAACCTTGCGTCCGGACCCAACGCAGAGCCGGTCTAGAGAGGGCCAAACATCCGGACGCACGTTCGGAGTGCCCCGTCCGGACGGCAAACTGCGTCCGGACCTCCTCGGTCAGCACAACACAGTCAGTGGGGGTGGCGTCCGGATGCATAGCCAATGGTCCGGACCGCCCATGCCCCTTGGGTCCGGAGTCAGCAGACTCAGCCGAACCTAGGGTTTGGTTACGGACCCAAGCAATGGTCTGGACCCCCATGGCCCTAGCGTTCGGAGTCCGTTTCTCAACCGAGACTCCTCCACACTTCTTCCTTTGCTTCTCATATGCTAACACAAATGTGTTCTTCACCTTGTGCAAGTGTGTTAGCATTTTCACAATGTTTTCTAAAGCATTTACACTTGCTTCTCACCACGCCACTCGATCCTAATTCATCGCAAAGTTAGATCACTCACAGTGGCACTAGATAACCGATATGCAAACAAGTTTGCTCCTCTTGATAGTACGGCTATCTATCCTAAATCCGGTCATAATATTCTCTACACACCTATGACCGGTGAAATGAAATGCCCTATGGTTATACCTTTGCCTTGCGCATTCCATTCTATCTCCTTCTCCAATGTTGATGCAACACATGCACCAACCACTTTGTCAAATGATATGATCCACTCCATATCATCACATGACCGTGTTGGTTCATCGATCTTGACCTCACTTGCTCTTCACCGTTGCCTTGGTCCATCGGCGCCAAGCATCACCCGCTTGCCCTTCACACTTGCAACCTATCCATCAAGCCAAGCCTCATCTTGATCTTCTCCACTTTGATCATATGACTCCATGTCATGTCTCATGTGCAATAAGCTCCTTCATCACATGATCACATGTGAACTAATCTCCTGTGTATATATCACTTGAACACATATTAGTTCACCTAGGTTGTCACTCAATTACCAAAATCACATAGAGACTCTCAAAAGGCCACAAGGATCTCAATCTAGTTTATAACAACTAATTGACAAGATAAAGCACAACAATACTATAACAAGTATAATATTGCACAAAGTAAAGACTAAGTAAAGTAAAGAAGGAATATTATATTGAATAAGTAAAGTCTTACAAAAGGGAAAAGATACAAGAGCTTATACCAGATCCTCTGGGAAGACAACTCCGGAAAGCCCGAGCTAAGCTCAACTCAACTCTAACTCCCACACTAGAGAACACCACTAGACTAATCTCCACTTGATAGCAACAATGACTTGTATGGATTACATCATAATTAGAGAGGGAGGTCTAGGCCTCTATTTATAGTGGGGGTGGAGTAGGGGCTACTCCAGCGCCACGTCATCGATCCAGGGAGCTTCAATCCTCCTCCCTTGGATCAAACCGTCATACAACCGCCTAGGCTGGATGGCTTGGATTTCTGCCTCGTGCTGGTTGGTATGGCGGTTGAGGGGGATCCAACCGACCTAGGGGGGTGGTCGGCCGATCCCCCCTATGGTCAGTGGGCCATCCCCTGTCCTTGTGGGTGTGGTCCCACTGCTCAGGGACTGAGTGGGGGCCAGATGGGCCCAGGGGATCTGCCAGAAATGGGCAAAATAGCGATCTGCCAGAACTGACCAGACTCTGCCACGTAGGACGCGTTCGGTGTAGCAAGTCCGATCTTCTTTACAGTGGTCGGATGCTGTACCACTAGAACAACGCGTCCAGTGCTACTGCTACGCGAGAACAACTGACTAGACGCGTCCGGTCGATGAAGGCGCGTCCGGTGCTAGCGTCAGGTGTCCCTAAAAATAATGCGAATCACAAAAAAAAAATCGTCGGATCTCTTCCGTTTCAACTCCAATTGATCTGAAATTTTGGAGAAAGTTGTCAAGGTAGATGTGAATCTACTGTATGAAGATCATAGCCTTTTGTCCCTCACAAATTTTGGAACAATAAAAAACCAAGAGAACGAGTATAAATGAATAGAGACATGAAAAACTCCCGATCTGTGTGCTCACCCAAAACCAAGTTAATTCCTTCATTGGAAAGCTTCACAAGGGTTCATTGCACACTCTCCAACAAACGGTTTGCGAAAAGATCAAGTATGGAGAGAGATCGAGCAAAAATCATGGACGAAAAAAATCCGGAAATGTGAAGAACATAGACACAACCAATTCACAAATCGATGCCACCATGGTATGAGGAGGGAAGGGCCTTCATTCCCGATCAACTGCTTCAAGTTTTCACAAATGATTCACCAAATCATTTGCGCACTTCAAGCAAGAAAACGAGAGAGAGAGAGAGACCTTGGTTCAAGTTTACACAAATGATTCACCAAATCATTTGCGCACTTCAAGCAAGAAAACGAGAGAGAGACCCTAGAGATGTGGGAGGAAGAAGATGGAAATGAGAGTAAAAGAGGAGAGGATGCTAAGCGCCCCATCATCCTTATTTAACAACATGTTTGGATATTTCAATAACACCCTCTGATACATGAGCGAAGCACCTAGTCCTAAGACTTTGCGATCTAACTTTATCCTGATATCTTCTTCATCGGACGACTCCGCTTCCTACCTAGACTTGTCGTCACCTCGACGCAACTTTCTGGATTCCGCTTCCGCCCGGGTTTTGAGGCTCAAAGCCAAAAACCGTTAGTCGGTGGTTTTAAGGCCCGAACTACCAAACTGCCTATGAGTAGCGTACTCCATATGCGTCCCCCGCTCCATCACACGTGTCACCTCTTCCTCGGCCGCTCGAGCGCCAACTCTTCCAGAGCCTTCCCGCTCGACTTGCTTGACCGTCATCTTGACTTGGTCAACACAATCACCTCCATATACTCTCGCACTTGTCGATGCTCCAAGTGTCATCCACCACGGCTAATCCTCCAGCCTCTTTGGTTCCTTAGTCTGCCCTTCACCTCTCCATTGACTACCGCCTTCGAGCTCCACACTTGCGCAACACAAACCAAGAGACACGCCGAATGCTGCTTTCGTAGTTGGTTAGTTCAACACGCTCAACCTGAAATGACTTCATTTTAGCAATTCACTCATCACATAACTGAACCATATGGGTACGTA
Organism: Microstegium vimineum; assembly: GCA_022036555.1. Taxonomy (NCBI): domain Eukaryota; kingdom Viridiplantae; phylum Streptophyta; class Magnoliopsida; order Poales; family Poaceae; genus Microstegium; species Microstegium vimineum. The sequence goes on from CM039125.1 coordinate 28,358,773, forward strand.
TCGACTATGTGTTCACAGTTTGGCTGACGTGATTCAACCCCTTGTTGATCATCTAATCACAATCCTCACTATCCTAATGTGGAGGATTTTATTCAGTACATGTTGATTATATATCAATCAATATCGACCGACCATCGTACATTAAGGCTGAGATTGTTAGGGATTGAAAATAGAGGGAGAGTGGGTGAAGGAGAGTCCATTTCATTTCTCTTCAGAAATGAGGCCGTTGCAGCAAAATTTACGTCGAAGTGCCAAACGTAAACATAAGAAAGGTTATGGCCGAAGATCATGGCACACAGCGCAACTGGCCTTGCAAACGGGCGTGCTTGTCCTTAGCCATTCATCCCAGTTCCCGAGTCCGACACGCGTAGAGAGAGAGGATGGATCATTGGGAAGGAGTAGGATAGGGCACACTTGTGGGGCGGGACGAAGTGGACGGAGCGGGTTACGCAGATGTTTGAAAACACACATCCGTCTCAATAGCTACTCCCTCCGTCCCTAAATATGTCATTCTCGTTTCCTAAGAAGTCAACATTTTTAAAATGCCGGTAATTATATATTAAAATATATAAATAAATATGGTAAGTAATTAGTATCATCGGAAATATCTTTAAGTCTAGTTTTTTAACAAAATTATTTGGAGATACAAATATTGCACGTATTTTCTACAAACTTAGTAAAAGTTGGAAAAGTTTGACCTACACGCATTCCATAACGACCTCCTTTTTGGAACGGAGCGAGTAGGCATTAGCCACACTGATATTAGTTTTAATAACAACACTATAAAAAACTAAATATAATAATAGTAAAAATGAAACTTTACACTATAAAATGTAAATCTGCCAAAAAAATGAAAAAGAACATCAGTCTTGAAAACATGAAAAAAACACACATCACAACGCATTCCTGCAAAAGCAAACTGAAAAGCGGAGCGGAAGCGAAAGCCATACTGATGCACCTAGGGTTTACCCTACCGTTTCGAGATCGGGAACCGCCGGCGAGTGGTTTGGCGGTTACCGACGGTAACGGCCCAAACCGGTCACAAACCGAACGGTTTGGATTTTGAATTCAAATCACGCAGTTCAAACGGTTTGGGGTCGGTAACCGGTCAGTTAGGGCTGGTTACCGACCGGTTTGGGCGGTTACCGACGGTTACCCCCAAACCAAATTTCAAATTTGAAAAAAAAATTGAAAATGCTGAAAAAATTCCTAAAAATAGTTCATGATTTGTAGAGTCGAATGGTGCAATTTTTTTTTCAAATTGGAGTTCGTTTGCTATTTATTTTTCTATTTTTTTTCAAACTTGTACGCGTCAAAATAAATAGCAAACGAACTTCAATTTAAAAATTTTATACACCATTCGACTCTATAAATCATGAACTATTTTTAGGAATTTTTTCAGTAATTTCGTTTTTTTTCAAATTTGAAATTTGAATTCAAATCGGAACCGAAACCGAGCCGCCAGAGGCGGTTTGTCGGTAACCGATCGGTAACCGTTACCGACCGGTTTGAAAAACCCTGGATGCACCGCACCTCCCGAGCTGGGTGTCCCCTCCCGCAACGGTAGCATTCGAATCCTCCTCCCGTTCGCCCAAATCGTCTTCCAGGCGCACCCAATGCTGGCAGTCCCCTTTCTCGCCCTCTGCCTCCTCCTCCTCGTCGGCGCCGCCGCGGCGGGCGCGGGGCCCGCGGCGGTGGGGGTGAGTGGTGGGGGCCAGCTGTGGTGCGTTGCAAAGAACAACGCGGAGGACGGCGCGCTGCAGAGCGCCATCGATTGGGCGTGCAGCGTTGACGGCGGCCGGGCCGACTGCGCGGCCATCCAGCAGGGCGGCGCCTGTTACGATCCGCCTGACCTCCAGCAGCTCGCCTCCTACGCCTTCAACGACTACTTCCTCCGCTCCGGCGGCGCCGCGAGCCCCGCCGCCTGCGACTTTTCCGGCGCCGCAGCACTCACCGCGCTCAACCCCAGTAAGAACCCCGAATCTCTTGTTCACGCTTTGAATGGTTGAATCAGCAGCATTTTTCGGGGTTGAACCTTTTTTAGTTCTCGTTTTTTCGGTTGTATTGTTTCTACGGAATGTGTAATCTTGTTGTGTCGGTGCTGCGAATTACTTTTCAGGTTATGGGAGCTGCCTGTTTCCTTCCAGGTTAGCGCACTGCTCCTAACATATCTGTGTTATCCTTTCCACTTTGCTCCTTTTGGGTATTCTTGTTTATTCTACAGTATATATACATACCATTACAATATTCTGGAATCCTGGATCTTCGGCATTCAACAATTGAATATTTCCTATATTGTGCCATGAGTAGCACCATGTGCGTGGCAGGCTATGCTTGTGTCTGTTTAAAGGACAAGTTAGACATCAGCTGGCCGAGTCAGCCGTGGCACACAGAGCTCAAGGTGCTCTGCTGACAGAACCTGAAGGGCTTGAAACACCTGTTGCCAGTCTGATGCAAACCCGATCGCATAAACTAGTTCCAACGCTTGAAACACCTGTTGCCAGCTTATTTCAGCTTATTCTCTCTCACAAACCACTATTCAATCAGCCGGAATGAGCCGGCTTGTATACCAGCCGAACAGAGAAGTTAGTACTCGGTAATGCCTGGTTGGTCCTACCACATCTTCCTTGGCCTTCCAGTGCCCTGTAACTTTGGCTCCACAATTGCTAAAGTTTGTGATTGTATCATAGTTCCAAACATAACACATACAGTAAATCTGTAGTTATGTACCTATATTGCCCAAATGTATCCTCCTCTTAGCCAAGATTTTAACCTAATGATTGAGTGGTGTTAGAATAGGCGCCCTTTGGGCTGGTCAGGACCCTAATCGGCGCAGGATTGTTTGGGTTAGATAGATATGGCAGGCCAGATAGATACGGATACGGTAAGGACTCCTGATCCTTATAGGACTCTGGACTCTTGATCCTTATAGGATTCTTGATCCTTGCCTGTATATATATGTAATTGTACCTTGCCTCATACCAATCAATCCAATCTATTCCTGATTATACTTTCCTTCATGGTAATCAGAGTCTAGGTTAATTTTTTTTTCTCTCTCTTCCGCTGCCCTAACCCGCGCGTCGGCTCCCCTTGCCGCGCGTTCCTTCCGCTGCCCGCGCGCCGGCTCCTCGCCGTGCTGCGCCCCCTTCCCTCCCCTTGCGCACGCCCGCGCAACCAGATGGCGACAACGCCTCCCAAGGGCCAGCCCGTCGATGCCGAATCCTCTGCTACCTTCCAGGAGGCTGACATCGCGCAGCAGCAGGCCGAGGCTCAGCGCCTGGAGCACGAACACCTGGCTGCGCGCGACGCCGCCCTGCTCCGCGCGAAGGAGGCCGAGGAAGAAGCCGCTGCTGCCGCCGCGGAGCGTGACGCGGCCGCCCAGCGCGCGCGCGATGCTCTGGCTCGCGCGGCTCAGGCCCGCGCTGCCGCTGCAGCCGCCAGCCCACCCACGGGGCCCTCTGGTCCCCCCCTGGCAGTGCCCCTACACCCGCCGTCGATCTCCGTGCCGCCATGCTTCATCATGAAGCCGTGGCTCTGCTGCAGCTCCACTCCCAGGCGGTCGCCGTCAACAACATCCGCAATCACGTCACTACTCTCTTGGACGTAGACTCCGACAACTTCAACCGGTGGTGTGATCAGTTCTTGCTCATCCTTGGCAAGTTCTCCCTACGGGATCACGTCACCACGGAGCCCCCAGTCCCGATTTCTCCCGACTGGGATCGGATGGATTGCGTCGTCAAGGCGTGGATCATCGCCACTCTCACCGACGATCTGGCAGAGATCATCTCCGCCCAAGGCTCCACCGCCCTCCATGCTTGGCTTGCTGTCGAGTCTCAGTTCCTCGGCAACCGGGAGGCTCGCTCCATCCACCTGGAGACGCGTTTCCGGAACTTCGTTCAGGGCGATCTTTCTATCACCGAGTACTGCCGCCAGTTGAAGAAGATGGCGGACGATCTCAACGCCCTCAGCGAGGCCGTGACCGACCGGACCCTTGTCCTCAACGTCATTCGCGGCCTAAACGAGCGTTTCAGTCATGTCGGCACGCTCCTCCGTCGCGCACGTCCCTTCCCTTCCTTCCTGGAAGCACGCGACGACCTCATCCTTGAAGAGCTCACCTTGGCGAACAGGAAGGACGCTCCCGCCACCGCTCTCGCTGCCACCTCTACGCCCAACACCTCCAGCAGCACTCCTGCGCCCTCCGGCTCGGGTTCCAGCAATGCTGGGGGCAGCTCCAAGCCCTTCAACAACCGCCGCAACAAGCGCAACGGCGGCACCAAAGGCAGCAGTAGCGGCGGTGGTGGCCAGGGGACGCGACCTCCTGCTGGTGGCAACCAGCAGCAGTCCACCAGCGCGCAGCAACAGCAGTAGCCTGCCCCCGGTGGTGGTCGCTCCTGGCCCAGCTACTACAACCCCTGGATGGGCTCCATCCAGATGTGGCCAGGAGGCCCCCGCCCTCCGTTAGCACCGATCCCGGTGCCCCCTCACCTCCAGGCGCAGCAACAGCAGGCGCTCCTCGCACAGCAGCAGCAGCAGCAGCAGGCCTTCGGCACCCACAGCCAGGCTGCTGCCCCTGACGGTGCTGCACACTGGGTTGCCCCCGGGTACTACAACCCCGTGGCTGGCCTTCCCTCCTGGGATCCGATGGCGCTTACCTCCGCCTTCAGCACCACGTCCCTGACTCCACCTTCGTCCGACGACTGGTATTTCGACTCAGGTGCTACCTCCCACATGACATCCCAGTCCTCCTCTCTTTCACATATTCTTCCTTCGCGGTATCCTACTCCTTCATCTATTGTCGTAGGTAATGGTTCCGTCATGCCTGTCACTGCTACTGGTTTTACAGAGTTGTCTCTTTCTTTGCGTCTTAATAATGTTCTTGTGTCACCACAACTTATTAAGAATCTCATCTCTGTCCGCCAATTTACTATCGACAATAATTGTTCTGTGGAGTTTGACCCTGCTGGTTGTTCTGTGAAGGTTCTTCCCTCCCGGACCGAGATCGTCAGGTGCAATAGCTCCGGGCCGCTGTACCCTCTGCGCCTACCTCCAGCTCACTCCCTTGTCACTCAGGCTTCTTCCCCGCTGTGGCACCGGCGACTTGGCCACCCTGGTCATGAGGCGTTGTCCAAACTTGCGTCCAGCACTTCGTGCCATATTAGTGATTGTTCAGATTTGTGTCATGTTCGTTTGCCCTTTTATACGTCCACCTCTCGTGCGTCTAGCAAGTTTGATCTCATTCACTGTGATCTGTGGACCTCCCCGATTGTCAGTGTCTCTAGTTATAAATATTACTTGGTTATACTTGACGACTGCACTCATTACTTGTGGACATTTCCTTTGCGCCTCAAATCTGACACTTTCAGCACACTGGCTCAGTTCATCGCCCATGTCTCCACTCAATTTGACACACGTGTCAAGTCGGTCCAGTGCGACAATGGGAAAGAGTTTGACAACTCGAGTACTCGCCACTTCTTCCTCGCTCAAGGCATCCATCTTCGCATGTCCTGCCCCTACACCTCGTCTCAGAACGGTAAAGCTGAACGTATTATTCGTACCATCAATAATGTCATTCGTTCACTGCTCTTTTAGGCATCTATGCCTCCCTCCTATTGGGTGGAGGCCCTCTCCACAGCCACTGTCCTCCTTAACATATTGCCTACCAAAACTCTGCAGCTCTCTACACCCCACTTTGCATTATTTGCAAAGCTGCCTACGTATGATCATCTTCGGGTTTTTGGTTGCAAATGTTATCCAAACATATCTGCCACCACACCTCACAAACTCGCTCCCAGGTCTGCTCTCTGTGTCTTTTTAGGCTACTCCTCCCACCATAAAGGATACCGCTGCCTTGACCTTTCCAGCAATAGAGTTATCATCTCCAGCCACGTCATCTTTGATGAAACGGCCTTTCCCTTTGCTGAACGTCATGGTCCTAGCACCCCGGCCGACCTCGAGTTTCTTGATTTTACTGATGATTTGGTGCCAGCTCCTATTGGACCCTCGCCCACTTTGTTTCCTGCAGGCACGTCTCCCAGCACCTCCGACGCTCCTGCTGTCCCTGCCGGTCCTCGTGTGGCCGACCTTGGGGCACCTTCTGGCGACACCAGCGCCCCTGCCGGTCACTCTGTGACTATGCCTGGGGCGCCCGAGGCTGCTAATGACTTCCCGGTGCCGACGCTCTACATCCCACCGGCGCTCCGGTCACCGGGGTCTCCTTCCGCGCCACGCGCGGCATCCGCGACGGGGCCTCTCTACGTCCCGCCAGCCCTTCGTGCTGGCGCGTCGTCAGTTACGTCGTCGACGGGTTCAGCGCCACCACAGGCGCCCCGCGGGCCTCCGCCCGGATTTCCGCCTCTTCGCCCCGAGCGCCTCTTCGAGCACCACTACAGCCGCCGGCCTCGACCTCCACCTGTGCCCGCATCGCCAAGTACTACTGCTGCCTTGCCTAAGGGTGTCGTTCCTGTTTGCCCCGTGAGCAACCAGCATGCTATGGGCTCGCGGGCGAAGAGTGGTTTTCGGATGCCGGCCACTTATCACACCGTCTCGCTCTCTCCAGTGCCGAAGACTTTCCGCAGTGCTCTTGCCGACCCCAATTGGCGAGCGGCTATGGAAGAAGAACATCGTGCCCTTCTGCAGAATGACACCTGGGCTCTCGTACCTCGCCCCCCTCGAACCAATGTTGTCACTGGCAAGTGGATCTTCCGGCATAAGTTCAAGTCTGATGGTTCCCTTGAGAGGTACAAGGCCCGCTGGGTACTCCGTGGTTTCACTCAACGTCCTGGTGTGGATTTTGATGAGACTTTCAGTCCGGTGGTGAAGCCTGCTACTGTCCGCACAGTGCTCTCGCTGGCTCTTTCACGCAACTGGCCCATCCATCAGCTCGACGTTAAGAATGCCTTTCTCCATGGGACTCTGAATGAGACAGTGTATTGCCAGCAGCCCTCCGGGTTTGAGGATCCTACTCGTCCTGCGTATGTCTGCCTGCTCAAGAAGTCCCTCTACGGCCTCAAGCAGGCCCCACGTGCTTGGTACAGTCGAATGGCTACCTACCTTCTGTCCATCGGTTTTGTTGAAGCTAAGTCAGATACATCACTCTTCATTTACCATCGCGGCTCCGACACAGCTTACTTGTTCCTCTATGTGGATGACATTGTCCTCACAGCTTCCTCTTCTGATCTTCTTCGGCGGATCATCTCAGCCCTGCAGCGAGAGTTTGCCATGAAAGATCTGGGAGAATTGCATCACTTCCTCGGTATGCAGGTTCAGCGAAGCAGTGCTGGTTTCCTCCTCTCCCAGCGACAGTACATGTTGGATATTCTGGATCGCGCTGGTATGGCAGAATGCAAGCCTTGCTCTACTCCAGTTGACACCAATCCAAAGATTGCTGCAGCTGACGGGGCCCAAGTGTCTGATGCCACAGACTTTCGCAGTCTTGCTGCCCTGATCTTTCATGGCAAACTGGAGTATCTGACATTCACCCGCCCAGACATTGCGTACGCCGTTCAGCAAGTGTGCCTTCATATGCACGCCCCTCGAGAGCCTCATCTTGCTGCCCTGAAGCGGATTCTCCGGTATATCCGAGGCACACTTCACCTTGGTCTACTGCTGCGACCATCTTCCTCTACGGATCTTGTCGTTTACACCGATGCTGATTGGGCTGGTTGTCCAGACACTCGCAAGTCCACCTCGGGCTATGCGGTGTTCCTTGGTGATAACTTAGTCTCCTGGTCATCCAAGCGGCAGAACACAGTATCAAGATCCAGTGCTGAAGCTGAGTATTGCGCAGTGGCTAATGGAGTTGCAGAAGCCACCTGGCTGCGACAGCTTCTCATCGAGCTGCAGACGCCCCTTCGGCGCGCCACGCTGGTGTATTGTGACAACATCAGCGCAGTCTACATGTCCTCCAATCCAATTCAACATCAGCGTACCAAGCACATTGAGATTGATCTTCACTTCGTTCGAGAGCGAGTTGCCATTGGTGATCTCCGTGTCCAGCATGTTCCTACCACTTCACAATATGCGGATATCTTCACCAAAGGGCTGCCTTCTTCGGTCTTCACGGAGTTTCGGTCCAGTCTAAACGTGCAAAGTGGCTGACGTTTGGACTGCAGGGGTGTGTTAGAATAGGCGCCCTTGCCTGTATATATATGTAATTGTACCTTGCCTCATATCAATCAATCCAATCTATTCCTGATTATACTTTCCTTCAAGTGGATGTACACGAATAGAATTTGACTTTAGTCAATATGTCCCATTGATCCGAATAGTCTTAAACTCGTTATAGTTACCCACCTTTTTTTTCAAATTAGTTGTCACTCCACCTTGAAGTGATCATTCAACCATAGAGTTAAAGCAAGCGCACATACATTAAAGTATTCTCAAGACAAGGATATCCCTAATTTCTATTAATGTGCAATGTGCCCAATCATGCATGTTAATGTAACAAATCCCCCTTCAATTACCTCTTCTCATATGTTGCAATTGTTAAGTGAACAAGTCCATGTGCTGTTTGATGATGAAATCATTCTTCAAATACCTCGCTTGTGAACTTGTGTAGAAGCCACAATCAAATCCAAATTCTGTTCATTATAAGTACCTGGTTTACTTATGACAAGAGCATTTGGATTATTTTCTACTGGCAGCATATACCCTTCATTTTCTTCAGTTGTGCACTTCTATCATATGATCTTCCTCATCTCATATTTGACATAAAAGTTCCAATAGAAAGCCAGACATTACTACACCCAAAATTGACCTTTGAGTGTTGCGCTTGGAGTTCAGAAGCGAAATCTGGTGCTCTGTGCAAACATGATTTATCATAGTTCTGAAACAATCTTTAGTTTCTATACAATATGCACATGTCTAAAGCTAGTCAGTCCTAAATTCTTTAAATGTTAAAAACGATCTGTAACCTACCAAAGCATATTTGTTGGGTGACAAAAATATAAGTTTTCTGTGCCAGGTTGTTCGAGATGTTTAGTATTAACCACTGCCCTACTCTAGTTTTTAGAAATTGGGGTTGCTTTCTTGAGAAAGCATAATAAATTGGAAGTGGAGCTGCCTTGTGCTGTTTAAGCTGACCTCCCCATATTAAAACATGCATACTTGACTATTTGCTTTCGATCGCATCTTCAAAAATATGCCCAGTCTATGCCAAACCATTAACTCTTTACTTTGGACCCTGCAGTGCATCTCCGAAAAATGGTAGCTTCACAGGAACGACAACATATGGTCCAACCGGTGCAGATTTCAGCAACAGTTTTTCATGGAAACTCAACTTCTGGTCATTGCTCTTCCTTATATGTTCATCTGTACTGTTTTGTGCTGGCACACATGTGTTATAGTTTTTCTTAAACTGTGTTCTGCGAGTACGATAAACTATCAGGCTGCAGAATGTGGTTTTTTCTATGGTTCTCCCTTGCGGTTGCTGCATTGTTTTGGGGAGGCTGTAGGGAGAGAAAAGAATCCAATCTTTACCCGTATTATTTTTAAATGAGCGTGTAAAGAGGTCCAGGCCTCTTCAGTTTTGGTTTGGTCTGTGCTTTCATCCTTCTGCTAACTCTAAATCTTATTAAGTGCACTAACCTGTTGTCTTGTGTGTACTACTGTACTGTATCTGGCAATTCAAGTTCCTGAATTTATGTTACTCAGCTTTCAACAATGGAAACAAAGTTCTAATAACTGACATTTCTAACGAAACTGTATGCAAACTCGCATATAATATATACAATTTCCCTCTGTACTCATCAACATCGATCTTAAGCAGCACGAGTGCAGCTTGATCTTTACAGCTGAGTGAACGGTGAAACTGGCCTAGTAGAGTAGTTCAAACATCTGTTACAGGCCGCCGAGTGAGGGTTTATCTTATGCAGGGGAAGGTTGAGCAAGCTGCCGGGGCGGCGTCTCCTGTCCGACGGCGGTCTCCGAGGGACAACCAACCCTGCACCGGCAGAGCGGGCACGTGGAGCGCGACGACAGCCATAGGTCGATGCAGTCGCGGTGGTAAACATGGCTGCACGTGGGCAGCAGCTTCACCATGGCGCCCACCTGGATGACGCCGAGGCAGACCGCGCACTCTGTCCAGCTCGCGCCCTTGCCGCTGTGGCTCACCAGCCGGTTGTACATGAACGGGGGGAGGCTCGCGGCGGCGGCGCTCAACGGCAGGAGCTCTTCTGACTCGGTGGACCCTCCTCCTGAGCTTGCCGCGGAGGGCTGCTGCTGCGGTCGCCGGTGCGCCAGGTGCCTGTACAGCGAGACGAGAGCGAAGGCGGCGGCCACCGACGCCGTGACGGAGCAGAAGAAGAGGAGGTTGTCTGGTGACATTGCGAATTGCATGGCGCCGAACTGAGATGGAGATGGAGATGGCTCGAACTCAGCTGGGGGATTTTTATTTATGCCGGCTGTCTAGTTGCGTATGCTGGCACGCTGCCTCTTCTGGTTCTAGCAGTTTTCTTGAGCTCAAATGGAGCGTACTGATGATTGGGTTGGTGTGTCGGAAAGCTGAAGCCTTAACTAACCCTTCTGCGGTGGTTAACAGCATTCCTTTCATTAATTTGGAAAAATTCTGTCACGTATTCATCAGACTGAGCACATGGAAGGTATGTTAGAGCAGGTACAATAATACATCTCAGCTTAATTTATAGCCAGCCAACTCAGCAATATCCTATGTGGAAAAGAGCACATGGAAGGTATGTTAGAGCAGGTACAATAATACATCTCAACTTGATTTATAGCCAAGCCAACTCAGCAATATCCTATGTGGAAGAGAGAATAAAGGAGAGAGAATGAATTTGGCTCTAAACTTAGCACCAAACTCATCACATTCTCCTAGGCTGCATGCAGGTCCCCACCACCCCTCTCATACTTGTTATTGACTTCTTTCTCTGTAACATGTGGGCTTGTTTAATAAAAAATAAAATTTATAAGTTGTATGAGGAGTTTATTTATTATACAACTTGTCTTTTAAACTTGTCTCAAGAAAATATGACTTGGTTTAAAGCCAAACTTATTGAACATGCTCTTATCGGAGCGGAGCCTTCCAGTGGGTAGCTTTACTATGACAAGATCCTGCTGACTGAACGAAAACGACAGGGCATACGGATTAGGCGAACGCTCACATCACCGATATGTGGATAGAAGTTGATGCGAACAAAAAAAATGTTTTCTTGTGGGGATTAAACCGAAACACGCTTGTGATACAGTTCCGAGCCTCGTACCCCAGAAGTCAGGTTCTTTCAGACCAGTGATCGTTCAGCGCTACAGTTCCGGGTGAACTTGCAAGTAATGGGCCCGTGTGTGATATACTAGCCGGTCCGATTACCACCTTTCCTTTTAGGCTGCTGTTGGGCTGCGGAGATATAAAGTAGCTCTTATTTTCCTCCTGGTGGCCCATATTTCTGATCTGGTGTGCGTGGGAGTACAGTTCAGAGACCTTTTCCTCCTGGTTTTTTATTGAGCAAATTTTCATCTTGCTGCTAGTTGTTTATTTGTCCTTTTGTTCCTTTTCCTTTTCGGTTCATTTATCATTAAGTGTGTATATGAACTAGGTTGGTACACATCAAACAATAGAGCGATGGTCATGGTGTTGGAGGTGGTCAAAAGAGATGATCAGGTGCTCCGATCCAACATGCAAAAGAAGAAAGAGAAAAACAAAATTATGGTGATCAAGCAAAAGGTATCACATAGGTGTTTCTTTTTGGCACTCAAGATAGTATATAGGGTATGAGTGTTTAGGATAAATAGTCGTACTGTTAAGAGAGGAAATCTTGATGTAAAACAGTTATCTAAGTGACACTAGGTGAATGATTCCAAGCATATGCATTGGGACCTAGCTAGTGAGCTAACAATTAACCCTTAAAAATCTGCTAACACACATGTACGATTGATAGAACACTTTGATTTTAGCACATGAAAGCAAGGGTGAAGAAATGGCGAAGAGAAAGGATTACTCAAACGTGATCGGATGGTGGTCCCAAAAATATCGGACGTGTCCGATGATTAACCTTAGGCAAGTCTAAGAGGCAGAGGTTCGATCGGACGCCGAGCATGTCCGGTCAAAGTTGGAACTCTCTGGAACCTCTCTGGACATGGATTGGACTCTGCTAAGATAGTTCGACTGGGCACGCCTAAGACATTGTTCCCACGTCCGGTCACTGTGACATGGCGGTTGGCGCTGAGTGTCTAGAGCATCGGACGCTGGCTAGCGTACGGTCACTCTAGACCAGACACGTCTAGTCGCTTTGGGTGCTCTCTGGATGCTCTTTGAAACTTGATCGAGAAGACACTGATATTTCATTGATATTCATCAAGTTAGAAATATGAAGAAGAAAATGATCAAGAACAATAAAAAACTACGAAGAAATTGCAATACAAAGTGTGAAAGTAGAAAGAGACATGGTCATATGCATATGTTTGGTCTCATCGTTTAGGCTTGTGCCTATATCTTGGACATATATAACACAAAAGAAGGTATGCCAAATAAAATTGAGGTAATCTTGGCAAATTTGAATTGGATATGTTTTATGATAAAAGGATTGATGGATTTCAAATGAGCAACTATTGTTGGTGCAAAGCAAAGTTTGTTTCTAGGTGGTAAGGTGAGATGTAGGAATAGGCTATGTTGGGCATTGAGATACTAAGCATAAATGAAGGGCAAGCGATGCATAGCACTAACAGATCAAGGCTAAGGTGAAGAAGCACTTTTTTTTGTGAAACTAGGTGAAGAAGCACTTGGGAATTCTGGATGACTAATCAAGACACAAGAAAGTTATTCTTGGTGAAGCATCAAACAATATTGTATCGCAAGTGGAAAGTGACTTGAAACTATGAACTGCACTCATCATATATGTTTAAATGGTTCAAGTTACATGTTCAAGAGGGTGAAATATATTTTATCTTTATCTTGAGTATAGGCAGTGTTTGCTTAAATGGCCGATTAAACGATCGCTAAATGATAAACTATGGTAAACTATTTTTAGGGGGTAAATAGATATTAAATGGTTGTCTGTTTAAACATTTTAAACATTAAAAAATAGGGGGCCATGAAACAGACTAAATGGCCCAAATAGAACAGAGATAAATGGTATTAAACCGGCTAAACGGATGTTTAGGGTAATATTAGATAAATCTAGTTGAGTTTTACATGCATAAATTTGTGTACTGAAGTTTATTATATTCATAAATATGTACACTTGATTTTTTTAATGCAAAAATATGTATATTTGATTCTTTTCAAATGGATAAATATATATGCACACTAAAATAATTGATTTTAATTGCACAAATATGTATAAATTATAGAATAATTGATTGTACATAAAAATATGTATATTTTGATAATATTATGCAAATCCATTTAGACCATTTTAATCTATTTAAACATGGCCTGAATGGTTTAAATGCTAAAAGTTTAATGACTTTTTACTGTTTAGCGTTTAGGATAATACTAGTATGTCATTCTATCAAGAGGGATGCAACATTGAGTGTGTTGACAAGTCCCACGTTGCTGAATTTAACCAGACATAAGTGCAAACTTGAGAGAAACACTTGTTACAATATTTGTCACGACCCTCTTAGCTGAATAAGCTTTCCACAGAGTCTAAGATAATTGAAATTGAATCTCGGAGTGAAAAGTTATGCATGTTTTAGCTTTGTCGTGCCATAAATTGTGAGTCTGGCTGAATTTTTTTTTGGTAAATGCTAGAAATTTAGAGAAAAGTTATAATTGTAGATTATGGGAGGAATCAAGTCACTGCATCTCCAACAACCCTTTGTAACCAATATAATTAATTAAGTAGGCGTAATTCTTATTAATTTATGTTTTCTTATTATCTATTACCAAATATCAAGGCCAACTAATGTCTGAGACCATATATCATGTAAAATCTGAATATTATAAATTACAGGAACTCCTCTCACCACTTCTCTAGGCAACATCGAGATCCTTTTATTAGTAGATATGGTTGTAATTTAGAAATTGATACTAGGAGGCTATTAAGAAGACCTTATGTTGTTTGCAAGACACAATCTTCAGGTTGTAGGTTATATGTTGACATATAATTAATATCATGATACAGATTCATGCATGAGCAGAACCTGGATCAGATATAGATTAAGAGAGACGTGAGCAATTTAGAATGTAAAAAAGAAAGGAAAGACTTGAAGAAGCATTTCGCTATTTAATACTCCCTTCGTTCTAAATTATTAAATTTCTAAAAATCTTGTAGAGTGGAAGCATTTCAAGTTTGACTAAAATTTAAATTATAGAGAAGATTATAAAGATTTATGAGATCAAATATATATAATATAAAAAATATAATTGATGAAGACTCTAATGATACTTAGTTGACATCATAAATGTTATTATATTATCATATAAGTTTGGTCAAATTTGAGATACTTTGACTGTCCAAAATTTTTAGAATGGCTTATAATTTGAGATGGATGGAGTATATTATATAATAGAATAGATAATAGATACAGATATATGGCTTGCACTTTTGAAAAGATGGAAACATGGCTTCTGAGGAATAAACTGAAAATTGAAAAGCACACTGATTTGTTGTTTTTGGCTTTTGGTATATATATGCTGAGAAGCTAAAAATTTATTACAAAAGTCAATAGTAAAAATTCAACAGAGTCATCATATGCTAAATGTCAGAAAGACAACTTTTGAATTTAAAGCCAAAAAGTTGTAGCTCAAACAACGTGCCCTATGCATATAGATACAAATTAAGACTAAAACCTGAATTCCCGGCAACAAAATTATATAACTGCTGAAATTATACACTGCATTATTGCCACATTCAAATAACGAAATTCTTCTTTTATAACGCACCTACTAGTTCTCTTGTGATGCAATGCCATGCACGCCGTGAAGGCCTGAATCCGAAGCCGAGCGCGCCTAAACCGGCGGAAGCAGGCCGTCGTGCCCGTGCATCGTCGGGTCGTCAGTGCCCGACCGGCATAGCGGGCACGTCGAGTGCGCTTCAAGCCACGGGTCGATGCACTCGACGTGGTAAAGATGCAGACACACCGACAGCAGCCGCACCGTCTCCCCGACCTGGAACGCGCCGAGGCACACGGAGCACGTCGCCGCCTCGTCCCCGCCGCCCGTCACGTTGTGCCTCACCGCCCGGTTATACGTGAACGAGGGGAGCTCCGCCGTCGGGCTTGCGCGCCGTGTAGTGGCGGGGCCGTCGTCACGGTCGCTGTGGTGGCGGCGCAGCCACTGGTGCTCGTTGTACCTGGGCTCTGATCGTGGTGGCGGCCGGGGCTCTGATCGCGGTGGCGCCGGCGGCCGCGCAGCGAGGGCTGCAGCCGCTGCGGCAGCGTCGGGCGCGGCATTGGCGCGGCTGTTGCGGTACCCTTTGCAGAGGCTGAACACGAAGGAGAGCACGAGAAGGAAGGCACCAAGAGAGATGGCGACACCTGCGATGACCGTGCCGGGGGACGTCGCGTTGTTGTCTGTGGGCTTCAGCGAAAGCTGCGGAAGCCATGTCGACGGCGGTGGAGGAGACCACGCAGAGGGTGGTGGTGGCGGAGCAACGAAGAGAAAGCCCGGTGTCATGTAGCCAGCCATGGGTGAAACTTTTCGCTGATCGGTTGTTTAGCTGCTGCTGTTTGGTGCATTCATGGGTTTTATTTTTATACCGTGAGCAGGAGTTTTATGAACGTATAAGAATCCGTGTTGAACGAAGCAAATGCGCAGCAACGACATGGCTGGAAGCCTGGAAGGCATAAAACCAATACTGATTCGTTTTTTTTTACATGCATCCAGTCTGGACTCTGGAGATCAAGAAGGGATTCAATTCGGAGCTTGAGGTCAAACGGTTGATTGCTGAATCATTGCCAAATGCGCGTCTAGGGACAGGAAAACGATCGACGCACCATTGCCGCGCGAGGTTTTGATTTGTTTAGTGTGACAGCAACTGGCCGTCAGGGTCGTGTGAACGTCAAGTTGTCAATCAAGGTTTGGTTCAGGTTAGCCACGTCGAGACAAAGAGAAACATTTTGCAGCGAGTGGTGATATTCAACTATTGATATGATAACGGAACAATGTCATTACATGCATGTTATTTTATATTCGTTCGCGTCGATCAAACAAAAGATAACACGGTTGATCGATGGCGTCAGACGTCAGGTACGTACGTTGTGCGTCTCCATATACACGTGTGCTGGGGTTAATTGATTTGATGTCGTAGGTACGTAGTCCTTTTAATTTGTACGGTTCTTCCTATATATGTCATATATGCATCTAACCCTAGCTGGTCGGCGTGCCCCAACCTCAGCTGTCGTGCACTGCGTGCATTGCACAAAGGGGAAGATGGAGGGAGAGAGAACCTGGGTAAGGAGCATGAGACAGAGCACGCATTTGGGTGAGAAGCCATGAGATGGAGGACGAGGAGAAGAGGGTGACATGCATACCTCCAGATCCGTCCGCCGAGCCTAGCTGCCGCCGCCGAGAGAGAGCCAAGCGCACACAAAGGCGTCGAACATAGCACCTAGAGTTTGGACATTTCGTTGAGCCCAGGAGCGCACACGGACTGGCGCGAGGAAGCCGCGTGGAGGTTGCAGCCGCAGCGGAGGCCACCAGGGGCCTGCTGGTGCCCGTGCGCCGCCGTCCTGCCCGCACCGTTCATCGCGCGTGCGGTGTGGCATCACGAGAGCGCCGCCGTCAACTTGGCTGGGGCACATGACCAGGCCCTTCGAGCGCCGGGACAGAGAGGGAGAGGGAGGAGAGGTGGGGAGGCGTGACGGCGGCGGAGGTGGGGAGAGGTGCGACGGCGAGTGGAGCGACGAGGGGCGACGGGAGAAGATGTGCCAGTTTTTTTTCGGAGGGCGAGAGAAGAGAACGAGCACGCCAGGGCAGGGAGAGCAAGAGAGAAGAACGAGGGGCGTGGCCCGGGTCAGGCGCCTACCGCGGGTAGAGGGCAAGGGTGCTTTCCGAAAAAGTGACAGGCGGACGTGTAAGTGCAAAAAAAACCACGAAATCGGAATTTCGTCTTCTTCGGCCGAATCATTTTAAGAATATAGAGGCCGAAACGAAACTAAACAGAATGTGTTTACTGTTCACAGAGAATTTGATGGATTGCTGGTTGATTTCGGTTAAACTACAGGGATTTTATGCAAAAGTGTCGGCGCCCGGAGGATGATCCTAGCCGTCCAGGGACGATTATCGGACGGCCAGAACAAAGGGGATGACGTGGCCATCCTCTCCTGCCAGGGCGCTAACACGCCTTGTAGGGGGAGATTAGAAGATTAAACTCAAGTCAGCTTTCCATTAATCTCATGTGGGTTTATATGGAGAAGAGTACATGGGATACAAAGAGATATAACAAATTAAAAAATAAAGAGAATTCAACTTTTTACAATCTAAAATATAGCTGACGACTATTAGTACTAGGTCACCACACCATGTTATAGTTTTTCTCTGTAGATGAGTAGTACTTACTGCAACCCAACATGACACACAGAGAAAACAGATGGAAAATGGTTTTGCTTAAGTCAGCACATATATAATAAATGTCTCAATACCAAGGAAAAAAATAGCCCGTAATTTTTGCCGCTATAGCCCGAAATAGCTTGAAAAAAATTGTGCCGCTATTTGCGTTCATGCACAATTTTGCCGTTAAAGTCCGCTAATTATGGTTTATAAAACGCTAAATACCTTGGCCTTAGCTCGCTATTTAAAACATTGCTCAATACTTAAAAAAATCACAGTTGTTCATATACCAAGTATTCAAATTAAATCTTGATTCCACCATTTTTTAATAATTAATCCTCCAAACAAGATCTCACTTAGTTATATTTCACTATCACAATCCTGAATTGCTTTGAGTGTCAAAAACCGCCAAGGAAAGGACTTAAACCGCCAAAGAAATGACCCTTGACCACAAACCATCAAGCAATTCACTCAAGGATAGAAGACAAGAGAAATTAGTTTTCTTGGCGGTTTTGACACTCAAGGATGATTTCCTTGGAGGCTGCCGCCAAGGAAACCAGTACCTGACTTCATTCGTCAAAAGGACAAGAAAATGTTATAGCCACCAAGTAAATTACTTTTCTTGAGAGCAAGCAATCTCCAAAAAACTATTTCTGACCCACAAGAAAATTAGTTTTCTTGAGGACGAGCAGACCTCCAAGGAAATATAGAGCAAAACCAAAAAGAATATAAATCAACAAAATCCCTTACTCATGCACCTCAAAGGAATCGAACCTGCAACCTATTCACGCTAAAAATGGGTCTCAGCGCCAACACTATGTGAGGCTCTCAGAGACCATCTGGGAGCAAAGTCATGAGCCCCTGAGCCTCCAATGACAGAGCCGAATTGGGGGAATTCGATCCTAGGGCGTGCCAGTCAATTTGACCTGCAATTCATAATTAGAGAAAAATATCAAATTATGGAACCTGTCGGTTGTTGCCAGATAGTTCCATGATATATGGCTCTAAGATAGCTGATGATCAAAGAAAATTGACTAATAAAGAGTCAACTCCTAATAGTGTAGAGCATGTAGAGATGATAATAGTAAGATTTGAACAATTATTCATTATACAAAATAGGTAAAGCAAGTGATTAGCCGATCTCATCAATACATTGATTAATAAAGATGCGATACATGTGAAATTTATCAACCTGAATTATCGAATTGATCGAATATGCCAAATAAAGATTAATCATCAATAGTGTAGTATTTTCATGCATCCATACTAGTAATTAACTCGATAAAGTAGCTTTAATTACTTACAGTGGGGTGTTTACATGCATCCATTAATAGTAAACAAACTAAATTACGTTCAACATATTCAGATAACTCCATCCATTCAATCAGCAACTGTATACGTATTGTAGGATGAAAGCATAACTGGATCGACTATTTAGCCGATACATGGTCCATAAGGCACAAATAAGATCTATCCGCCGGGTTACGGTCATATCTAAGGTTAAACGAAAGTGATCCAACATACTTGACACTGGAGTTCGAAAATACAGCCGATAACAAGTATATTAGATCAAATCTCTACTTACTCTTAAATCAGTGTATAATCAAGCAGATATCTCGAACGCACAAAATATAACAATCGAGATCAACAAATTACTCCATATGAATCTAAATCAGTCGTTTCGACAAAGGATAAGCATATACATGTTCAAAACAATAGATCTAGATGACGTTTAAGCTTCATCTGATATGTCGATCTCAATTGAGCAGAATATTGTTGTAAATAGTAAGTAAATTAAAACGACCTCGATAGCTAGCTTAAACCAATTATTTATAAAAGATTGAAGCAATTAGATCTCCAATCTAATAGAGTCGATAGCTAGCTTAAGCCAATTATTTATATGAGATTGAAGCAATGCAACTTTATAAATAAGATATAAACTGATAACTAGCTCAAATCGAGCATGCACGAGATTAAACAATGCAGTCGTACAAACGAGATATGAACCATAACTATACTTACAGGCAAACCGGTGGTCGATCTTAGTCGATGCAACCCTGTTTGTCGAAGGTTTCACCGAGATCTACTCTACTCCTACTCCTAAGGGTTTGGTCGGAGCTGAAAGATTTTGTATTGATTGATTGAATATCTTTTACAATGACATATGCATTGCTACTTATAATCATATTATAAGTTCTAGTCCAACATGACTAGCAAATAAGCAAAAGGGAAGGAAAATATATCTTAGGCTCCAATATTCTTTTCTTTCAATAGAGCACGACGTGTTTATCTTGCCGTAACCGACGTAGAAACTCTCTTTCCGCGATCTTTTCTTAGCCGATTGCCTTCTTCAAGTTAGCTGATCAAACCATTCCGTCTTGTGAGCCTGCTTTTCATACAATGGCTATTGGGGTCTGTCATCAAGAGCCCGCATGTACATATTTTGACGTGCAAACATGTGGTGTCAACACATGGCAATTCCAAAATCCTCTTTTGAAATGGTAGGAAAAGAATAGTTCTTCTCTAAACATGCAAATAACATATGTACACGTCTTATAATCACATTATCCCCTTTGCTCCAGATGATTAGATGTTTTGACTTTTCTAAATATAGTTTTCCTATTTATCTAGATATATAGTATAGATCTAAGCGTTATAGAAAAACTATATATATCTAAAAATATCAAGGTATCTTATAATTTGGAGTGGAGGGCCGGGAGTAACAATTAAAACAAAACTGTATGAGAAATATAGTTCGATATGCATCCATTATCTTAAAAACAAGTCTGAAAAGATATACTGAAATTGTAGTGTTTGTTGTGACGAACTATATCCTCTCTAGTCTCTAGTCTCTACCCCGATGAAAACCAATACACGCTGCCAAGCTGGACTGAGGGGGTGTTTAGTTCCCATGGAATCCAAAATATTTTGAGTTTTGGCTCTTCATTTTGCAAAATAGAACTAAACACCACCTAAAATATTTGGCAAAATGTGGTTCATTTCCCATTTTGCATTTTGGACTCAAGAGGCCAAAATAAGGGAATCTTTGCATTGGTTTGTGTGTCATCCTCACAATCTCCATCATTGGAAGGCAAATTTTGGTTGGAACTAAACACCCCACCAAAATATTTTGCATTTTGGATTTTGGAATCCAAAATAATTGGGATTTTGGATTTTGGATTTGAGTTAGAACTAAAGAGGGCCTGAAGCCGACGATGCCTAAACCGGAGGAAGCAGGCCGCCGTCCATCTCGCACTAGTAGAAAAACTGTTTTTGCTGGCGCCCCCCAAAACACACCACAAGCGGTTGTGGGTTTCACGCCGCCTGTGGTGTGTTTTGGCTCCCAACCGCCTGTGGAGAGGGGTTATCACAGGCAGTTGGCATAAGCCAACCGCCAGTGTAAATGGGCCTATTTACACTAGTGCCGCCAGTGGTAGACTCTGCCTATATAAACCACCTTCCCCGACCCCCACTCTCTTCTTCCTCCCGACCAACTACAGTTCTAGCCGCCACTTTCTATTAGAAGTGATTTTGGAGGTCCATATTTTTCAAAATACAACGGAGGGGGGGGGGGGGGAGTTTTGATCTTAATTTCTTGGAAGGAGATTGGTTAAAAAGGTTAGTTTATGTCCCTATTGCCTCATTTAGCTCATTTTTGCTCAATTGGAGCCACATTTTGGATCTAGGGTTTCACCATGAGTGAGAGAGAAGAATACCTAGGCATTATCTTTTTTATATTCATGTGAGGTTGATTAAATTGATTATATAACATCTCTCCTCTCTCCATTTTCATGTTTGCTTTTTAATTTAGTTTATGCTATTTACTTATGTCGGGTACAAAGGTACGGGGTACCCTAAACCTGCGATAAACTAACGCTCAACATAGTGACCATTTTTAAGACAGGATCCGATCAGCCGTTCAAGTCAATGGAGAAAGGCCCATCACACAAAGGCCTCCCTCACCGACGACAGCAACCAGTCGTGGGCCGGCCCATTACTGGAAAAACAGACGGACAGGGGTCGAACGAACGACCCCCCGCCTCTACCTCGACTGACGGACAGGGGGTCGAACGAACGACCCCTCCGCCTCGCCTTAACCCCCCGAATGACGGAAGAGGGGTTGATCAAACCCCCCTCGACCTCCGCCTCCGCCTCGGCCCCTCGAATGACGGATAGGGGGTCGATCAAACGACCCGTGCGCAGGAGGCTCGGTTAGCTCACCTGCTCCCGGTATGGGTTAAAGGGGATCCAATGCGCCTACTTGCCCCCGCCTGACGCCATGGGCGCCCACTACCGCAGTCAAATCCATCAACTCGCTGCCCATGCCCGGGACCTCCGTTAACCGTGCGGCCGTTGTAGCCACGTCATAGGTACGGAATCCAGAGGCACCCCCTCGAGCCATAAATAGGACAGCCCTCGACTATGTCTTCAGGGATACGACGGGGTTACGATGGCCTCGACCCTGCCCCCCTCTCGACCAGGGGGCTCGACCGTCACCTCCAACCACTCCGGCATGGCTCCCGATCAGTCCGCTCCGCGTCAACTGTGGGACTCGTACCCGTCTACAGGAGGCCAACCGCACTGCTCCATGCTGTATGGCGATGTCCAGTCTACTATCGCCATGCCTTGAGCACCAGAAGGACGGGAAGGCCACGTCGCTACAGCGATCGACATCCCATCGCAAGCATGGAGCACGGACACCCCCCCCATACCGCTACAGTTTAGGACTCTGTACTCCCGTGCCTCCCCTTGGTCTATAAAAGGGGACGCTAGGATAGAGGGAAGAGGAGGCCCATTCGTATCGGCTAAGGCATGCGCACTCGTATCGGCATGCGCATCGGCATCGGCATGCGCATTCGCAAACACCACTCCACACCCGACTGCTTGATCAATGTCTCAAGCAGTCAACCGTCTCTCATAGGATAGCCCTGCTAGCCCTAGGACTCAGCTCATCCTAAGCACTCCTGTGTAAACCTGCTTGTACCCCCCCTGTACGAGCACTTCGGTGCAAGATAATACAATCCATCCTCCCCCGCTGGACGTAGGGCCTTCTTTGCCCGAACCAGGATAAATCTTGTATTCTTCTTGCATCACGTCTGGGAGAGGGAGCACGCAATATACAAATTTACTAGCCGGTGGTCTTGACCCCCTGGGTTCATAACACCGACAGTTGGCGCGCCAGGTAGGGAGGTTTGCGTGTCGATCAACTCCAAACTACTCTCCCAGATGGATTCCTCGATCCCATCGCTTCCATTCGCCACCATCATCTGGTTCGGGAGCCTAGAGTTCATGTCCACGGGCCACGACCGCGACATGGTTGTACTGTCCAGTAGTGGCATGGACAGCAGTAGCTCCAGAACGCCGGGGCCAAGGAAGACCAGAGTACGGTCCCACCACTCGCGCCTCTCACCCGCGACCAGGGGGAGGCGTGAACGACGCCGTCGCACTCTTCACCGCGCGGATCCCGAGACGCCGGATGCCGTCTCCCCGGCCTCAGCTGGTGACATAGTTCCTCCCTTCTGGAGCCTGTTTGACCCATGCTTGCGGGTCGGGGGCGGATACCTCGCTGAGCCTGACTTTGGCTCTGCCATACCGTCATCTCAGAGGGTCCCCATGGCTTCTCCGACATACTCGGCCGCGCCACCGCACAACTTGTTTCCACATGGGCTCTACAACAGCGCCAGACTCTGTTATGCTTTTGTAGGCTCGCAGATGCAGGCACGTTACGGCTCCCTAGGGAACCTGCTACGTACGACGATCAACCTCGTCACCACCCCTCCACTGGACGAGCACCCGGAGTCATGATGAGCCCCGACCCTAGGGTGTCAGACCTAGGGGACAGTACGACAATGGCTGGAGGGGGAATGCTGGGGATCTTTCCCCAATTTCTACCACGGCTACCCCGACTCGGACTCCCCTGACGAGGATTACGATCCCACGCGGGAGTGCTTCCACCTCATCGATCTGGTCAACTCCCAGGACGACATCGACGACGCCGCGGCTACGGATGAAGGAGGAAGGGGCAACGCTACCCCGGCGCGAGACGCCGACCCCCCGAGTCCCGACAGAGCCAATCCACCTCAGGACGCCCGGATCACGCAAGCCCGAGAGCTGCTCGCCAAGCTCGAGGAGGAGAGCCTACAGCTCGAGCGCGCCCTCGAGCGAGATCACGAGCGGCCACAGGGTGGAGGAGCCCGCGGCCAGGCTTGGGAAGTCCATTGGCAGATAGTCGAGGAAGGAATGAACGAACCCCGCTACTATAAACCGCGCTAGTCAAAATATCGTAGCAGCCGCAATGCTGCTTCGTGACATGCCGGCACCATCGACGCCCCAGGCACAACGCGTCAGAGAAAAGGTCCAGGGGCTTCTCCAAACCGTAGCCGTTCAAGAGGCGGAGAGCTCGGCCTTGAGGCGCAGAGGAGCTACTTCCAGGTGGCAGGGTGCGCCCCCTTGACAAGATCGAGAGATATTTGTCCACCAAGACGAGGCACCCCAAGGCGGGGCGGAGCAGCAACCAGTTCGAGACCACACCCTCGACAATCGATAACCGCGAGAGGCGCGACACGACATCAACGAAAACAAACGACGCCGACACGGTGACACTGAGGCTCGAGGTTACAGTACCCATCGAGGTGGGTGCTACGACAGTGACGAGGATCAACGTCGATCCCCGGAACCACCAGGGCCACGAGTCTTCAGCAAGGCGATCCGGCAAACCACCTTGCCTGTTCGTTTCCGTCCACCCACCAGCCTGGTCAAGTACAACGGCGAAACCAAGCCGGAGCTCTGGCTTGCTAATTTCAGGCTGGCATGTCAGTTAGGAGGAGCTGACGACGACCAAGTCATCATTCGGCAACTCCCGCTCTTCCTCTCCGACACCGCTCGAAGATGGCTCGAGGAACTTCCCCCGGACTTGATCTATGGCTGGCCCGACCTGGTCAGGATCTTCGAGGGAAACCTCGAGGGCACCTACGCGTGGCCCGGAAACCCCTGGGATCTCCGTAGATGCAAGCAGAAGCTAGGGGAAACCCTCCGTGACTTCACCCGACGGTTCTCCAAGCAACGAGCCAAGCTAACCCACATCACCGACCACGACGTCATCATGGCGTTCGTCGCTGGGACGACCTGCAAAGAGTTGGTGCGGGAGCTAGGACGTAACACCCCCAGGACCGTCAGCGAGCTCATGGACATCGTCATCAATTACGCAGATGGCGAGGAGGTCGTCGACGCGTTCTTCTGCATCGACGCGCGGAACAAGGAACAACTACGTCGTTTCTAACCTTAGGCCTCAAGGCCTCGTACATTTTCGCATTTACGTACAATTCTCGCATCTTGAATGAATAGAAAGTCCGCGATCCTAGTGCTTTCATTTTCATTCATGACTCGAGGAAGATTTAACTCTACCCCTCAACGCCTCTCTTTCTTCTGCCCCTCGAAGCACGCTTAGCGCAGGGTGGGAAACGCGCTTGAGACCCGCAAGGGTCGAGGGGTGCCAAGCTGGGAACTCTCCTACGCCTCAGGGCTAAGGTAGTCCCACTCGGTCCCCCCCCCGCCTCGAGGGCCTCGGGCGTACGTCCAACAACTGCACCAAAAAGTGGAGCACCAAGGCTGGTAGAAGTAAGAATGGCTCGAGAAATCACCGCTCATAGTCGTAAAGGTAGACTCGACGCTGCTCCCGCAGAGTCGAGCATCTCTCGGGGGCTAACCGGGAATATCCCCTAAGAAAGTCCCCGAAAACCGCTTTTACCCCTAAGCCGATAACTTAGGCCTTGTACATCTTACGCGTTATGTACATTTATCGCATCATGAATGAATAAAATGTTCTCGAAAAACATTTCACGTTTGTTCATGACTCTGAGGTAGCTTCGACTCTGCCTTGCAAAGTCAAATTTCCCTCGGGGGCTGTCAGGGGGGTCCCCCTCCCTAAGTCCCTTAAAAACCCGAACGTTTTTCGAAACTCAACGCTTCTCTTTCCATCTTTGCCCCGAGTACGCTTCATGACTAAGTAAAGATGCCTTGAACTCCCTAAGGGTTGCGGGCCGTCGAGCCGAGGACTCTCCTACGCCTCAGGGCTATGGTACCCCCACTCGCTCCCCCCCCTCGAGGGATACGAGAGCGTGTCGAACACTTAGTCTAAAAGCAACTGTTCAGGCAAAGAGAAATTGAGATGGCTCGAGAAATAAAAACACCTAAACGCATCCTGAATAAAATGCATTAAGGTTTTGAAGCCCCCAGCGGCTCGACATCATATTATCACCAACCTAATCTATTACATAGACCTTTCTTGTCCAGAGCTGGCTCACAGGCCTCAGCTATTTCCGTTCGCCACCATCATCCGGTCCGGAAGCCTAGAGTTCATGTCCTTAGGCCACGGCCACGACATGGAGGAGGCATGAACGGCGCCGCCGCACTCTTCGTCATGCGGATCCCGAGACACCGGACGCCATCTCCCCGGCCCCGGCTGGTGACACAGTTCCTCCCTTCGGGAGCCTGTTTGACCCGTGCTTGCGGGTCGGGGGCAGGTACCTCGCTGAGCCTGACTTTGGCTCTGCCATACCGTCATCTCAGAAGGTCCCCGCGGCTTCTCCGACATACTCAGCCGCGCCGCCGCACTCTTCACCGAGCGGATTCTGAGACGCCGGACGCCGTCTCCCCGGCCTCAGCTGGTGACACAGTTTCTCCCTTTGGGAGCCTGTTTGACCCATGCTCGCGAGCAAACCCAACAGAAAGATAGGTATGTCCCCGCATTTAATATACATACCTACCTACCCCCTTTGTATTCCACAGGATAGGACGTCACCTCCGGAGGTAAGCAACGGACGTCGACCCGTCCGTCAAAATCTTGAGGGAGCGAAGGCTGGCCCTTGCACAGGGTTCAACAGCCGCCCTCGAGTACCTGAGGTCAGGGAGGACCTAGTGTTACGAACTCCGGTTCACCCCCAAATGTTGAGGTAGCGAAGACTAGCCCCACGAATGAGGTTCACAGCCGCCCTCGAGTACGCAAGTCAGGGATGACCTAGGGGGGCCAGGCGCGAGCCCCTAGCTCGAGAACGTACGCTCGAGGCCCCTCGGGACATATCCAAGGCATAACCACGGAATACCCAAGGATCCCTTCGACGGGAGGGATCAGACCACCGATTCTCATCGAACAGAGTTGGCACCTAGGTAATCCACGCTGTGTTGCTTGAATGAGAACGCCTTAGGGCTTCTATCGACCCCCGTCGAAGGGGGCACGAGTTCTCACTTGGATTTCACTTGAATTTATACCCGTTACCAGCTCGCAGAGGACTTCGAGGTTCGTCCTTACGAAGGCTCACAGAGGACTTCGAGGCTAGTCCTAACGAGGATAGCACGATGCTCTTCGGCCCGCAATGCGAGCGTAAGGATCCGTGGGAAGGATGCTAGGAGGTAGTGAAAGCCCAGCCACATGAGGCTCGAGGGCTAGACTACGCACGACACCCCTCGACGAAAGAGGGTCGAAAACACTCGTAGCCTGGCAGACAAAGTTGACCCCTCGATAAGGCACTATGACTCCAGTTTAACACTCGAGGGAGCGAAGGCTGGCCCTCGGAAGGGTTTCGACAGCCGTCCTCGAGCACCCCCTTTTTTTCAGGAAGTGAAACGCTTGTAGCCTGACGAACAGAATCGACCGCTCGATAGGATGCTATGACTCCAGGTAATCCTAACTTCCCTCGATAGAACACACGTCCAAGCCCCCAGAGGAGTTCTTAATCACTCCTCTGGGGCCTCGGGGCTACCCCCGCGGGGTGCGCTTGCGCACACCCCGCGGAGAATCAGACCTCGGACTAACCCTGCAGATCATCCGCAAAAGCCTCTATACGGATTCTTCTTATCCGCATAGAGGCTCGGGGCTACTGTCGGGTACAAAGGTACGGGGTACCCTAAACCTGCGATAAACTAACGCTCAACATAGTGACCATTTTTAAGACAGGATCTGATCAGCCGTTCAAGTCAATGGAGAAAGGCCCATCACACAAAGGCCTCCCTCACCGACGACAGCAACCAGTCGTGGGCCGGCCCATTACTGGAAAAACAGACGGACAGGGGTCGAACGAACGAGCCCCCGCCTCTACCTCGACTGACGGATCAGGGGTCGAACGAACGACCCCTCCGCCTCGCCTTAACCCCCCGAATGACGGAAGAGGGGTCGATCGAACCCCCCTCGACCTCCGCCTCCGCCTCGACCCCTCGAATGACGGATAGGGGGTCGATCGAACGACCCGCGCGTAGGAGGCTCGGTTAGCTCACCTGCTCCCGGTATGGCTTAAAGGGGATCCAATGCGCCTACCTGCCCCCGCCTGACGCCATGGGCGCCCACTACCGCAGTCAAATCCATCAACTCGCCGCCCATGCCCGGGACCTCCGTCAACCGTGCGGCCGCTGTAGCCACGTTGCAGGTATGGAATCCAGAGGCACCCCCTCGAGCCATAAACAGGACAGCCCTCGACTGCGTCTTCAGGGATATGACGGGGTCACGATGGCCTCGAACCCCCCTCTCGACTAGGGGGCTCGACCGTCACCTCCAACCACTCCGACATGGCTCCCGACCAGTCCGCTCCGCGTCAACTGTGGGACTCGTACCCGTCTACAGGAGGCCGACCGCACTGCTCCATGCTGTACGGCGATGTCCAGTCTGCTATCGCCATGCCTTGAGCACCGGAAGGACGGGAAGGCCACGCCGCTACAGCGATCGACGTCCCATCGGAAGCATGGAGCACAGACACACCCCCCATACCGCTACAGTTTAGGACTCTGTACTCCCGTGCCTCCCCTTGGTCTATAAAAAGGGACGCTGGGATAGAAGGAAGAGGAGGCCCATTCGTATCGGCTAAGGCATGCGCACTCATATCGCCATGCGAATCGGCATCGGCATGCGCATTCGCAAACACCAGTCCACACCCGACTGCTTGATCAACGTCTCAAGCAATCAACCGACTCTCCTAGGATAGCCCTGCTAGCCCTAGGCCTCAGCTCATCCTGAGCACTCCCGTGTAAACCTGCTTGTACCCCCCCTGTACGAGCACTTCGGTGCAAGATAATACAATCCATCCTCCTCCGCTGGACGTAGGTCTTCTTTGCCCGAACCAGGATAAATCTTGTGTTCTTCTTGCATCACGTCTGGGAGAGGGAGCACGCAATATACAAATTTACTAGCCGGTGGTCTTGACCCCCTGGGTTCATAACACCGACAACTTGTTTTCATGAATCAATGTTGTGTTAAATAGACTCTAAGGGGGAGGTTTTGATCTTCATTTATAGAGACAAGGGGACATTTATCAAAATACAAGGGGAGAGGTTTTGATCTTCATTTCCTGGAAGGAGGTTGTTAAAAAAGGTTAGTTTATGTCCCTATTGCCTCATTTAGCTCATTTTTGCTCAATTTGAGCCACATTTTGGGTCTAGGGTTTCACCATGAGTGAGAGAGAAGAATACCCAGGTTGTTTTCTTAGTTTATTCATTGATCAATGTTGTGTTAATGTTGATCAATGATACTTAGTGGCTAATAAACTCTAAGGGGGTGGTTTTGATCTTCATTTATTTTCTTTATTTTCTTCAAGTTAGGTTGATTAAGATGGTTACATAATATTTGTCGTTCCTCCCTTTTGAAAGTCAGGTATTGATCAATGGAGAGGTCATTCTGGATGTATAATTTGTCAAGGCTAGATGAATCATACATACCCGAGGTTCATAAGTTTATTGATGCCGCTAAGAACCATGCTTGGAGAACAAAGAAGACGCACATACATTGTCCATGCATGGACTGCAGGAATGTGAGAGTATTTAATGACCATCGACAAATCCTTTCTCATCTTGTCCGCCGAGGATTTATGAAGGATTACTTGATTTGGACAAAGCATGGAGAGGAGTGCTATGTGCCTTATACAACTGTTAGCCGTGCAAATATCGACGCCGATGGTCCATATATGTTTGTTGATGGCGGGTTTCAGTTAGTACACGAGACACAACAACCTATCACCGATGGTCCTGATCATGGCTTCACTGGATGAATTGAAGCTGTGGCAGAACCGCCCAAATTATACGAGATCAAGTACCAAAGTAGCCGATTTAACGACCACTTTAAACACTTGAGCCCTTATAATCCCGGTAGTCCGGAAATCTTGAAGGATTTCTAACAATCGTATCTCCAACCAAGATCGCGCAAACTCAGGTATGCACATTCGTACGAACCCACAAATAAACGAAAAACTTGAAGTACGAAATAAAGTTATTACAACACTTGGTCCCAAATAAAGTAGTACTCATGCCACAACACATGTGGCCAAATGAAACATTGTTTTAAAACTCAAACCCACAGTTCTCACTCCACACTAGTACCATTAATAAATAGGGGTGCCCACGAGATCACATCCAACAACAGCAAAAGATGAGCTCGTAGAAGACCTTGCCCAAAGCCTACTCCTCTTCTCCTTCGACAGGATAGAGACAGTGCTTACAATAGCCAAAGTATACTTGGCCATCTGCAACAAACGGGATAAACCCTGAGTACGGGAATGTACTCAGCTAGACTTACCCGTCTAACTGAAAATAAAGACTCCAAGGATATGCATGGCCATTTATGTGGATCTGGACAAACTTTGCTTTTGCGGAAACGCGAGAGAGATGAAGTAACTTTAAAATAGAGAGCAGCCATTTTCCATCCTATTATTTATATCTAAGTTATGCACCTGTTCTAGAGCACTCACTTGATCTAATCAAACAATATAATAATATATTCAATTCCTTCATCAATATTTTAGTAGAACCATTATCATGTCACATGGAGTTGTACCGTGGTGAAGCTCAGCATAATCCCCACTATCCGGTGGGAGGCGGCGACTCGAATCGATATACAACCAGCTGGCAAGATTACCTTTAACACATGCCCACACTTTCCCCATCGGGTCCATGAATTGGGTTACCACTCAACAAAGTCCTGGTAGCACCGCCGCGATCTCAGAGTAACCTACCTAATTGGAGAAATCAGTTGGCCACCACGTGGCAGGTCGTATCTCCAAACTAGAGGGTGCCAGAAGTAGGCTGAGAGTCGGCCCGGACAGTGTTTACTCGGCTTCGGGGTCGATACTCGCAACGACCCCTATGTGAAAGGGTGCGTTCAAAGATGTAAGAGGGCCACCATCGTATACAAACCTATACGATCCAATGGACGGACTGCCCCCAAGTCTAAACCACTTGGTGCATTTGCCTTCCAGTTGACCGCATTTCATTACTACCATTGGTTCTTTCCCACGATAGCAAAATATAGCCAACCGTGATTGGTATTACCCCATGGGATAATACTATAACTATAAATGTAACCATTTGATCTAAGCATGCTAAGCGGTTGCTTTTACTTTTAATTAGCAGGTTAACAAGGTAGGTAATTCAATAGTCAAGGAAGGTAATGCATCAATTGGGATTCATTCAACTCCTATAACACCTAATGCATCACAATATAAAATACTCAAGTAGATTAAATTGTAAATACTGGGAGACTTAAGGATGCTCCGGGGCTTGCCTTGAGTGAAGGTGGAGGGCTGGTGGTCAGGGCACTCGGGGAGGTTAGTGTCGAGCTCGTGGTACTCCTCGCTCAGCTCCCGCACCTCCTGGACTCCTTCCTCTGGAAGTGGCACCTAGGGTTCCTCTACTGATCCTGGATGTTCGCAATGCATATAAGTAACTTGATGGTGCAGGGATGATGCTTGAACAAGAATTAATCACTCAAAACTTACTTTTAGATTTAACCTAAGTATTCATGCTAGTTCCACTTTACACAACAAGCCTATTATAAACTGTTCAGAAAATTCTACAAAAATTACATAGGACAGAGAAAGCCTACTGGATGCTACTGCAGAAAATTCACCCAAAACAAAGCTACCAGCTAGCAGATACAAAAAGATGAATTTAATTGCAGAAAAAGCACTTAGAACTAGACCTACTGGCTAACAGGGTGAAACATGCTATATCTTATTTTTAACAGATTCTTTACTTAGAAACATATTTATCAAGAAAGTTCCATGATCAACACTACCAGATTATTTTCTATAGAGATTTCCAAAGAAAACCCTAGAAAAGAATACTTGAACTACAAGTATCTTTTCTGCCATACAACATACCACATGTTATATTTTTCCTAGACAGATTATGGTATACAGATACTACATAAAAAGTTTCATGATTTATCTATGCACAGATTTACCACAAGAATTAATCTAAGAAAACAACAGAAACACATTTTAATAGAGAACTAATTGATTCTACACAGAAATATGACATCTTATAATTGTCCTAGCTTCTACACAGGATAACAAAGCTAGCATAAAAACTTCACATTTTTATTTGAATATTTCAAGCAGGAACACAATTAACTTTGATAAATGAAGAAAAGAACTAATTAAACATTAGTACTGAAGACATTCTCCAAAAAATACTTTTATATTTTTAACAGAAATATATACATTTATAGGTTCTAACACAATTTATTTCACTATTTAAAGATTCACCAAACTCTAGATATTAAATAAACAAGCATTATCACATTTACTGAAAATAGGAAAAAAGAAATGCATCCACTGAATCTGGCCCATGGTGAACAGTGTTGGGCTCGGCCCAGTGCACGCGGGAGGGTGGACTAACAGGCGGGACCCATAGTCAACGCAGGGTCCACCTGGCAGTGAGCCAGGGCAGAGCACCGGCGCTGACCGGCTCGTTCTCGCCGACGGCGAGCTCGCCGGCGGTGAGGTTGGATGCGCTGGACTCGTGGTGACGTCGCACGTCGACTGGTGGGGTAGGTTGAACCGGCGCGACCCTGTAGTGAGCCAGCGGCGTGCGGTGGCGGCAAGATATGGCGGTGCGAAGCGACGGCGTGGTTACCGACGGTGTGGTGCTAGGATAGCGGTTGCGTGAGCACCGCGGTGGTGAGGGGAGTGTAGCATGAGCGTTGGTTGAGCCGGAGGAGCTCCGAGGAGGTCCGACCACGTGCGAGCTCCGCGGCGGCGGCAATGGCGCACGACCAACAGCGCTGTGACGTTCGAGGGTGCAAGGGTGCTAGCGGACGAGTGTTCTCACCTCTACTACCTCCAGTGAAGCTTCCACGAAGATGGAGGCAACGGAGGTGGTCGGAGAAGAGGTGAACGCGGTTTGGTCATTGTTGTGGCGACTGCGAGCTGAGAAACGGTGGCGGCGTTCCGGCGACTAAGAAGCTCGGCTGGCAACGGCAAGGCGAGCAGGGCGTATGCGAGGCGAAGGCGAGACGGTGTGCGAGGTGGATCGAGCAAAGGCGCTCGGACGGTGGCAAACGAGTGAAGGGGGTGTTCGCTGCGCGTTCGGCGCTTGGCGCGGTGAGCGCGAAGCAGAGCGGGAAGAGAGCGAGTGCGGGTGACTGCTCGCGAGTGCGAGAGGGAGAGGGGGTGTAGGCGCTCCTGCTGACGCGGTCATGGCCGACCGGTGATGCCGGTGGGGGCCATGACGCGACGATGCAGCGGTCGGCAGGGCGCTGGCGTGTCTGCGGCGCGCGGGGCAGAGCGGCAGCACGCGGGGCAGCGCACGACTTGGTCGACACGCCATTAAGGCGGATCCGCATTCGATTGCGAGGGTGAAGGGCGAGCGGCCGGTTGGTGATGGCGCTGTGGCGACATTATGGAGGCGCGACGGCGAGCAGCGCGTCAGCGGCACAGTGCTGCACGTCAGCGGCGGGCAGAGGCAGCGAGTGGCGAGCAGGGGTGTTGGTAGGGCGCAGCGCTCGGTCCTCGCGCCGTTAGCGCGGATACGCACTCTGACGCGGTCGAGACGGGGCGGGCGCTGGTCGGTGGCAGGTGTTAAGGCGACGTGACGGCACGGCGTGAAGGAGGGGCAACGCGGTGACGCGACGTGTCTGTGGTGCGGCGCAGAGCGGCAGCGGCAGCGACAGTGCTGACGGCGCGGCGCGACACAGGGCATCAGCGAGCAGCGAGGCGTGCTCGGTGCTCGTCAGCCACACGGCAGGCGATTCCGACGTACGGGTGCGAGCGGGCGCTGGCTGGGCCGCGGGTAAGGCCAAGCGGGCCGAAAGTGTGGCGCCGGCCCATTTCCGATTTCACTTCCTTTTTCTCATTTCTTTTATTTGTTTCAAACTGAAATTAATTCAAAACAGCTTCAAAAACTCAAAACTAGGTTTTGAAATATAAACCAAAGTTGCTCAGAATAAAATTCTCTACATTTTTCATGTAGGTATCATTTTCTGAAAACCATTAATTTACAGGGTTCTAGATTAAAAACCAATTAAGCCATTTTAAGAAAAGAATTACCTTTATTCTTAACAAATAAACTAAGCTTAATTAGGCAGGGTAATTAATTAAAAAGCACACCATTCTTTATTCTAAACATAGCAAACTTATTTAAACATGTTAATCAAGAGTAGAGCACAAAACACCTATTCAATTCTAGTGTGAAGTATATAAATACACACACATGAAATGATGGCATAAGTAAACATGAATGCAATGAAATGCTTATGCTTAGGCTAATGATGATCCTAATGCAAAGCTTGACACAGGGTGTCACAGCCCTTCCCCCCTTAAAGAAATCTCGTCCCGAGATTTTGTGTTTCGTACCACTCATTATAAAAGATGGGATAGTTTGCGCTTAGGTAGGCCTCGGTTTCCCAGGTTGCATCATTCAGACCATGATTACTCCAAAGAACTTTGAAAGTCTTCACTTCTCGGTTTCTGGTGACTCTGGTCTTGGTGTCCAATATCTTTTCTGGTTTCTCATAGTACTCCAAGTCTGATCTGATCACGATGTCGGAGCTCTGAATAGCTTCCTTTTCTGAAACTCGAAGACACTTTTTGAACTAGGATACATGGAACACTAGAAAGATAGCACTCATCTCCGGGGTTAACTACACTTGGTAAGCTACCTTGCCTTTCTTGGCAATGGTCCGATAAGGTCCCACATATCGGGGTGCTAACTTCTTCTTAATTCCAAAACAACGGACACCTCTCATAGGCGATACCTTAAGATAAACATAGTCACCAACTTGAAACTCCAAAGGTCTCCTCCTTTGATCTGGATACCATTTCTGTCGAGACTGAGCTACCTTGATATGCTGTTGAACAGTGCGGACTATTTCTTCTGCCTCTTTCACATAATCCGTACCATAGAATCCCTTGTCTCCTGATTCAATCAATTTGACAGGGGTTCTGCACTTTTGTCCGTACAAAGCATCGAACGGTGCCATCTTAATGCTTTCTTGGTAACTGTTGTTATACGAGAACTCTGCCAAAGGTAACCATTTCTCCCAAGATCCTTTTGCTGACACAACACATGCTCTCAACATGTCTTCCAACACTTGATTCACTCTTTCCGTTTGTCCATCTGTCTGAGGGTGATAAGCTGAGCTTCGAATTAACTTCGTTCCCAACTCTTTGTGCAACTGTTCCCAAAAACGAGCGATGAATTGAGATCCTCTGTCGGATATGATGGTTTTGGGAATACCATGCAACCTTAAGATATTTTGAACATATAACTCTGCATACTGATGCGGTCGATGGGTAACCTTGACGTGTATGAAGTGATCTACCTTGGTTAAGCGATCAACGATAACCCATATTGAATCATTCCCTTTGAAAGTGGTAGGTACCTATGTGATAAAGTCCATACTGATATCTTCCCACTTCCACTCAAGTATAGAAAGAGGTTGTAACAAACCAGCATGTTTCATGTGTACGACCTTAATGCGACAACACGTATCACACTTCGCGACATACTCCGCAATATCCAACTTCATCTTAGACCACCAATACCTTGTCCTGAGCTCATGATACATCTTACTACTGCCAGGGTGAATCTATAGCTTTGAGTTATGTGCTTCGTTGAGAATCCTATCTCGCAGAGCCTGTTCCTTAGGAACTACCAAACATTGATTGAACCATAGGACTCCTTTCTCATCCACTTTGAAATTCAGAGACTCACTGGTTTCCAACCTTTGTTTGGTTTGCATAAGCTCTTTGTCTAATTTCTGTTCCTCAATAATATCGCTATCCAAGGTGAAGTGGATAACAATATTATTTAACACCAAAGGATGCATTAGATCAAACCCATCTTCTAACAGAGGTTACAACAAGTTGCAATGAAATTTGCGGCTCAAAGCATCTGCTACAACATTCGCTTTTCCAGGATGGTAGTGCACTTCCAAGTTATAATCCTTGATTAACTCTAGCCATCTCCACTGTCTCATGTTCAATTCAGACTGGGTAAACAAGTACTTCAAACTTTTATGGTCCGCGAAGATGTGACACAAGTTACCCATTAGATAATGTCTCCATATCTTTAAAGCATGCACAACTGCTGCTAACTCCAAGTCATGTGTCGGGTAGTTCTCCTCATGCGGGCAAAGTTGACGTGAGGCATAAGCAATGACTTTTCCATTTTGCATTAACACACAACACAAACCAATGGTTGATGCATCACAAAACACATCAAAAGGTTCCTCCAAGTTTGGTTGTGCTAAAACTGGTGTAGTTGTTAACAATGTCCGCAAGGTATGGAACGTTGTTTCACATTCTAGGCTCCATTCAAACTTCTTATTTTTCTGAGTTAACCTTGTCATAGCTTTAGCTATCTTAGAAAAGCCCACGATAAAATGACGGTAGTATCCGGCCAAACCTAAAAAGCTGCGAACCTCATGCGCACTAACATGTGCCTTTCAATTCATGACTTCTCAGATATGTTTGCGTAAGAGCTCGCGCACTGAAACGACACAGCGCCATCGCACGTGGCCGGACCTCCTCGGAGCTCCTCCGGCTCAACCAACGCTCGTGCTACACTCCCCACACCACTGCGGTGCTCACGCAACTGATATCCTAGCACCACATCGCCGGTAATCACGCCGTCGCTTCGCACCGCCGCATCTCGCTGCCACCGCACGCCGCCGGCTCGCTACAGGGACGCGCCGGTTCAACCAACCCCACCAGTCGACGCGCGACGTCACCACGAGTCCAACGCATCCAACCTCACCACCGACGAGCTCGCCGTCGGCGAGAACGAGCCGGTCAGCACCGGTGCTCTGCCCTGGCTCACTGCCAGGTGGACCCTGCGTTGACTATGGGTCCCGCCTGTCAGTCCACTCTCCAGTGTGCACAGGGCCGAGCCCAACACTGTTCATCATGGGCCAGATTCAGTGGATGCATTTTCTTTTTCCATTTTCAGTAAATGTGATAATGCTTGTTTATTTAATATCTAGAGTTTGGTGAATTTTTTAAATGGTGAAATAAATTGTGTTAGAATCTATAAATGTATATCTTTTTGTTAAAAATATAAAATTAATTTTTGGAGAATGTCTTCAGTACTAATGTTTAATTAGTTCTTTTCTGCATTTATCAAAGTTAATTGTGATCCTGCTTGAAATATTCAAATAAAAATATGAAGTTTTTAGGCTAGCTCTGTTATCGTGTGTAGAAGCTAGGAAAATTATAAGATGCCATGTTTCTGTGTAGAATTGATTAGTTCTCTATTAAAATGTGTTTCTGCAGTTTTCTTAGATTAATTCCTGTGGTAAATCTATGCATAGATAAATCATGAAATTTTTGTGTAGTCTTTGTATACCATGATCTATCTAGGAAAAATATAATATTTGGTATGTTGTATGGAAGAAAAGATACTTGTAGTTCAAGTGTTCTTTTCTTGGGTTTCTTTTGAAAATTCCTATAGAAAATAATCTAGTAGTGTTGATCATAGAACTTTCTGGATAAATATGTTTCCAAGTAAAGAACCTGTTAAAAATAAGATATAGCATGTTTCACCCTGTTAGCTAGTAGCTCTAGTTCTAAGTGCTTTTTCTACATTTAAATTCATCTTTTTGTATCTGCTAGCTGGTGGCTTTACTTTAAGTAATTTTCTCTGCAATAGAATCCAGTAGGCTTGTTTTGTCCTCTGTAATTTTTGTAGATTTTTCTGAACAGTTTATATTAGGCTTGCTGTGTAAAGTGGAACTAGCATGAATACTTAGGTTAAATCTAAAAGTAAGTTTTGAGTGATTAATTCTTGTTCAAGCATCATCCCTGCATCATCAAGTTACTTATATGCATTGCAAACATAGCATATCCTTAAGTAACAATATATCACTTCCCTTGACCAACGGTTGGAAGGTCTACTCTCACATCTCACAAATAGTTTTTCAATGCAATTTTCGAACCTAATATCATCCTTCTCAAGAATGATACCCCAACAATTTATAAAGATCCAGCATGAGCAAAACCCCAACCCAAGTTAGTATTATTAAGCCACCTGATTTCCTAGTATAAGGCTAAGGACTAGACTCGGGCACCCTAAGTTTTCGAACTTAGTTTGTAAAAATAGTTTTGAAATACCGGTTTTGTTTAAAAGTTGTTCAAACGAATGAGGATACCTAAACTCATGATTTGATACCAAATGTGGCAGAACCGCCCAAATTATACGAGATCAAGTACCAAAGTAGCCGATTTAACGACCACTTTAAACACTTGAGCCCATATAATCCCGGTAGTCCGGAAATCTCGAAGGATTTCTAACAATCGTATCTCCAACCAAGATCGCGCAAACTCAGGTATGCACATTCCTACGAACCAACAATTAAACGAAAAACTTGAAGTACGAAATAAAGTTATTACAACACTTGGTCCCAAATAAAGTAGTACTCACGCCACAACACATGTGGCCAAATGAAACATTGTTTTAAAACTTGAACCCACAGTTCTCACTCCACACTAGTACCATTAATAAATAGGGGTGCCCACGAGATCACATCCAACAACAGCAAAAGATGAGCTCGTAGAAGACCTTGCCCAAAGCCTACTCCTCTTCTCCTTCGACAGGATGGAGACAGTGCTTACAATAGCTAAAGTATACTTGGCCATCTGCAACAAACGGGATAAACCCTGAGTACGGGAATGTACTCAGCTAGACTTACCCGTCTAACCAAAAATAAAGACTCCAAGGATATGCATGGCTATTTATGTGGATCTGGATAAACTTTGCTTTTGCGGAGTGCGAGAAAGATGAAACAACTAAGATTATAAGAGAGCAACCATTTTCCATCCTATTATTTATCTCTAGGTTTTGCACCTGTACTAGAGCACTCACTTGATCTAAGCAATCAATAAGATAATACCATATCAAGTTCATTTGTCCATATTTTAGTAGAACCATTATCTATGTCACATGGAGTTGTACCGTGGTGAAGCTCAGCATAATCCCCCACTATCCAGTGGGAGGCAGCGACTCAAATCGATATACAACCAGCTGGCAAGATTACCTTTAACACACACCCACATTTTCCCCGTCGGGTCCATGCATTGGGTTACCGCTCAACAAAGTCCAGGTAGTACCACCGCGATCTCAGAGTAACCCACCCAATTGGAGAAATCAGTTGGCCACCACGGGGCAGGTCGTATCTCCAAACTAGAGGGTGCCAGAAGTAGGCTGAGAGTCGGCCCGGACAGTGTTTACTCGGCTTCGGGGTCGATACTCGCAACGGCCCCTATGTGAAAGGGCGCATTCAAAGATGTAAGAGGGCCACCATCGTATACAAACCTATACGATCCAACGGACGGACTGCCCCAAGTCTAAACCACTTGGTGCACTTGCCTTCCAGTTGACCGCATTTTATTACTACCATTGTTTCTTTCCCACAATAGCAAAATATAGCCAGCCGTGATTGTGTTGACACAAAAGGCGTCAGGATTTGCGAACACCTCGGGCTATTACCCAAAACTCGGTATTCCAGAGGCGTGCCAGTCGATTTGACCAATCAATTGACAAGGATGATAACTAGAACAAAACTGAACGAGACAACGGCGATGCGCTCGGATGTCAAGGCTCAGATTGATCAAGGGTAACTAGAGTAGAGCTGAACGAGGCAAACAGCGATGCGCCCGGAATGCCAAAGCTCAGAGGTACTCCCACGCGGAACTTGCAAGGATTTGACGGAGATCAGGGTGATGCAGCCCGTCGAAGCTTGAAGAACTCGTTAAAAGCTATAACTAATGCAAAAAGGGTAAATTGCGATAAAAAGTAGAATAAGATAAAATTGGTTTGTTTTTTTGATTGGATTGATTCTCTTTTTCGTAGCCCTCGGGCAGATATTTATACTCCCGCATGGAGAGTTGTACAAAGACACGACACGTATCCTTCCTAAAACAAACTCCTAATGTTAAGGAAACTGACTCGCGTAGGAGCCGGATAACAATATTTATTTTCCTAAACAAACACGCCTATTTTAAAGGAAAATAAATGACTCATGCAAGAGTCGGACTCAAACTACTATAATAATAATAATACTGGTACAAAATACCAGTTTCCTTATACTTCTCTTCGATGGAAACTTTCCATCGGCAGATCCCTTCAATCCGCGCCTTCCTTCTTTGGCCACCAGTAACCCTCTGCTGACATCAAATGCTAAGTTATGTACTCATCGGTACTTCATACCCATCGGCATCGGCAATACTTCCCGATCGGCAATCGGCAACCACTCTTCATCGGCGGTCGGCTATGACCCTTCATCGGTAATCGGCAATATCTCCTTATCGGTAATCGGCAATGTCTCCTCGGCAATCGACAATGCCTCCTCGTCGGCAACCAGCATCAGTAAGACTTCACCAATTAACCTTTGTCGGCAAAAAACATCCAGCCTCCATCGGCAGCGCACTTGGTCTTCCCGCAGCACTCTCATCGGCAATACCGGCTCAAGATTTCCCGATGCCCATGGAGAACGGCCGCTGACCAGTCAAGCCTTAGGTCATTTGACACGTGTTGAAAAACGGTGTCAACACATGCCCCCTAGTTTCGGGACGTATAATACTTTACGTACCGAAATTCTCTCCACTATAGCCATTGCTGTAGCCGTTACCTCCGAGATAGATGCACGGTTTCCTCGATCCCCGCATGTGGAACTGCAATTTAATAATAAAATCCCTCGATTGTAGCACAAATAGTTGCAGACCACCTCGATCACCGCGCGTATCTACCGCGGGCCTCTGCACATTCCTGCACAGTGTGAAACGGAACCCCAAAATGCCCCTGAGTAAGCTTATAAAAGTTACCGGGATCCAGACTGCCTTTTTACCCGAGCTCATTTTCACTTTCACCTTCCTGCCTTCGTCTTCAACCTCCAGCCGCTCTAAAGAACACGAGCTCGAGCAACAGTACTCCTCCGCAATCCAAGGACGAACTGCAAGCATTCCTCTGACTCCAATGGCGATCCAAGTCGACATTCCAAAGGTAAGGCTTATTCCCTGCCTAATCCAACCTCCTGCATGGTTCTTTTCCTCGCAAAAATCTAGATTTATCCCCATTCTTTTTCTGATTCGTCCCTTTTTCTTCGAACCTTAGGAACTGTACAACAAGGTAGTCATCCCACTCGCCAATTCCAACCTCAGCTGCCTAGGCCCAATGGGCAATCCAGACCCCACCTTCATCATCAATGCAGAAACCCACCGGGTACCGTTCAGATCTGAGTGTTTTGGTCTAGGACTGTGGAAGGACACATTCCGCTCATGGCCCAAGCCTACCAAGGGATGGAAGAATTGGTACCTGAGAGTAGTCAGATCACAACAAGTGTACTGGCAAGAACGCAGCCTGGATCAGTGTATCAGACTTTCAATTGCCGATATGGAGAAGAACGAGAACTTGTTGATGGCAGCCTCATACTTCTGGTCCGATAGCATGAACGCCTTCCTCTTTAGGCATGGACCAGCCACCCCAACCCTTGCCGATGTCTACATGCTGACCAGCTTGGACATCACCTCTGCCGATACGTTCACCCTTTTCAACAGAAAAGTCGAGTACAAGGTGAATACCCGGAACATCGGCAGTTGGACGGGTTACATCAAAGAGAACCAGAAAACCGGATCAGTAACCCAACGGGAGCACATGATTTTTTTGAACATGTGGTTGGAGAAGTTCGTCTTCTGCGGCAAAACCATCGGCCCGACCACCATGCACCTTCCAGCGGCTGAACTACTTGCCGATGGAACAAGGCTCCCTTTAGGCAGGTACCTTCTTGGATCAGTATACCGATTGCTACATCAAGTGTCCCAGAAGCTACTGCTAGGAGAACCCATCGGCAATCTTGGGGGCCCCTGGTGGTTTGTCAATCTGTGGTTGAACGCACACATGCACAGGGCCCTCCAGTTTGATTTGTTTGCCCAACAATTCCCAAGGGACATATCGGAAGATTACCGATATGGGGACGATGAATCAGCAACTCGCCCTCCACTTAATTTTGGAGAGGCTATCATAGTGCTGCCAGGTACCGATGCCGATACAGAGCACTTCGGCTACTTCTTCCAGAAGTTCTACAGTGGACTTCCCTCCACGGAACGGACCTGGTGGCCATATATTGATGAATACAACCAGTTCCCGCTGCTGTTCAACCTGACCGATCTGAGCCTGCCCGAGAACCATGCAATCATGAGGGCCAGCATCACTCCCCGAGCTATTCCAGTAAATATCTTTGGGTCTGGGAAGAATGCCCCACCATCCTACGAGTTCTACTACCCATCGGCAGCAGCGAGACAACTGGCATTTGGCCAACTGCCGATCAAACTCTGCTACTCTAAAGTAGTAAGGCCCAGGCAGATAATTTCCAGTATTCTAGACTGGAACAAAGTCGTCAATCTTCCTCCCGATGCCGATATAGAAGATATTGACTTGTCTTCCTGGTCGCCAACCTCCTTCATCACTAATGAGTACAAGTCTTGGTGGCAAGAGTGGAAGTGCCAGCTACTCGCCAAGTCTTCGCACTACTATCGGCACCTGATTGACGCCGATTACATCATCCCTGGTGACGCAGTAAGTCTGCCATCCGATGTATTTTTATTACTTTACTTTCGTCATATGCACTTAACTCCTTTGCGCTTGACAGACCGATGATCCAATCCCCACAACGAGCAACAGTGGCAGGCCCTTCAATCTTCGGATAATGGGCCCCATATCAATCATCGACACCAAAGCCCCGACACTGGCTGCCTTTACGCCTCAACAGGTACCTACGCCGACACCTACAAAAGCCCAGG
The DNA here is from genome assembly GCA_022036555.1 of Microstegium vimineum. Classification (NCBI taxonomy): domain Eukaryota; kingdom Viridiplantae; phylum Streptophyta; class Magnoliopsida; order Poales; family Poaceae; genus Microstegium; species Microstegium vimineum. The sequence goes on from CM039125.1 coordinate 28,401,265, forward strand.
CTACATCGGCCGCTGCTGTTGCCCTGACACGAGTTTATGTAGTAAACTCATCTTTACCTGTACCGATTACAACTTGTTTTATATTCTCAGGCACTGTGGTCATCGGCATCGGCTTCTAGCAGACAAACACCTTCCAGTCCAGCTGCCGATGCCCCCCGGTCTTTGTCCAAGCAGGTTGGCTCCCCTGCCGCTGCACCAACGAAAAAGAGGCGCCTGAGGCTGGCTTCCCCTTCGCCACCGGTTCAAGTTGTATTACCAACTACCGGCGCGCCATCGACGGAACCCTCATCGGCTCCGGTTGCACCAACCACCGGCGGGTCATCGGTAGAACCTCCATTGGCCCCAGTTGCACCAACCGCCGGCAGGTCATCGGCAAAACCTCCATCGGCCTCCGTACCTGATCAACTGATGGACGATGTCCCAGATCAAGAGATAACTCCACCCGCTACGATAGCGGAGGCATCGTCATCGGCACCATCGGCCAGACTGCTCGACGAAGAAACAACTCCACCCGCCGTAGCAGCAGAAGCATCATCAGCATCGGCACCATCAGCTGAAGTCCCTGACGAAAGAGTGGGGTCACTGCCACAAGAACCGGCCATTGCACCAGAAGCGACGCCGGCAATAACACCACTAGCACCAGCGGTGTCGGCTGCTTCTCCAACAGAGGCCCAATCATCGGCACCTGCTGCCGATGTCCAGGATGAAGCTGGACCATCCAACATACCAAGTCCTGGGCAAGAGACCCGCTTCAAAATGGTGAGTCAATCACCCTAAAGCTCATAGTACAATTTTATAATCGGTACATTTTAACCCCTCTGTTTCCAGGCTCAGGATTCCCCGGACAGTCTCTTCTCCAACAGCCTAAATCCCCAGAACGAAGATGAACGCAAAGGCCGCATTCAAGTGGATAGCCTGTTTTCCTTTGCAGTCAACGTTCCTGATGACGATGAGGAGGGGAGAGCTCTGTCCCAGCTTTATCGGCAGAGATCAAATCCAAGCTGGAAGAGTTACTTTCCTTGCTGCTACAAGATACGTCCCAGCTCATTCAGGATTCATCGGCAGCAAGGATCGTGTTTAAGGATATCCAAAGCCATCTCCCTGCTGATATGGCAGAAGTCCTTCTCCAGGCAACCTTCCTTGACATCAAACAAATTCAGTACCAGAGGCTTTCCCGTCGCATTGCCGATAGGGCCGCCCAATCCAAGAGCGAGGAAGAAAAGCTTAAGTTCAAAGCCATTGCCGGTGAGAAGCACAAGGGCATCGGCCAAGCTGAAGTCTCCGTCAATGACCTCGATCAAGAAATTTCCCAGCTATCGGCAAAGAAGGAGGAATTACTGGCGGAGTTACAGAAGGCCGAGGAAGCCCTGACTACAGCCAACCAGTAGAAAACCCAACTGTCTGATTCCATCAGGGTCCTGTGGCAAGAAAGGGATCAGAATGCTCGGCAAGCCATCCTATGGAAGAAGGAAATCAAACCAGTCGAGGGTTCTGCTGATGCCGATGCCGATGCCAAGGAGATGGACGAAATAGAGCAAATTCGCCTGCGTGCGATATCAGCTATCCACTCCTTGCTGTAATTTGTTTGTTGTATCGGCAAGAATGTAACTTTGATACTTGATTTTGACTTGTAATATAATACTAGTCTGTTTTTACCGATGCTTATATAACTTTTCGTCCATCGGCATTCAACTGAGCACTATGCATCCACCCATATACTAGGGTAGTACCTCTTTAAATATTTACCGTTGATCGCTCTAGAGAACGCAACTCCTTCGAGAGTTTCCAAAATGTAAGCATTGCCAGGAGCAGACTGTTTTATCCGATAAGGACCCTCCCAATTAGGGGGCCATTTTCCAAATTTAGAGCTTTTAGTCCCGATCGGTAAAATCAATTTCCAAACCAAATCACCATCGACAAATTCCTTCACCTTTACTTTCTTGTCATACCATCGGGCAACCCTATTCTTATTCTCTTCAATGCTAATCAATGCCCTCAACCGATGACCTGCCAAGTCTTCTAGCTCATCTTTCATCAGAGTAGTGTAGTCATCGGTCGTTAGTTGATCCTAAAAAGATAATCGCCTAGAACTAGTTTTAATTTCCCAAGGTAGGACAACATCGTGTCCATAGACCAACTGGTACGGCGATACTTTGGTTGCACCATGACAAGCCATCCGATACGACCATAAGGCTTCGTTTAGCACCACATGCCACCTTCTAGGGTTCTCTTCAATCTTGCGCTTAATAAGCTTGATAACCCCTTTATTAGTAGCTTCAGCCTGACCATTAGCCTGGGTATAATAAGGAGAAGAGTTTAACACCTTGAAACCCATACTAGCAGCAAACTCATCAAACTCTCCCGATGTGAACATGGTTCCCTGATCGGTAGTAATAGTCTGAGGAATCCCAAACCGGTAAACAATGTGCTCTTTAACGAAATCCACCATGTTTGCCGATGTCACCTTCTTCAAAGGAATTGCTTCAACCCACTTAGTGAAATAATCGGTAGCAACAAGTATGAATTTATGCCCTTTACTTGATGGTGGGTAAATTTGGCCGATGAGATCAATAGCCCACCCTCTGAACGACCAAGGCTTGATTATAGGATTCATTGCCGATGCAGGTGCCCTTTGCATATTACCAAACTTCTGACAGTCCTGGCACCCTTTGAAATAGTTAAAGCAATCTTCCAGGATTGTTGGCCAATAAAACCCATTCCGCCTAATCATCCACTTCATCTTGAATGCTGATTGATGCGCTCCACACACACCTTCATGGATCTCACACATCAACTCTTTCGATTCCTCTTTGCCGAGGCATCTAAGCAAAACTCCATCAATCGTCCGATAATACAACTTATCGTCGAGGAGCACATACTTAGTAGCTTGAAACCTTAGACGCCTTTCAACTTTCCTAGATGGATCCCTCAAGTAATCGGCAATCTCCTTTCTCCAGTCATCGGCAACTGTTACCGATGTCGTGACTTCTTGAATCGGTTGATATCCTGAGGCATTCTGTGCTAACCGATTGGCCTCTTCATTATGCAGCCTAGGGATATGCTCAAGGAGGTATTCTCTAAACTCTTTCAACAACTGCAAACACCGTTCATGGGCCGCAATCAATACTTCACTTCGGCATTCATATGTCCCGATCAATTGATTAATCACCAACATGGAATCACCGAAGACTTCAACAGCATCGACACACACCTCCCTGAGTAATTCCAGTCCCTTAAGTAAAGCTTGGTATTCAGCCTGATTGTTTGTTGAAGTAGCAACAATCGGCAATGAGATTTCATACTTCTGTCCTCGGGGTGAAATCAAGAGAATACCGACACCTTCCCCATCCTTGCATGTAGAGCCATCAAAGAATAAAGCCCAAGGAGCAATCTCAACAAAGCTCACCATATTACAATGCTGAGTGACAAAATCGGCCATTACCTGAACCTTAACAGCTGTAGCCGATTCATACCTCAGGTCAAACTCTGACAGTGCTAAAATCCACTTACTGATTCGTACATTCAAAATCGGCATTGACAGCATGTATTTGATCACATCATCTTTGCAGATAACAGTGCATTCAGCCGACAGTAAATAATGCCTCAATTTAATGCAAGAGAAAAATAAACATAAGCATAATCTCTCTAAGGCCAAATACCTGGTTTCAACATCCACCAACCTTCTGCTCAGGTAATATATTACACGTTCCTTCCGTTCAAACTCTTGAATTAAGGCTGATCCGATAACACCGTCATCGGCAGATAAATATAACCTGAAAGGCTTCCCGTGTTGAGGTGGAACCAAGACTGGAGGAATCACCAAGTATTTCTTAATCTCCTCTAAGGCTGACTGCTACTCTTCTTTCCATATAAACTCTTGATCGGCTTTCAACTTTAACAAGGGGCTAAAGGACTTAATCTTACCAGACAGATTGGATATAAACCTTCTAATGAAATTAATCTTGCCGATCAAGGACTGCAACTCAGTCTTGTTTGTAGGAGCAACTACCTTGTTAATTGCATCCATAGACTTTCTACCGATTTCAATGCCTCTCTGATGCACCATGAAACCCAGAAACTGCCCTGCCGATACGCCAAATACACACTTGTTAGGATTCATCTTTAACCCATGCTCCCTTGTGCACTCCAATATTTTCCGCAAATCGGCAAGATGCTCCTTGAAGCCTCCAGACTTAACCACCACGTCATCAATGTAGATTTCAACTATCGTGCCGATATACTTATGAAAGATAAAATTCATTGCCCTCTGATAAGTAGCACCGGCATTCTTCAAGCCAAAAGTCATGACTACCCACTCAAATAAGCCAACGTGACCTGAACATCAGAAAGCAGTCTTGGATATGTCTTCTTCAGCCATGAATATTTGATTATACCTAGCATTACCATCCATGAAGCTAATGACTTGATGTCCAGCAGCAACATCGATCAGCAGATCGGCAACGGGCATTGGGTAGCCATCCATCGGCGTAGCCTTGTTAAGGTTCCTGAAATCAATACAAACACGAAGTTTTCCATTCTTTTTATACACAAGAACCACATTAGAAATCCAATCGGCATATCGGCATTGCCGAATAAATCCAGCTTCGATTAACTTTGTAATCTCAGCCTTGATGTCGGGCAGGATAGTAGGATTGCATCGGCGCGCAAGTTGCCGATGTGGCTGGAAACCAGACTTGATGGGTAACCGATGTTCAACTATCGATCGGTCCAAACCAGGCATCTTTGTATAATCCCAAGCAAAACAATCTTTATTCTCCTTTAATAAATCGGTTAACTGCTGTTTACATTGGGAATCTAACTTAGCACTAATAAAAGTAGGCCTAGGTTTACTACCATCGCCGATGTCGACCTCGAGTAAGTCATCGGCAGACGTGAAGCCCTGCCCTAGTTTTCCGTCATCGGCGAACTGATCCATTAAAACTCTTCCTCAGGACCGACTTCTTGGATCGGTTTGATACAGTAATCGGCAACCTTGAGGAAGTCTTTGTCCCAGGCTTCGCCAGATATGCACCTGGTCTGCTCGTACGTCTCTGACTCCGCCGATGCGACAACAGATGGGGCTTCACTTCGGACAACTTCAATTCTGTCCCCGATCCACTATACCAAACTCTGATCCATAGTAGAAGGGATGCAGCAATTGGCATGGATCCAATCCCTTCCGAGGAGTAAGTTGTAAGTGCCTTTGCCGCTGATTACAAAGAACGTCGTCGGCAAAGTCTTACTGCCGATGGTTAAGTCAACACATACGGCCCCCATAGCTGTTGACACGTTGCCTTCGAAGTCTTTGAGCTTCATGTCGGTCTTGACTAAGTCCTGGTCACCTTTGCCAAGCTTTCTGAACACGACATATGGCATTATATTGATCGACGCGCCGCCATCTACCAGCATCTTGGTCATCGGCTGACCATCCACTTTGCCCTTGACAAACAGAGCCCTCAGATGCTGCCTCTCATCATCGGCAGGCTTTTCAAAGACAGCCGTCATCGGATCCAGTACTAATTGCGCCATATCGGCAGTCTCTTCATCATCACTGACAGGTGCCATGAACTCCATCGGCAACATGACGACCATGTTTATGTTTGCCGATGGATCCCTGTCCTTGCGCTTTGGTCTCCATTGCTTCTCCCTCGAGGGTTCTGCATCGTCGTACAGGTCATCACGGCGTTGGTGCTGAATCTCCTCTTCTAGGTCTTGGTCAAACCCTTAGGGCACCATGGAGGAAGCTTGGTCTTCCAAATGGGCTAGTGCTGCTTTCCGCCACTTCCATCGGCACTTCTTCCGATGTTGGGATCTCTGGAGAATATCTCTTCGTCAGGTACTCTGGCATTGGCCATCTCCTCCAGCTCCCCTTGGTCAACACGTCTGCCAAGCCTGTCATGGGCACTGAGCTTGCCCCCTAGTCGGTCATGTGCCGATTTGTTCTCTCTGAGCGGCCTGGCGTACCTAGGTGCCTGATCATCAAAACAAGGTCTCTTACCTGACCGATCGGCAGCGTAATACCCGTTGCACTCTGGACAATTATCGGCAGTGGGCAGCTTGATGCCTTCTTCCCAGCAGTGAACGAAGAAGGGGCACTTCCAGTGGTCTTTATGCCGAAGCCACTCCTGATGCTCCTCTTCTTCTTGCCGATACCGTGATTGCCGATGATCTCGCCTTGGCCGGTTGTGTGTGATCACAACTCCAGAAGCCCTGTTGGCGCTGCTGCCTTCATCGGCAACCTTCTTACCCTTTCTGTCATCAGCAAACCTTCTTGCGTCGCGCTCAGGTACTTGATGGTTAGGGTCTACCGATGAGTTCTTCTTGGCAGCTTCCGATGTCAGCACCCTGGGTTTTTCACTGATTTCCACCATATTGTTGGGGAACGGGTGCTGATCTATCTTCATCGGTTTTTGGGCCTTAGAATTTTCAAACTTAATACGCCCAGATTCAATCTCTGACTGCAACTGCTGCCTGAATACTTTGCAGTCATTGGTACTGTGTGAGATTGCATTATGCCACTTGCAGTACCTAATCTTCTTGAGCTCTTCGGCCGATGGAATCACTTGGTTGGGCGCCAACTTGATTTGCCCTTCTTGCAGCAATAAGTCAAACATCCTATCGGCCTTGGTGATGTCGAAGGTGTACCTTTCGGTCTCTTTTTGGCCGAACGGACAAGACACAGGCTTCTTATCCTTCACCCATTCGGCCGCATTGATATTCAGCTCTTCATCCGATCCAGAGTCTTCTTCCTTCCCGATGAAGGTCACCTTCTTGTTCCAAGTCTTCCTGGGTTCAAAGGTTTTGATATCTTGATCGGCAATCCTTTGCACCAGGTGACTTAGGCTCTCGAACTCCTGGGACGCATACTTGTCCTTGATGTGCGGCAGTAATCCCTGAAAGGCCAAATCTGCCAGTTGCCGATCATCAAGCACCAGACTGTAGCACTTATTCTTCACATCCCGTAGCCTCTGAACAAAGCTTTCTACCGATTCATCGTTGCGTTGCCTCATTTTGACCAAATCGGTAAGCTTCTTCTCATGTATGCCAACGAAGAAGTACTTGTGAAATTGCCTCTCTAGATCGGCCCACGTGATTATAGAATTTGGAGGCATTGATATGAACCATGTAAATGTCGATCCAGACAATGATGAAGAGAACAATCTCACCCTCAACTCCTCCCTGCTGGCAGCTTCCCCGCACTGGATAATGAAGCGGTTGATGTGCTCCATTGTTGACGTGTCGTCTTGGCTGGAGAACTTGGTGAAATCGGGCACTTTGTACCGATTTGGAAGAGGAATCAAGTCATATGCAGGAGGATACGGAGTCCGATAAGAGTACGTGTTGACCTTGGGTTTGATGTCGAATTGTTCTTTCATGATTTCGGCAATCTTACCGACCCAGTATGCGTCCTGCTCTTGCCGACTCATTGGTTGGTTGTTGACTGGCGGAGCCGGCTGATGCGCCTCTTGAAGATGATGCGTAGTAGTCACGGGCGCAGCACCAGTCATCTGAACACTATGCATCGGTTGACTTACCGATGGATAGTTTTGCACACTTAGCGGATTAGGCTGATTCCCTGTGCTCATCGGTTGTTGTACCGATGGTCCGCTCTGAGCATGCACTGGGCCTCCATAATGATACATCGACACGCCAGGCTGTTGAGCCGGTGGCTGGTTGGCCCATCCTGGATTATGAATCATTGGCATATGGCTTACCGATGGCTGATAGCTAACTGGAGCATGTGGCTCTTGTATTCTGGTGCAATCAATCACCAGATTACCTTGGGGAATCGGCACTCCAGCCTGTGAATTTTCCATTAGTGATTGACTGCCAGTGGTTATAATGTGTTGCATCGGCACAGAGCTTGTCGATGATGGCATCAGGGGTATCTTAGGAATCACTTGAAGATCGTCTGATGGCACTTGCATAGTCGGAGAAGGTGCAGAGTTGTGCATCATGGGGGCCATCGACTGTGACGGCATTGCCGATGCCATAGAGTTCCTCCAAGCCGAACTATCTCCTTGCACCAGATTAGAACCAGTATGTAGATTCGGAGGCATACCGTATCCCCACCAGTTAGCAGGGGCTGGTCCTGAAGTTGCCAACGCGGCTGGATCTGGGTTGAGCTTGGTGACGCCGCCAGCGTTTGGTCTTGGTGATGTAGCCGCATCGGCAGACGGTTCCACAGGGGTGGAAGACGCCATTGGGGCTGCCGATGGACTCGTAGATGCCAATCCAGGTTGATGGTACGCTGGACCGACATATCGTGGTGCATGTCCTTCCTTGAATGATTGTGTGACAACATTGTAGACAGTATTGGACAGCACGCTGGAGTGGCTAATCAATGCTTGACTTACAACAACATTAACCATCTCCTGTAGCTTACCAGGATTGGCGTCGTACGTGACCTGCCGTGGCAACGGCGGGTCTTGCTTCTGGATTGCTTCGCCGCTCCTGCATAGGCTGAAGGATTTGAGATACAACTGCTTGTATTCCTCCATAGCCCGCTCCATGGCCTGCTTCTGATCATCTTTCAAATCGGCCTCAGAGACTTCAATGACATTCCTCTGGTTGACGTCGGCGTGATCACCCATGATAGATGTGTAGATTTGTATAGTCGTGTCCCACCGGGTGTGCCAAAAGAGGTGTTGACACAAAAAGCGTCAGGATTTGCGAACACCTCGGGCTATTACCCAAAGCTCGGTATTCCGGATGCGTGCCAGTCGATTTGACCAATCAATCGACAAGGATGATAACTAGAACAAAACTGAACGAGACAACGGCGATGCGCCCAGATGTTAAGGCTCAGATTGATCAAGGGTAACTAGAGCAGAGCTGAACGAGGCAAACAGCGATGCGCCCGGAATGCCAAAGCTCAGAGGTACTCCCACGCGGAACTTGCAAGGATTTGACGGAGATCAGGGTGATGCAGCCCGTCAAAGCTTGTAGAACTCGTTAAAAGCTATAACTAATGCAAAAAGGGTAAATTGCGATAAAAAGTAGAATAAGATAAAATTGGTTTGTTTTTTTGATTGGATTGATTCTCTTTTTCGTAGCCCTCGGGCAGGTATTTATACTCCCGCATGAAGAGTTGTACAAAGACACGACACGTATCCTTCCTAAAACAAACTCCTAATGTTAAGGAAACTGACTCGCGCAGGAGCCGGATAACAATATTTATTTTCCTAAACAAACACGCCTATTTTAAAGGAAAATAAATGACTCATGCAAGAGTCGGACTCAAACTACTATAATAACAATACTGGTACAAAATACCAGTTTCCTTATACTTCTCTTCGATGGAAACTTTCCATCGGCAGATCCCTTCAATCCGCGCCTTCCTTCTTTGGCCACCAGTAACCCTCTGCTGACATCAAACGCTAAGTTATGTACTCATCGGTACTTCATACCCATCGGTATCGGCAATACTTCCCGATCGGAAATCGGCAACCACTGTTCATGGGCGGTCGGCTATGACCCTTCATCGGTAATCGGCAATATCTCCTTATCGGTAATCGGCAATGTCTCCTAGGCAATCGACAATGCCTCCTCGTCAGCAACCAACATCAGTAAGACTTCACCGATTAACCTTTGTCGGCAAAAAACATCCAGCCTCCATCGGCAGCGCACTTGGTCTTCCCGCAGCACTCTCATCAGCAATACCGGCTCAAGATTTCCCGATGCCGATGGAGAACGGCCGCTGACCAGTCAAGCCTTAGCTCATTTGACACGTGTTGAAAAACGTTGTCAACAGATTGGTATTACCCCCATGGGATAATACTATAAGTATAAATGTAACCATTTGTTCTAAGCAGGCTAAGCGGTTGCTTTTACTTTTATTAACAGGGTAACAAGGTAGGTAAATTCAATAGTCTAGGAAGGTAATGCATCAATTGGGATTCATTCAACTCCTATAACACCTAATGCATCACAATATATAAAATACTCAAGTAGATTAAATTTTAAATACTGGGAGACTTAAGGATGCTCCGGGGCTTGCCTTGAGTGAAGGTGGCGGGCTAGTGGTCAGGGCACTCTGGGAGGTTAGTGTCGAGCTCGTGGTACTCCTCGTTCAGCTCCCGCACCTCCTGGACTGCTTCCTCTGGAAGTGGCACCTGGGGTTCCTCTACTGATCCTGGATGTTTGCAATGCATATAAGTAACTTGATGGTGCAGGGATGATGCTTGAACAAGAATTAATCACTCAAAACTTACTTTTAGATTTAACCTAAGTATTCATGCTGGTTCCACTTTACACAGCAAGCCTAATATAAACTGTTCAGAAAAATGTACAAAAATTACAGAGGACAGAACAAGCCTACTGGATGCTACTGTACAGAAAATTACTTAAAGTAAAGCCACCAGCTAGCAGATACTAAAAGATGAATTTAAATGTAGAAAAAGCACTTAGGACTAGAGCTACTAGCTAACATGGTGGAACATGCTATATCTTATTTTTAACAGGTTCTTTACTTGGAAACATATTTATCCAGAAAGTTCTATGATCAATACTACTAGATTATTTTCTATGGGAATTTCCAAAGGAAACCCTAGAAAAGAATACTTGAACTACAAGTATATTTTCTTCCATACAACATACCACATATTATATTTTTCCTAGATAGATCGTGGTATACAAAGACTACACAAAAAGTATCATGATTTATCTATGCACAGGAATTAATCTAAGAAAACAACAAAAATAAATTTTAATAGAGAACTAATTAATTCTACATAGAAACATGGCATCTTATAATTTTTCTAGCTTCTACACAGGATAACAGAGCTAGCATAAAAACTTCACATTTTTATTTGAATATTTCAAGCAGGAATACAATTAACTTTGATAAATGCAGAAAAGAACTAATTAAACATTAGTACTGAAGACATTCTCCAAAATTACTTTTATATTTTTAACAGAAAGATATACATTTATAGATTCTAACACAATTTATTTCACCCTTTAAAAAATTCACCAAACTCTAGATATTAAATAAACAAGCATTATTACATTTACTAAAAATGGAAAAAGGAAATGCATCCACCGAATCCGGCCCATCATGAACAGTGTTGGGCTCGGCCCAGTGCACGCGGGAGGGTGGACTGACAGGCGGGACCCGTAGTCAACGCAGGGTCCACCTGGCAGTGAGCCAGGGCAGAGCATCGGCGCTGACCGGCTTGTTCTCGCCGACGGCGAGCTCGCCGGCGGTGAGGTTGGATGCGCTGGACTCGTGGTGACGTCGCGCGTCGACTGGTGCGGTTGGTTGAACCAGCGCGACCCTGTAGCGAGCCGGCGGTGTGCGGTGGCGGCGAGATGCGGCAGTGCGAAGCGACGGCGTGATTACCGGCGGTGTGGTGCTAGGATAGCGGTTGCGTGAGCACCGCATTGGTGTGGGGAGTGTAGCACGAGCGTTGGTTGAGCCGAAGGAGCTCCGAGGAGGTCCGGCCACGTGCGAGCTCCGCGGCGGCGGCAATGGCGAACGACCAATGGCGCTGTGTCGTTTCAGTGTCCGAGGGTGCTGGCGGAAGGGTGTTCTGAGCTCTACTACCTTCGGTGAAGCTTTCACAACGATGGAGGTGACGGAAGGGGGTCGGAGAGGGGTGAACGGAGTTTGGTCATTGCGGTGGCGAGTGTGGGCCGAGGAACGGCGACGGTGTTCCGGCAACGGTGGAGCTCGCCTGGCGATGGCAAGGCGAGCAATACGTGTGCGAGGCGAAGGCGAGTGGGTGTGCGAGAGGGATCGAGCAGAGGCGCTCGGATGGCGGCGAACGGGCGAAGGGGGCGCTACGGTGCTCTCGGTGCGCGGCGCAGCGAGAGCAGAGGCAGAGCAAGCGAGAGAGTGAATGCGGTGAGTGCTGGCGAGTGCGGGAGGGAGAGGGGGCGTAGGCGCTCCCTTTTGCGCGGTCATGGCCGACCGACGCGACCGGTGGGGGTTGTGACGCAACGACGCGGTGGTCGGCAGCGGGGAGGCATGTCTGCGGCGCGCAGGGCAGGGGCGGCAGCACGCGGGGCAGAGCGCGCTCTTGGTCCTAGCGCCATTAGGGTGGATTCGGCACTTGATCGCGAGCGAGACGGGGCGAGCGGCTGACCGGGCGCGGCACTACGGCGGCGTTATGGCGACGCGACGGCGAGCAGCGCAGCAAGGGTGCAACGCTGCGCTCTGTGCGACGCAGAGGCGAGGAGTGGGCGAGTGCGTGGTCGGCGCAGAGCGGGCAAGGTGCGGCGCGACGCGAGTGGCGCAGAGCGGTGTCGGTGTCCGCGCGCAGGCATCAGCAGCCATGTGACAGTGATGCCGACATACGGCGCGGCCGCGGTCGGGCGCGGGTGCTCGCGCGTGAGCGGCGCGTGCGTTGCACGTGCGCCGTGCGTGCGTGGGGCGCGCGAGCGTGACCGGGCGCTGGTTGGGCCGCGGGTAAGGCCAAGCGGGCCGAAAGAGTGGCACCGGCCCATTTCAGTTTTCTTTTCCCTTTTTCATTTTCTTTTATTTTTTTAAATCTAAAATTGCTTCAAAACAGTTTCAAAAACTCAAAACTAGGTGTTGAAATAAAAACCAAAGTTTCTCAGAAAAAAATGCTTTACATTTTTCATGTAGGTCTCATTTTCTGAAAACCATTAATTTACAGGGTTCTAGATTAAAAACCAATTAAGCCATTTTAAGAAAAGAAACACTTTTATTCTTAACAAATAAACTAAGCTTAATTAGGCAGGGTAATTAATTATAAAACACACCATTCTTTATTCTAAACATAGCAAACTTATTTAAACATGTTAATCAAGAGTAGAGAACAAAACACCTATTCAATTCTAGTGTGAAGAATATAACCAAACACACATGAAATGATGGAATATATAAACATGAATGCAATGCAATGCTTATGCTTAGTGGCTAATGATGATCCTAATGCAAGCTTGACACAGGGTGTCACAGTGTGGGAACTGATGTGATGCAAAATAATATGGGTGCGGAAGATGCAGAATTCCTGGATGCAATGTTGCGTCGTCATGCAGAAGATCCATCCATGTTCTTCAAGAAAGGTATGGAGGCCCTGATGAAGGCAGCAAAAGAGCCTTTGTACGATGAGTCTAAGGGTTGCACCAAAGATTTCACGACCTTGCGTTCTGTGCTAAAGTTGTTGGTATGCAAAGCTAGGTTTGGTATTTGTGACGCTGGCTTTGATGCATTCTTGAGTATTATCACAGACATGCTTCCTAAGGAAAACAAAGTGCCTGCTAACACGTACTATGCAAAGAAGCTAATCAGTCCACTCACGATGGATGTTGAGAAGATCCATGCTTGTAGAAATCACTGTATCCTATATCGAGGTGACGAATATAAGGACATGAAGAGCTATCCAAAGTGTAATGCAAGTAGGTATAAAATGAATAAAGACTACAAAGAGGAACATTGTGCTGCCTCGGTGGTGTGTAAAGGAAAGAAGCGAAAGAAGACGCAAAAAAGTTAAAAAATCACGATAAAAAAGAAGTAGACTATTATGTGCTGAAAAAGATTCCTGTTTGGTGATATGGTACCTACCTGTGGTCGATCGATTGAGGTGTTTGTTTGCTAACCCAGAGGATTCCAAACTTATGAGCTGGCATGCTTCTAATGAGCACATCATAGACGATGGGAAGCTTCGGCACCCAGCCGATGGCAAGCAGTGGATAGATTTCAATAACAACCACGAAGACTTTGCAAAGGAACAAAGAAATGTTAGGTTTGCACTGAGTACTGACGGAATGAATCCATTTGCTGAGAGGAGTAGCACACACAACACATGGCCGTGATCCTCACCATCTACAACCTTCCGCCATGGTTGATGCAGAAGCGAAAGTATCTCATGCTAATCATCCTTATCTCTGGACCTACACAACCTATAGTTGACATGGATGTTTTCTTTTAGCCCTTAATGGAAGACATGAAGGTATTGTGGGAAACATGTGTTAAAATGTGGGACGAGTACCGCTAAGAATCATTCACGTTGAGAGCTATTATCTTTGTTACCATCAACAATTACCCTGCTGTCTTTACATTATCAGGGCAATTCAAGGGAAAGGTTGGTTGTGTGGTATGCATAGATGAAACCACTCATGTGTCCCTTACTGCATCTAAGAAGATAGTATGCATGAGGCACATACACTTCTTATCGAAAGGACATAGGTACCGCCAGAAGAAGATGGATAAGCACTTCGACAATAACGTTAAACTCTAGTCTACTGCCCCACTAGACAACAGTAAAGGCAAAAGAGTTTTCAACCTAGTCAGGAACCTTAAATTTGTTTTTGGGAAGAAGACAACAGACGGAAAACCAAGAAAGAATGTCAAACCAACTCTAGGGGCTACGTTCAAGAATAAATCTATTTTCTTCGAGTATTTATCATACTGGCCTGAGTTAGACGTACGCCATGCGATCGATGGTATGCACGTTCAGAAGAATGTGTTTGAAAGCCTAATTGGAACCTTGCTAGACATAAAGGGCAAGACAAAGGAAGGACTAAAGTCACGTCTGGACATGGTACAGTTAGACATAAAAAAAGAACTCCACCCTCAACAATGGGAAGTACCATCTCCCGACAGCAAGCTACAACCTCAATAATGATGAGAAACATTCGATGTGCGTGTGGTTGAAGAATCTGAAGGTCCCATCTGGATTCTTCTCTAACATATGAAGTATTGTGTCCCTTACACTCACCAACTACAACTCACATGATTGTCATACCATGCTGACTACTTTCCTCCCTATTGCCATTAGGGCTATAAATCCAGTGTGGATAAAGGTTGCAGTCACACGGTTGTGCTACTTCTTCAACATGATCTCACAGAAGGTGATCGACTATGATGAGTTGACATCTCTTAAGGAATTTGCAGCGGAGACAGTGTCACAGTTCGAGATGTGTTTTCCTCCAGCATTCTTCGATATTATGGTTCACCTAGTGGTGCACTTGGTTCCACAGATAGAGGCACTGGGTCCCATGTATTTGCATGAGATGTGGACGCATGAGCGTTTCATGTCAACACTTAATGTCTACGTATCAACTCGTGCTCGTCCTGAGGCGTCCATGGTAGAGGGTACTTAACTGAAGAGGCAATTGAGTCTGGTGGTCCATTCTGCACACTACTAAGTTTGACCCCTAATGCGATGCTTTTTTTGTGCGACGCCAAAATTTGGTTGCAAGTAGGGGTGAAGTACCGGAAACGGCGACCAGAGGTGGGGGTGAATGGGAGCCAAATAAAAATTCCTTTCGGAAGATCTTTACCCTTGTCCCAAGCACGACCCAAAGAACAAACTAGGCTCACGACCCACAAGTGGGTGGATGTTCTAGGAGATGTCCTAGGAACACAGCGGAGCTAGCCACGAACCCGGAGAGACAAACCGCGAAAAGAACGGAAGAAAAACAACACCAACAGAGGCTCCGGACCAGTTGGGACAGAGCCACCGGACTAAGGAGAGTAGTCCGGAGCTCAGGTCCGACGCTAGCCAAGCCGAGACAGAGAAGTGCAGGGAGCACCCAACCTCCGGACTACCTACTTCGGACTAGTCCGGTGGTACTGGAGACTGGTCCGGTGCTCACTCGGCAAACAGTCCAGTAAGCTCCCTACCTCCAGACTAGACCACCGGACTACCCCGTCGGACCAAGGAGAGTGGTTCGACGCGTGGTAGCGTTTCTCAGCAGAGCCACCGGACCACTCGCCAAAGGTCCGGTGCTCAAAAACCGGGAGGTCCGGAGGGTGGTCCGACGCCTATTGCTGCTTGACACGGGAAAGGTCAAGACCACCGGACCACTCGCTATGGTCCAGAGCTTAGGGCAAAGTGGTCCGACGCTCACAGGAGAAAACCTGTTCCTCGCGAAAATCATTTCCACTCCGCCAAATCTTCTCAAAACCAAACCAAAAGATCACCAACTCCAACCAAACTTTGTAGGCATGATCCTAGTGCAGTTGGGGAACTATCGCGAAGAAAGCATCGCTCAATTTGGAGAGGATAAATGAGAAACACTCGGATTTGGGGGAGAAAGAGGAAAACAAAGAATGCCACAAAGAAATCACCCGATCTATGCACTCGTGAGGTTTGAGGAGAATTCCTTCGATGCAAAGAAGCTCCTCACGATTACGAACAACTTGGTTCAAGTCGATTTTGCATAGCTACTCTCAACAAAGAGAAATCATCTCGGGAGAAAGAGAGAGCAAAAGCAAAACGGGAAGAACACAAGCAAACTGGGGACACAATCACGAAATCGAATCCACCATGGCTTACGGAGGTTATGGCCTCCGATTCCTCGCAACAATCACAAGTTCTTACACTTGTGACACGGTGGATATCAAGTAAGAAAAATCTAGGGAAGGAAAAACCTAGGAATAGGTGGGAGAGAGAGTAATGCAAGAGATAAAGATGAGGATACCCCTTCATCCTCTATTTAACTGGGCTTTGGCTATTTCCAAAAGACCCCCTAGATACAAGACCGAATTACCTAGCCCTAAGACATTGTAATCCAAGTCGGTAACTCCCAGCCACACATTTGAATGGACGACCCCATTTCATGCCAGGAGTTGTCGTCGCCTCGACGCAACCTCCAGGATTCCGTCATGTGCCATCCCCGCTTCCTCGGAAGCTCTGCCTAGGTTTTGAGGCCCAAACCTAGTAAACCCGCCACCGGTAGCTTTTGCCTCAACTACCGAACCCCGAGTTTTGAGGCCCAAACTCAGAAACCGTCCTCGGATGGTTTTAAGGCCCAAACCACCAAACCGCTCGACTCGAGCCACCTTGTCCTCACCCGGTCGGATTCCGAGTCCCCTGAGCCTCCGCTCGACTCGCGCGTCCACCGGCTTGACTTGGTCGACTCGGTCTACCTCCATATCTTCTAGCACTCGCCGGTGCCAAGCACTAGACACCACAGCTAGTCCGCCGGCGCCCATGGTCCCTCGGTCCGAGCCTCGCTTCCACCCTTCACCGCTCTCAGTCCATCGGCACGGCAAGCCTCTACTCGACCTTCTCAATGCCATTGACCACTGTCACTAGGCATAGCACCTGCACACCACAAGCCGATAGACAGGCACACATTTGCTTTCGCAAAGGGTACTTATCCACCATGTGTTCGCAATCTCCCCCTTGATGAGTGCATTGTCAACACAAGTGCATTTCAGATTTGAGCCCCAAGGTAAAGCTTTCCAAATGACCAAAAAGCTACAAAAGCCAAAACGGGGTCACTTGAGAGAAGCAAAACGAGTCCAAAACTTGGTTCCCAAAGACATGGGCAATGGCTCGACGCAACCAAGCAAAACAAAACTAGCCCTCAAGAAGATGCAGAAAACGGGCTCAACATCGCTAGCAAAACAAGATACCAAACACAAACTCTCAAAGCTCAAAAACCAATTTAAGCACTAAGGGAGCTCACAAAGATACCAATTGAAACCACTTACGTCCCCTAATGCTCAAGAAACAATCGAAACCTATCAGAGCCAACAAAGAAAGCTAGACCCTCCAGAAGAGGCAAAGGCTCAACACATCTAGCAAAAACTCCCCCTGGGCAAAAACACACTCAAGATACCAAATGAGCTCCTTAGGGAAAAAAGAAGCACGCAAAACTCCCCCTTGACCAAAGAAGCTCTAAACCAATGAGATGCACTCTTTCTCCCCTTTGGATGTAGATGGCTGAAAATGGAATGAAATGCACATCTCTCCCCCTTGTTGACACATGTAGCTCATCAAACATCAACAACTCAAGATCCGGCTACAAATGCCATGAAATGCAAAATGAGTACAAAAGCTTCATACTCAGAGCTAAAACAATGAATAGATGCTCTAAGTGATGTGATCCTGTGAGAATAGGAAAAGCTCTACGTGTCCAACAAAGACTCAAGTTGAACTTAAGATCACTTTACAAGCTATTTTAGAGAGCATATCATGTGAGAGCAGAGAAAGGGTATCACCTCCTAGAGATAGCTAGACATGGCACACAAGATAGGATCTATCTCAATGCAATCTCATGTATAGCAAGTAAAACTATCCCTTAGCAAAGTTCATACAACAAGACAATGACCCAACTGAATGAATTTTCCAAAATTTTAGAGTTTTGCAGCCAATTTTCAGTTTTAGGCACATTTAAGTTGTATGCGAGTGGTTGTAAGCAAAGTGATGCCACTGCTTACCAACTAGGCGAAGTCAAAGGACTTGACACACGCGTTTTGGTCACACACGACACCGCTCAAGTATCGACCCATATGGGAAGCAGTCTCGAACATACGGTGAAGTGCTCACAATGCAGACCCAAATCGATCTTTCCAATTCACAAAATAGAGAGAAATTTCATTTTAGATATTAATCATGGTGCTCAAGGGTAGTGAATGAAACAATGAAGAGCCATAGTTACAAGCTATATACAAGGTAGCCAAGAAGGATCTTTAAAAGCCTACACATGCTAGTGTCATTTCAGAGGTGACATGGGGAATTAAATTCAGTTTTAAAGCTTTTCTAACTTAGCTCTAATGCATATCTATAGATCAAAAAGAGTCTAAGTTAGACAACACCATAGACACATAAAACACCTCAAACATAGCATAGATGCATTATATCGGCTATAGGTATGAAGCTTAAAATGATCTATGTCACAAATGCAAATGTGATGCATAATGCATTGACACCTACTACCACTAACAAGACACCAAAAGAGAAGAAGGACAAAGAAAAGACAAAAGACCAGTCACGAGATTACCTTTGATGAGACTATGCCCTGTGTTTCCACTGCTTTTGAGCTTGCAGGTGATGATGAAGTGAACACTAGCATCTTTGTGGAGGAGGAGCAGGATGATGCTGATTGGGGTGATCCCGAGCCAACTCCACTAGCTGCCTCCGTCGACCCTGCGACGTCCACTTCGGCTTACGGTCCTGATCCGACTACTTCCTCTACATGGGGGCCGTTCGAGCAGCTTCCGCAGTCCGTGCCCGTTGCACCTGAGGGAGCTCCAGCTGCTGTTGAGGGGGAGGCCACTTCGTCCAGGCAGGCTCCCCGGCACATTCAGCGGTAGCACCCGCTGGAGAACATCATCGGCGACATTGACCGTCGAGTCATGCGGTCCAGGTCCTATATCTCTCACTTTGCTCATTTGACTTTTGTCGCTTCTTTTGAGCCCCGAGATGTTGGACACGCTTTGATGGATCCGGATTGGGTTAATGCCATGCATGAGGAGTTAGAAAAGTTTGAGTGAAACCGCGTTTGGGTCTTAATTCCTCCACCACCTAGTTGCCACCCCATAGGTACCAAATGGGTTTTCAAAAATAAACAAAGTGAAGATGGGGTGGTAGTGCGCAACAAGGCTAGGTTGGTAGCTCAAGGCTTTTGTCAAAAGGAGGGAATAGACTATGAGGAAACCTTTGCTCCCATAACTCGTTTAGAAGCCATTAGAATCCTTCTAGCTTTTGCGGCTTCTAAGGGTTTTAAACTTTTTCAAATGGACGTTAAAAGTGCTTTCTTAAACGGCTACATAGAGCAGGAAGTTTATGTTAAACAACCTCCCGGTTTTGAAAATCCCAAGTTTCCAAACCATGTTTTTAAACTTCAAAAAGCTTTGTATGGTTTGAAACAAGCACCTAGAGCATGGTATGATAGGCTAAAAACCTTTTTGCTTACTAAGGGATTTAAAATGGGATCGGTAGATAAGACATTGTTTCTCCTCAAGCAAGGCAAAGACACTCTCCTTGTCCAAATATATGTGGATGATATCATCTTTGGTGGTTCTTCTCAAGCTCCTGTTGCCAAGTTTGTAGATCTTATGAGCACGGAATTTGAGATGAGCATGATGAGAGAATTGACTTTCTTTCTCGGGTTGCAAATCAAGCAAACCCGAGAAGAGACGTTCGGGCACCAAGGCAAGTAAACGAAGGATATTTTGAAGAAGTTTGACATGGGTGAGGCAAAGCCTCTTTCGACGCCCATGTCCACTATGACTGCCTTGGATGCGGACGAGGAAGGAGAGGTCGTGGATCAGACGGAGTACCGCAGCATGATCGGGTCACTTCTGTACCTGACGGTGACCCGGCCGGACATTCAGTTCGCCGTCTACCTGTGTGCTCGCTTTCAGGCGTCCCCACGGACTTCGCACAAGCAGGTGGTGAAACGCATCATGAGGTACTTGCGCTTCACTCCTGAATTTGGTCTTTGGTTCTCCACCTCTTCCTCTCTTGTGCTTTGTGGTTATTCTGACGCCGACTTTGTCGGTTGCCGACTTGATCGGAAGTCCACTTCTGGGACCAAAAATCCTATGCTTCATTCAAAGACCAGGCACATTGAGGTCCGATTTCATTTCTTGCGAGATCATTACGAGAAGGGCGACATTGACCTCTGGCATGTCAAGACCCAAAACGAGCTTGCGGATATTCTCACTAAGCCTTTGGATCAAGCTACGTTTTGTCGCCTTCAGGGCGAGTTGGGTGTTTGTTTTCCTTTTTAGAGGAGGAAAGTTGTGTGTTTCATAGTTCTTTTTGGTTCTTTTTGTCTTTTCTTTGTCCTTCTTCTAAATTGGTGTCTTGTTAGTGTTAGTTGGTGTCAATGCATTGTGCATCTCATTTGCATTTGTGACATAGTTCATTTTAAGCTTCATACTTATAGCCAATATAATGAATCTATGCTCTGTTTGAGGTGCTTTATGTGTCTATGGTGTTGCCTAACTTAGACTCTTTTTTATCTATATGATATGCAATAGAGCTAAGTTAGAAAAGCTTTAAAACTGAACTTAATTCCCCATGTCACCTCTGAAATGGCACTAACATGTGTAGCCTTTTGAAGATCCTTCTTGGCTGCCTTGTATATAGCTTGTAACTATGGCTCTTCATTGTTTCATTCACTACCTTTGAGCACCATGTTTAATATCTAAACTGAAATTGCTCTCCGTTTTGTGAATTGGAAAGATCGAGTTGGCTCTGCATTGTGAGCACTTCACCGTGTGTTCGAGACTGCTTCCCATATGGGTCAATACTTGAGCGGTGTCGTGTATGACCAAAACCAGTGTGTCAAGTCCTTTGACTTCGCCCGGTTGGTAAGCAGTGGCATCACTTTTCTTACAACCACTCGCATACAACTTAAATGTGCCTAAAACTGAATTTTGGCTGCATAACTCTGAAATTTGAAAAATTCATTCAGTTGGGTCATTGGCTTGTTGTATGAACTTTGCTAGGGATAGTTCTACTTGCTATACATGAGATTTCTTTGAGATAGATCTTATCTTGTTTGCCATGTTTAGTTGTCTCTAGGAGGTGATACCCTTTCTCTGCTCTCACATGATATGCTCTCTAAAATAGCTTCTAAAGTGATCTTAAGCTCAACTTGAGTCTTTGTTGGGCACGTAGAGCTTTTCCTATTATCACAGGATCACATCACTTAGAGCATCTATTCATTGTCTTAGCTCTAAGTATGAAGCTTTTTCACTCATTTTGCACTTCATGGCATTTGTAGCCGGATATTGAGTTGTTGATGTTTGATGAGCTACATGTGTCAACAAGGGGGAGAGACGTGCATTTCATTCCATTTTCAGCCATCTACTTCCAAGGGGGAGAAAAGAGTGCATCTCTTTGGTTTCATTGATTTAGAGCTCATTTGGTATCTTGAGTGTGTTTTTGCCCAGGGGGAGCTTTTGCTAGATGTGTTGAGCCTTTGCCTCTTCTGAAGGGTCTAGCTTGCTTTGTTGGCTCCGATAGGTTTCGATTCCTTCTTGAGCATTAGGGGACGTAAGTGGTTTCAATTGGTATCTTTTGAGCTCCCCTAGTGTTTAAATTGGAAGTCTGAGCTTTGAGAGCGGTGATTGGTATCTTGGACTTGCTAGCGGTGTTTAGCCCGTTTCTACCTCTTCTTGAGGGCTAGCTTTGTTTCGTTTGTTTGCGTTGAGCCGCTGCCCATATGCTTTTGTTAGGAATTAGTAAGTGGCTTTGTCATGAGGTGTTTTGAAGGATGCTTTTAAATTGGTATCATTTTTGCCTCTCTTTTTAATTGGTATCGTATTTGCTTCTCTCAAGTGACTCCGTTTTGGCTTTTGTAGCTTTTTGGTCATTTGGAGAGCTTTACTTTATGTCTCAAATCTGAAATGCACTTGTGTTGACAATGCACTCATCAAGGGGGAGATTGCGAACACATGGTGGATAATTACCCATGTATGTTCAGCTTTGATGATGAGTGATTGACCAACACGTGAATGTTTCAGTTTGAGTGGCTTATCCTATCCTCTGTGAAAGCAGAAAACATGTGCTTGTCTATTGGCTTGTGGTGTGCAGGTGCTATGCCTAGTGACAGTGGTCAGTGGCGTGGAGAAGGTCGAGTAGAGGCTTGCTGTGCCGATGGACTGAGAGCGGTGAAGGGTAGAAGCGGAGCTCGGACTGAGGGACCATGGGCGCCGGCAGACTAGTTGTGGTGGCTAGTACTTGGCACCGACGAGTGCGAGAAGACATGAAGGTAGACCGAGTCGACTGAGTCAAGACGGTGGACGCGCAAGTCGAGCGGAGGCTCAGGGGACTTGGAGTCCGACCGGGCGAAGACAAGGTGGCTTGCGTCAAGTGGTTTGGTGGTTTGGGCCCCAAAACCAACCGCGTCGGTTTCTGAGTTTGGGCCGCAAAACTCGAGGTTCGGTAGTTGAGCCCAAAGCTACCGGTGGTGGGTTTCCTGGGTTTGGGCCGCAAAACCTAGGCGGAGCTTCCGAGGAAGCGGGGTGGCACGTGGCGACGGCAATTCCCGGTAGGAAGCGGGGCCGTCCATTCAAAATGCGGGAGATATTTTCCGGAGCTGGACTGCAATGCTTAGGCTAGGTAGTTCACTCAATGTATCTAGGGGGGTCTTTGGGAAATAGCCAAAGCCCGATAAGTAGGGGTGAAGGGGTATCCCTCATCCCATCTCTTGAACCCTAATCACTTGCCCCCACTCTCTCTCTCTAGTTCATGAGATCCCTAGGTTGCTTCCACCAACCTTTGTAAGAACTTGAGTTTGTCGCGAGGAATCGGAGGCCGTAACCTCCGTAAGCCTTGGTGGCTTCGATTTCATGATTGTGTCCCTGTTTTTGCTTGTGCTCTTCGCGTTTTGCTTTTGCTCCCTCTTTTTCCCGAGATGATTTCTCTTTGTAGGGAGTAGCTCTTGCAAATCTGTTTGAACCAAGTTGTTTGTAATCATGAGGAGCATCTTTGCACTGAAGGAATTCCCCTCAAACCTCACAAGTGCGTAGATCGGGCGATTTCTTTGCGGTATTCTTTGTTCTTGCCCCTTTGCCCCCAAATCCTCGTTTCCCTTTAATCCTCACCAAATTGAGCGATGATTTCTTCGGGATAGCTCCTCCATAGCACTAGAATCATGCCTACCAAGTTGGGTTGCTAGTGGAGAACATTGGGTCAAGATTTGGGAAGATTTGGTGGAGAGAAAAACGATTTTGGCAGTTACTGCGCGTTTGTCGTTGGCGTCGGACGCCCCGAGGGTTTGCGTCGGACGCTAGTACGTACTGACGTCAGCGTCCATCGCCTCGCTTATTGGCGTCCTTTGGTTTTGGCGTCGGACGCTCTCCAGAATCCATCACCCAGCGTCCATCGCGTGGTGTGTGTTGTTCTGTTCTGTTTTGCTCTCGGGTAGGCCGACGGACGCTCGTCCAAGCGTCCGTCGCCAAGCGTTCGTCGCCTCAGCACTTCTTCAGCTTCTGTTAGGCTCTCTGGAAGGCCGACGGACGCTTGCCTAAGCGTCCGACGCCCTGCCCTGGAGCGTCCATCGCGCTGTCTTCCAGCGTCCGTCGCCCTGCTGTCCAGCGTCCGATGCTTGTCTTTTGGGCTGTTTTGCTTGGGGTTCTTGCCTCTTTCTCATAGGGGTTGAGAACTCATTCTTGGGGGTTTCCTGTGAGTTTTCTTCCACTGTCGGTGAGCTTTCTTTTGTTCGTTTTCGTCTGAATCCCCCAAGCAACGCTCGGGGGAGGTTGAGTACCCAGCAACTGGGTTTGGTTTTTGGGAAGAGTGGCCCGAATATTTCGAGTGAAATTTGAGGCTCCCATTCACCCCTCTCTGGTCGCCGTTCTCGGTCCTTCAGTGACCACCTGTGACACTTACACCACTGCACTGAGTCGTTGTTGAGCCGACCCTGCCTTACCAGTTGAAAGACATGAAGTACATGCCGTGACCTATATCGAACCACTGCACGTGCCATGTGGTACCTTGCTTGAACGATGAGGCAAACCCACAACCTTGCCCGTGCGAAACGAGGTGCTACAATGATTGTTTCTACGGAGCACGACCACACTTGACCTTGACCGTGCCTCCTAGCAACATTGGACACATATAGTCACTGCTTTACAGCTGGTAGCCTACCTCGGCCAACCTTAGCCACAGTTTGGCTAGTCGTGGCCATCTCCGGCGAGCCGCAACACACTTTCGGCTGGCTACCGTTGGCCAGTGAAGATCTGGACTGACTATGACGACCCTAATGCTAAGCCTTGTGTTCCTACACACCTTAACCACTTAGCAGCCTCGCATAGGCTTGCCCAGCCACGTTCGGCCACTCTCGGCTAGTCGCAGCATCCCTCCGGCTAGTCGCGACATGTTTACACTTGGCCATAACCCATGTATGGCTGGCTATGCCTTGACATTGACTGGCTATTGCTAGCTATGCTCTTTTGCAGCTAGCTACGCTTCGCCATAACCACCCGCGACTGACAAATCCTC
Organism: Microstegium vimineum; assembly: GCA_022036555.1. NCBI lineage: Eukaryota > Viridiplantae > Streptophyta > Magnoliopsida > Poales > Poaceae > Microstegium > Microstegium vimineum. Next base: position 28,425,933 of record CM039125.1, read on the forward strand.
TCTCTATGTCATATCTAGGGTTATCAGACACGTGATCCACATGTACCCATACACATCATGTCGAGCTTCCTCGGCATGACTTGGAGACCTGTTGAGACAATTGGTCGTTGAACTCTGGTCATCCAATAAACACCCAACAAACATGTGAACTCAGTGATACACACTTGCATAGCGGACTTGATCCATAATACCATGATGCTATCGTTGCTTTGGCACGAGTAGCACCTCAGTCGACCAAACCTTTGGACCCTATCTCTTTGATAATGTTCGAAGCTTAGATGAACAATCATGGCTTCTCATTAGCACGATACGCCTGACCAAGAGATGCGCTTTGGTATAAACCACCCTTCTGGTAAAAATACCCGATGGAGCTGAGAAGCGATGAGCTTACCTAGCTTAACCTGAGCCAAGCACAAACACTTACTAACTTGATCACACTAGTCACATTACCAAGTGTTTGTGACATTCGACATCACTTGTAGCTGGAGTCGAGTACGACTGTCTCGAATCCCTCGCTATGGCATGAAACCGTCTAGCCACATTGAACGTGACCTTGTCCCTGTTTGAAGCAGAGATGTTGCTTCCCTCTATCGGACCAATCAAACGAGACTGCTAACATAGAACAACCAAATGGAATGTTCGTTCAACTTGACCTAACTAGAGTCCTTGTTAATTGGGACTATGTTCCTTTCTACTTGAGTAGGAACCTTGCTAACGCAAATTGGAACTAAACCAAACCACACCATGATGTTGGAGGTAAACATAAGGACACCTTGTGCTTATCGTAACCCTACCCCCTTGAAATACCAATCTAAGGTCTGAACTATGAGTTCATAGCCATGTCTGAGTGTATTTGGTACTTATTCGTTTTATTGGTTCTTTGTGATATTCTGTAGCTTATTGCGATGTTGGTTACATGTATGACAGCGTTTGAGGAGCGTCTGTCGAACGACGCTGATCCGGAGTTTGTAAGGATGCGGAAAGCTATAGGACAACAGCGAAGGTGTCAAACCCCACCCCCTCGTAGATCCTATTACGCATGGCAAACTTTATATTTTTGCTAATGATAGGGTGCATGGTAGTAAATTGATTTACCTTGCCTTTATTACCTATTAAACTTGCTCACCGCTGTTAAGCTAGATGCATGCTTATTATTATGACATGATATACCATACTCTACTGTCCTCGATGATTGGAGGTTGGAGGATCGATTTGGAATGGATATGGAATGGACTTGTTTGGGGACAGTTCTGCGTGTGTCTTAGGTGAGTGGTGAGGGTCGAGTCGACCAAGCAAGAATATATTGACGAGCCTTGTGCGAGTTACAGCAGGGGTGCAACCTGAGCACTCCCATGTTCTGGATACCTGTGGCGGGTAAATGGTGACTTATGGTGGTCCCGGGATGGAGAGCCCTCATGGAGCGAAGCCCCGAGAAAGAGATGCTCTTGTGGCACGGGAAATCAGTGTTTCCCTGTGAAGATGTCCTGCTTGGTCAGCCCTAGGAACTTCCTGGTACTCAGACTCATAGGAATCCCTTATGACTCATTCGCTTCCTAATGGGAGGAAGACGGCTCGACTGCTTGGTAGGGCGGTGCCACTACTACTGGGATGTAAGCGGAAAGTGTAGAGAGGTACGGGAAACCGTGACCCACACCCTCTCGAGACAGCATGGTGACCCCCGGGGCTTGGTACCATGCCTCATAGTCTCAGCGCCCCCGTGCGGTACGTGGTGATTACTCAGGGCTGAGTGGTAGGGTGGCATCGACCTATGCTAGACGACCTAGACGACCCCGGATGTCGATGATGGCAGACCTTGTGAGTTTGTAAGACCTCTACAAAGTTTTGGTTGATCGATCAATACATAAGCTAACTTGTCGGCTATTGGACCTTTTCCTGTGACCTGCTTCACCTGCTAGTGAGATGAGACCTTTTCTCCCCCTAGATGACATATGATCCGGCAGTGTGCTCTGATGGAATAGTGTGCCGTTGAGGTAGGCCCGAGAGGGAGTCGGGCCTACCGACTTGAGAGTGAGGTGTGGTGAGATGTGTGTGGTGTGTTGGGATGGGAAATGGATGGATGGATGGAATGAATCAAACATGATAATTATAATATTATGATAACTTGATAATGCATAGGAAACCAGAGCCAAAGATAGGTTGACTTGATAAGCCTTTGCATCCAATTCCACAAATATGACATTGGTGGGAATGTGGCACCAGTACAATCCGTACTGATAGACATTAAACAGGTGATGACTAGGAGGCTAGAGTTCCGGCCTATACTCGAGTCGGCTGATGATGAATGACGCTACCGTTCCCTGCTGCTACTTTGTTGTTCCGGATGTTCTATGATATTATGCTATCCGCCTTGCGGCGTTGTAATAGATAAGTGTAATTATCTTTGTTGTACTCTTTTATTCAAAGTATGGAATTGTAATCAGCTGTTATATGGGTAATATTATGGAATGAGTAAATCTTTCCGTTGTATTACACTTCGAACCTGTTATATTGTATTACACTTCGTGGAAATCGAGGTCATTTCAGTTGGTATCAAAGCCATAATTGATTGTAGGACGAAACTCTAGTATTGGACGATAGTATAAGAGCCAACAACTCTGTCTGAAATAAATACTATTTTCGAAAACATGTTGTTTCCCTCTCCACCTTGAGTTTTATTGCTATCTCATCTATCTAATGCATTCCCTCTTGTGGACACTTGACCCTTAGGAAACATTTCCCTTACTACTGCCCGCATCATAGATGGTAGTTGTGTGAGACTTGCAAGGTTTAGAAGTCACCTTGAGTTAACACAAACTATATAGGGTTTTTAAAAACTAATTGAGTGCTTGGATCTTATGGTATTATGCATCTTGTGCTTCTTATATGCATGAGTGTAGGCATTGGTAATTATTTTGCGTACTATATATGAGACTCTGGGTTTACATGACCTTAGTCTGCCTAATCTTAAGAGCCACCCTAGCCACCCTATGACTGAAAGGTAACCTAGACATTTCTGAATCAGAATTAGAAAGCTGATGCATGATAATTTTACCAAAATGTTATCAACGCTATTTTCGATCTTTCCAAAATGAACTACATTTCAAAATGCCCTATCCTTTTGTGAAATATTTCTTAAGAGACGTACCCTTCCTCTTTTCAAAAGAGAAACTATTCAAAAACTTTTTGAAAGATCTCCCAATTTCAAAAGCAAATAATTTTGACACCTTTCTCAACATGGTTTGATTTCAAAAGCTTCAAACAAGACGATTTGAAAATCGGTTCTCTTTCAAAATGTTTTAAAAATTCATTTCTGAAATGCAAAAGTTTTGTTTTCGAATCAACTAAAAGTTTTCAAAACAGAAACATTCGCCTCAGTTTTTTTTAATAAAAAGGCTTTTTAAAATCACCCGTCGGACCAATTTCTTTCAAGATCAACCCAACCTTCAAAAGTGATTTGCAACTGAGTATTCAAACAGAATACATGCAAAAAGATTTTGTCCGTAACATTTCCAAAAAGGCTTCTAAAATCGAAATGAGCTTCCAAAACCTAGTTTCAACATAGTTGATTTGAAAAAGGGGTTTTATGAAAAACAAAAACAAGTTTGATTGTGAAAACTTTCCCTCTCAAAATAAGACGATTTCAAATGATTTCCAAATCGGTTTTTGATTAAACAGAAAAGGAAGCATCACTTTGTCAAAAAAAACATATAGTGTATTTTCAAAATTATTTGAACTGAAATCATTCAAACAAATGTGCCTTTGTTTAAAAAAAAGGCAAACAACTTCAAAATGCTTTGTCTTCGAAAACTGTTTTTGTTTCAGCAGTGTAAAAAAAATAGAAACAAAATTTCAAATCAAAACATCTTTAAAAGTTTTGGTATTTACAAATTATTTTCATAAAAACAATTTCAAACTTTGTGCACTAACCTGTTTCAAAAACATCTTTTGTCCAAAAAGTCTATTTGGGAAAAGTTTATTAAATGTTTTCTGAAGTCCTTCTCTTCAAAAGGCCCAAATGCGTGAGAAAATCATTTCAAATGTCGGTTCAAAAAAATGGGATGCAACCTATTTCAAAACACCTTTGTGTTGATTTCAAAATCCTATGGTTGTACCCTTAATTGCAAAATCCCCAAAACAAAAAAATCCTTTCAAAAACAGATTGCGAAAAGGATTCCTCTTTATTTTCCGAAAACCCTCTCCCCTCCTTTAAGATTTGGATGTTGGGTTTGCTATCGGTAACCTATTGGTTCAGTGTTGTGATCATATCCTTGATGCTGCTACGGAACTTGGGGCCCCATGAGTGCACTCATGGCTCTGTCGGCCGTATGCAGTATCACGGTGTATGATCGTGACCGTTTTAAGTGGTACCTATATGCCACCAGGATCCTAAGCTTATCTTTTCAAAATCATTTATGAAAAGCAAAAACTCGTTAAAAATATTTTTACTTTAAAAGCTCCAAAAATAAATACTTTGGATTGTGAAAATCTCTGCTCTATCCTCTGTTTTGTTTCAAAATAAAAGAGATTTCGAAATCCAAAACTTAGTTTTACTAAGACTCATCTTCGGACTAAATTATATTGTTAAAGATTTCATCCTCACCAGCTCTTATCCCTATTTCAAACGTTTTCAAAACCTGAGCTCTTTTCACATATGTTAACACTGGATTTTGGCACGCCTAGGAAGATGATAGGTGGGCCAGTGTGCAGTAAAATTCAGAGGCAAGCATTTGGGATATTTGGCAGCTGCAATCGGCTAATTTATAAGGATTCGACAAAGTGATCGTGCGGTCGGCTATTCTAGGAGTGGTGATCTTCCGTTAAGGAAAGCGACAAAAGCGGCGAGTAAGAGCCGAATCGGGCAACCGACATTGCAACGATTAAGGGAATAAAGATTCCAGAAGGAAAAATAAGGGTTAAAAGTGTCGTGTTCTTTTCTTTAAATATCTTGTAATCGTATCCTTTTAGGATTCATGTCATGACCAGGGTATAAATATAAACCCTTGGCCATTGTAAAGGGTGTTCACAACCAAATCAATACAACCGGCCCCGTGCCAACTTCGAGTCCTTTGTCGTGTCATCGAGTTCTTCGAGAGGAATCATCGATCCGTCGACCTCCGTAAGTCTTGGCAACCTTGTTATCATGTCTAGTATCATGCGGTGGATTTAGATATTGATGCAAGTAGTCTTGTTTGTTATCAATGATCGTGCAGCGGATCTTTGCTTAATAATCAAGAGGTCTTCGCTTGTGTTTAGCTTATGAGTAGATGTTGTGCGGCTGACATTTGCTTGTATGCTTAGCAAAAGCAAGATAGTTATCGGCTCCTGTAGATATGGAAAGATCTATTGGGTTCATTAAGTTATCGTGTTGCATGTTTTATATAATCTTTACATATTTGCAAACACTCTATTGCCCAATCTAGATTGATACGGTTTGGCTCTTGTTAGTTTATATAGATCTATCTATGTTATGATGAATTGCTTTCATGTTGTTTCCATGAGTAGATCTTATATCTATAAATAGCCGAATTAGTTTGAATCTAGATTGCCACGTGTTGTGGGTTCATGCATGCTATCCATGTTTAAGCTTTGATGACGCTGGGTGTCGTGCGGCAGATGCAGGCTTTAGATTAGTTTAATCATGTTTTCTTACGTGTTTCCTTCATCATGGACCCCAATTCGGCTGATTGCCGAGATTGGTTATGCTTTAACTTATAGTCAATTACGAGTCGTTCGTATGTCCTCTTTTCATGCATGCGCGTTCGGCAATCAGTGATTTGCGTGTTACATGTCTATTTTAGCCGAACGTTCCATAAAACCTGTTGGCAGATATCTTTCATAGTTGTATGTCGTTGTAAGTGGCTTCACGGCCGTACATATGGAATTGGCTGGTATTACCCGACACGTTCCAGTTTATATCTAATGACTTTCATCCCTTGTTAGTTTCAGGTCAAACTGACTGGCATGTTTTCAGGTCACGCTTTTCGGCTTGCTGTGTGTGAGACGCAGTACGTCACATTTTGTGTCAACACACTTTTTGGCACGCTCGGTGGGACACCACATCTCAAGATGGGTGAAATCAACAACAACCTGGTTCTAGGTGTAACCATGGATGAATTGCCAACGGATATGAGGAGTCTGATCCAGCAGGCATGCGATGAGTTCCAGAACAAATTCTTGATGTCGTTCTCAAAGAACAAAAGCAACAAAGTCATCCAGAAGCAAGCGCTCCCGAAAACCATTCTCCTAAATCAATCCGATGAGACGAATGAAGAGGAGGAGCGCAGATTCGGTGCGGTGATTTATAAAGCTATGAGTGAGACCATGACGAATCATCACTCAGCTTTCCTGAACACTTTTCACCGGATCCTGATCAACACATTCGGGTTAGCCGCCGACAAACTCTTCAAGGAGACTCATGGCCCGATACATGGGGCAACGCTGTTCCCCATGTCCAAGCCTCAAGAGAAGACCACTGAAGAAGGAGGAACGTCTGACATGGCCCAAGTCGGGACGGACCTTCACCAGAAGCAGCAACATCCCATGACTTACGATCAACTCGCGTTTGGTATGTCAGAAAACGTCCCACATTTGGCTCACAAGATATCCCCGATAGCGAACAGGCTGCAGAAAAGCATGTATGGGCAGGGGTATCAGGAGTTTGCTGATTACAGCGCCCTTAATTCTCTCCCGAATCCTGGGTATGGGAACCCCGCGGGCTGCCGTTTGAAGGGCACACACGAGGAACTCAGAATCCCAGTGTCAACCTGATCATGGATAGGATGACAGACATGATGAAGAATCAGTTCGGCTTGAAGCCGAAGAACCAGTCATATGCGTATCAGTCCCCTTATCCAGAATGGTACAACCGAGTGGCTCTTCCCCCAAGGGTGAAAGCCCCTATAGACTTGACCAAATTCTCGGGTCAGGATGACACTAGCACTATAGAGGACATCAGCCGATACTTGATACAGCTAGGGAGGCATCTACAGACGATGCTTGGAAGATTCGATACTTCTCTATGTATCTGACAGGGCCGGCTTTCATGTGATTTATATCCCTTCCAGCAAACTCCATCACCAGCTGGGCAGACCTGGAACATAAATTCCATGCATATTTTTTTACAGGCACCAACGAGAAGAAGTTGGTCGACTTAATGAGCTTGAGACAGAAGCCTAACGAGACGCCTCAGGAATATCTTCGCAGGTTCAGAGAAACCAAGAATCTCTGTTATTCTCTGAATTTACCAGATGACCAGTTGCCGGGGATGGCGATGGCAGGTATGTAGCCGAATGTTAGAGAGAAGCTCTTCGGCTTGGACTTTGAAGACCTTGGCCAATTGTCGTAGCGGCTAGCGGCGATGAGTAACCAGGCTCAGGGGTTCAGAAGGGATAACCGTTTCCAGAAAAGTGATGTAGCTGGTGTGGTGTATCCGAGTTTCCTGGAAGAGGCAACGGAGTTTGAGGACGAGGACGAGGTCGCCGTAGCCGAACTGGTCTGGGCAAAGGAGCCAACTCAAGTCAACCAGCGATGGTTGAGGCAGCAGAAAGGCACCTACGACTTTGATGTATCCAAACCAGACAAGTTGTTCATGTTGTTGCCCAGGGAAAGACGCATCAAGCTTCCCGAGGGACACCCCATGCTGCATCCTGAAGGAGTAAAGGACAAGAGATTTTGCGGCTACCACAACACCAACTCTCATGCCATCAATGATTGCCGAGTGTTCAGGATGAAGATCCAAAAAGCTATTCAAGATGGACATTTAAAGTTTGATGGCAAGATGAAGATTGACGCTAACCCTTTCGCACAAAACACCATGTCTTTCTCTATGAATATGGTTGCCGTGGAGGACTCCAAGGGCAAGGACGAGATGAAAGTGCTGACCTCGGATAAAGCGAAAAAGACTGGTGCTATTGACCCTAATCGGCAGGTCACAGAAAATGAACTTTGGCAACGAGGACAGTCCTAGAATAGCCGAGCTAAGAGAGGGGAAGCTTTCGGACCCAGGGTCACAACACGGATCCTGTTGAATAAATGGCAAGGACGAGATGAAAGTGCTGACCTCGGATAAAGCAAAAAAGACTGGTGCTATTGACCCTAATCGGCAGATCACAGAAAATGAACTTTGGCAACGAGGACAGTCCCAGAATAGCCGAGCTAAGAGAGGGGAAGCTTTCGGACCCAGGGTCACAACACGGATCCTGTTGAATAAATGGCAACGGGAGCAAGAGCAGCATCAGAGGCGGATACATTACGAGGAGTAGAGATTCATAGAGGAGCGTCAGAGGCATGAGGAAGAAGTGTATCAAAGGGAACGAGAGCACTTGAGAGAGCAGGAGCAGTCTCATTGGGGATGCTCGTTTTTCAAACATTGCTGGAATGAAGGCCTGAAGCTGCTTACGAGAGATAATTGCCCCTAATGCATCGATCAGTATTCGGGGTATAGGCAGTCTCAGGTCAACCGTCGTCCGGTCCATGAAAGACTCGGAGCATATGCTCCTGAGGATGACCGGCGTTTAAAAATAGGTAACTCGGAGGATCAGCAAGGCAAAAGGTTTGCCGATCAAGGATGGGTTCGTTTTGAGGAACGAGAGCGCCAGGAGTATGCATGGCAGGACGGGCAGTGGTATCCGCCAGGGTTGAAGAAGAGCCAGAAAAGGAGGGTGCAACGCTTAAGGAACAAAGAGCTAGCATAGACGGCACGCACATGGCGTCCCAAAGGAAAAACTAATGGGTGTGATCGTTCGGCTGATACGTATATGTCCTTTTTCATTCCATCGGACTTTATAGCTCCCGAGGACCAAGATATCCGAGAAGATGAATCTTTGGATGCCGATGAGAACAAGTACCAGGATCTAATGGCCCAGCTTATCCTGACTCAACAAGCCGTATTCGATAAACCGGCTAGGCACCGACACTTGAAGGTGCTTTACGTGAAGGGATACATCAATGGAAAGCCCCTAACCAAGATGTTGGTTGATGGAGGGGCTGCTATCAATATCATGCCATACACCACCTTTAGGAAGCTCGGAATGACCAATGAAGAATTGTTGAAAACAGATTTGGTGCTCAGGGACTTTGCTGGCAACCCTTCTGACACTTAGGGGGCAGTGCACGTCAAACTGATGATTGGATCAAAGACTGATCACTACCTTCTTCATCATAGATGGCAAGGGGGCATATAGTTTGTTGTTAGGAAGGGATTGGATCCATGCTAACTGCTGCATACCTTCCACCATGCATCAAGCTCTCATTCAGTGGGTTGGAGATGATGTTGAGATTGTTCAAGCCGATGATTCAGTAAGTGTTACCGCTACAAAACCTGCTTATTGGGAGTATGACGGCTTCGATTGTTTCTCTGGGAAAATTTGGAGAGAAGGCCCTATGAATGTCTCCAGCAAGGGCCAACAGCCGATCCAAGCAATCGGCTCTGAGAGTAATTTTTGATCAGGAACATGATCGATGATGGCGAAGGGAAGCTGAGACGCGCCTTCATGTCGGCCGATAAGCTAGGGAGATAAATGTTGGTGATAGACCAAGGCTGATATTTATCAGTGCATGCTTGGACCAGGAACATAGGTTGAAGTTGATTCGACTTGCTAAAAGGACCAAGAGTTCGTGTGGGGTGACGTACAACCATGGGCTTTCGATGAGATCAAAGAGTACATGAAGGCACCAGCCGTATTGGTACCTCCACAATTTGACAAGCCATTTAAGTTGTACGTGGCGGCCGACAACCTAACAATAGGGTCGGCCTTCATGCAAGAGTTCAAAGGAAAAGAGAGAGTAATAGCCTACCTTAGCCGAAAACTACTAAATCCAGAGACAAGGTATTCGGCTATAGAAAATTTTTGCTTATGTGTGTTTTATTCATGTGCTAAGCTTCAGCGTTATCTGTTAAATGCCGAATGTGTGGTAGTTTCTGAGTTCGATGTGATAAAACACATGTTATTGATGCCAATTTTAAATAGAAGAATAGGCAAATGGATATTAGCTCTGTCATAATTTGATTTAAGGTACGAATCGGCAAAAGCAGTAAAGGGTCAGGTTATTGCTGATTTCGTTACCCAACACCACGATTCCTCTGCTGACGTGGTAACCATTGCACCGAGGACTTTGTTTTTTGATGGTTCATCTTGTAGCAAAGGTGGTGGGGCCGGTGTTCTCTTGATTTCTCCCTGAGGTTTGACCTTTGAGTATGCCATCACTATTGATTTCCTAGTTACTAACAATCAAGCAGAATATGAGACATTGCTTAGAGGGATCCGATTGCTTGTCGAAGTAAAGGCCGTTGCTGTTGAAGTTTCGGAGATTCTGAGCTGGTAATTAACCAACTAATCGGCCAATATGAATGCAAGAGTGATATGTTAAAGGGATATTATGTAGAGTGCCGAGAGCTTCTGAAGAATTTTCAGGTAGCCACCTTGCATCATGTCCCTAGGGGGCAGGACGAAGAAGCAAACAGGCTGGCCTAAAGTGCTTCGGGGTACCGAGAGGATCAGGAAATTCATGCTTTGGATGAAGATCGGGTAATTGATGACTAGAGGAATGAAATTTCTGATTATTTAAAAGATCCATCACAGAAAGTTTCCCGAAAGCTCAGGTATAAGGCTATCAAGTTCATGCTGTTTGGTGACCAGTTATACTACAAGTCCATAGATGGAGTGTTCCTCAAATGTTTGAATCAAGAGGAGTCTAGAAAGCTGATGTATGAGGTGCATGAAGGAGTGTGTGGTTTACATCAGTCGGCTTACCGGATGAAATGGATAATAAGGAGGACTGGTTATTTCTGGCCAACCATGCTTGAGGATTGTTTTGAATATTACAAGGGATGTCAAGACTGTCAGAGATTTGGTAATATTCATAGAGCCCCAGCGTCGGCCTTAAGCCCAATTGTCAAGACTTGGCCATTCAGAAGATGGGGCATAGATTTGATCGGCCAAAGGACATAGGTTTGTACTGTTGGCTACAGATTACTTCACAGAGTGGGTTGAAGCCATTCCCCTAAAGAAGATTACGAAGATCTAATGATGGACGAGTTAGAAGATTTGCATTTGGTTCATCTCAAAGCATTAGAAAGCATTGAGAGAAATAAAGCACGTGTTGCTAGGTATTATAATAAGAAGGTCAAGGAAAAATCGTTCGCAGAGGGAGATTTGGTTTGGAAAACTGTATTGCTGATCTGAACAAAAGACAGAATGTTCGGCAAGTGGTCTCCAAATTAGGAAGGATCTTTTCGAGTGGTAAGGTGCGTGCCTAGCAATGCGTATATCTTGAAAAATCTACTGGAAGAAGAATTCGCTAGAGCTATTAATGGAAGATTTCTTAAGGAGTTTCATCCCAGCGTGGAGGTTGGTGCATAAACATATTCAAAAGGACTTATGTCCAGATAGACGATATTAATATATCATCTTTAGCCAGAAAAAAAAACACACTATAAGGGTTTCGGAGAATAGCTGATACGATGCGTATCAATCAACACAGTGTTGTATGGATTCAAACAACAGTCATCAGGTTCATCACTCTCAAGGAAGAATCAGGACAGAGAAGACAAGTGGGAATCATGGATTATATTTCACAGGATAAGTGGTTTTTTACAGAGAATCCCGAGTACAAACTACTCATCGAACACCCTCTCGATTGGGATGGTGTAGTCGACCACATCTGCAACATCTTTCCCAACCTGCTCCATGAGATGCGAAAGAGTTCTCCATCCTCTCTTAAAGATTGTGGGTGAAGACATCAAACTTGCTAGGGTCTATGCCATAGCGAAGCTTCACGACACTGAAGGCAAGTGCTGCGCCATATGCAATTGCCGAGTGGGAGATCTTCGGGATGCGTCGGTTGACATGCTCCACTTGTTCGAGAGGCATCCCGCCATCGGCATGGGCAGTAATAGCAAGACAGGTGATGACAGCTTCAAGAGCTTCAAGCCTTGCTAACAGATCTGCAAAAAACAAGATTCATATCGAGATATCGAGATTGTTTTGCAAAAGAAAAAACAGAAAAGAAAACCAAATTTTTGTTCTAACCAGCAACTTGATTTCTGGCAGCATCCGTTCTTTGGAGACATCTGCAAATTCCTCTCGGTCGAGTTGGGTGTCCAAGACTTCGGCTTGAAGCCTAAGATTGGATTGCTTGTGGCAAGCAATCAGTTCTTTGACCCTAGCCAAATCTAAGGCCATGGGGCGGTCACTCCCGATTGAAGATTGAGGGTTGCAATCACTGTCAGTCCTACAAAAAAGGAAAGGTTAGGTGATTAAGGTAAAATTAGTTCATAGTTACTTTATTACCTTTTTCAGAGGACTCGTCGGGAGGTCGCTCCATGTTCGAAGCTTTTCCTGCTCCCAACAGAAGATTGAGACCCCTCGGAAAAGCAAGGCAAGAGGTCACCTCTAGTTCTTCTACTAGGCACTTGCTGTGAACCGCCATTGACGAAGAAGGAATGTGATGTTAGAAAAAGTGGGGACGAAAGCAAAAATGTTAGACTGGAACTGTTGGTGGGGGCGGAAGAAGAATGGTTGTGCTTATAAGCCGAATGGGAATACCATGCGACAGTTAGGGTTTTCCCGTTCAGATGGGCCGTTATTGGACTGGACCAGGCTCGGATAAATTGAATGACACTCGGTTGTTTTTCTGAGACAAAAGATAGAAGCAATCGGCTATGCTCTAATAAGGAAGGAGATAGAGGGATCTACCAAGGATTGCCAATTGCATGAAGCTGAATAAAACTTACCTCTGGAATTTCATCCTGGGCAGCGACTGAACAGTGTTGACCTGGAGAAAAGGGGAAACTTGTAGTCAATTCCAGGATAACACGACTTTTATCTCGAAATTGAGGGGGCATGTGTTAACACTGGATTTTGGCACGCCTAGGAAGATGATAGGTGGGCTAGTGTGCAGTAAAATTCAGAGGCAAGCATTTGGGATATTTGGCAGGTGCAATCGGCTAATTTATAAGGATTCGGCAAAGTGATCGTGTGGTCGGCTATTCTAGGAGTGGTGATCTTCCGTTAAGGAAAGCGACAAAAGCTGCGTGTAAGAGCCGAATCGAGCAACCGACATTGCAACAATTAAGGGAATAAAGATTCCAGAAGGAAAAAATAGGGTTAAAACTGTTGTGTTCTTTTCTTTAAATATCTTGTAATTGTATCCTTTTAGTATTCATGTCATGACCAGGGTATAAATATAAACCCTTGGCCATTGTAAAGGGTGTTCACAACCAAATCAATACAACCGGCCCCGTGCCAACTTCGAGTCCTTTGTCGTGTCGTCAAGTTCTTTGAGAGGAATCATCGATCCATCGACCTCCGTAAGTCTTGGCAACCTTGTTATCATGTCTAGTATCATGCGGTGGATTTAGATATTGATGCAAGTAGTCTTGTTTATTATCAATGATCGTGCGGCGGATCTTTGCTTAATAATTAAGAGGTCTTCGATTGTGTTTAGCTTTCATAGTTGTATGTCGTTGTAAGTGGCTCCAGGGCCGTACAAATGGAACTGTCTGGTATTACCCAGCACGTTCTAGTTTATATCTAATGACTTTCATCCCTTGTTAGTTTCAGGTCAAACTGACTGGCACGTTTTCGGTTCTCGAAGCACCCGGGCACCCGATTGAAGTCACGCTTTCCAGCTTGCTGTGTGTGAGACGCAGTACGTCACATTTTGTGTCAACAACATACTATTTGAAAAGCTTTCATTTTAAAAGTTTCGAAAACATGTTTTCAATAGAAATTGTTTTCTTAAAGAAAGTTAATTCCAAACCATTCTGACTTGAAATGTAAAATCTTAATTCAAAGGAAAATTGCTTTAAACTAGAATTAAACTTACTTCTCAAAATGTTGGTTTACCAAAGTGCCTTCGTCTTTATTGGGATCACCTTTCTTTCAAAAATAATAATAATATAATCCACCCTTCATTCAAAAGAATATATGTGTATATAAATATATCCTCCTTTCAAGTTTAATACATTAATGCATGTAGGTTCCCTAGCAAAAAACAAACCATAGATGAGTCTTTAGAGCCATCCCATGTAGGGATAGTAATCCTAAATCTCGGGGATGAGATTCCTATAAGGGGGGTAGACTGTAACAACCCGGGTTTTTGAGTAACCAAAAATACGACTTTCAAAAATTTTCATGCAATGTAATGCTCATATAGTCGCTAGGTCAAACCTAAGTCAACCTTTCCCCTTCCCGGTCTAATTTCAAAATGAGACTTTTGAAATTATTTACAACGAGCCAGTTGTCATCGAGTTGACCAAGTCAACATCATGACAAGGGGTATTTTGAAATAGAATGTTTTAGAAGAAACTAAAACTTGAATTGAATTCGAGACGCGCTCGAATTCAATTGACACTTCACAAACATAGATTTGGGATTTTAAACCTAAAAGGTAAAACCCTAACTCTATTCTTTTCTTTCTCTTCAAAAGGGTATTTATGAATAATCTATGCATCACATATAATTTAGATGCATACTTGAGTGTGCTTGAGTTGGTTCTTGTGGAGTGTACTGCTTGATTGTTGTTTAGTGTAAATCCCCGGACAGAATTAGAAAAACTCCTATCACTAAATAAGAAAAACCCCATGGCCCAACCGGCCCAGCTGCACCCAGCTTCCCCCTCTCCCTTCCCCTCCATCCCGCGCTGGCCTTGGGCCTTAACCCAGCCGAGCGCCAGCTGGCCCAGCTCACCCCACTGCATAGGCCTGCTCTTTCCCTCCACCACGCGTGGCCCAACTGGCCCAGCAGCTAGCCCAACCGGACGCCCCACCCGAAACCCTAGCAGGGACACCCGCACTCCCAGTCCCTGGAGCCGCTGCCGCCAGCCCGATGGCGCACGCACTCGCTCTGTCCCCGCATGGACGCACGCGCGCTCGCCCCCTTGGCCCCACGCGCTCGCGCGAGCCTCGCAGCATGCACCCACGCCCACGCCTCCGCGCTCCACCATCGGATGATTGCCACGTACCTCACCATGGTACGGACGCCAAGGCATGGCTGTCTGCACCTTGGAAACCCTAACCGGCGCCACTACAAAAGCTTCGACACCCGCATCCTCCCTGTTATCAGCCGTCGCACGCCGCCGCAACTGCTCCGCCCTGCTTACGCCGCTTGGTGCGCCGACTGCGACACTCCGAGTCGCCACGATGCCGAGACCACCATGGCCACCACGACGCCGCGCCGGCCATCCTCAGCTGGCCATGCAGCCACGACGTCGCGACCCCGCTACCCCGACGACGTCGTCTGCCACCACACCGACCACTCCAGCCAGACGCGCCACGCCCGGACCTGCTCTGCCTCGACGCCGCCGCACATCGAACTACGACCCCGACACCACCATGCTGTCCCGACGAACCGACGCCAGCCTCTGCCTCAACGCCGGCCTGGCAGCGCCACGACCATGCCCCTAAGCCACCAGCCAGCCATGGCAGCACCGAGTCATGACAGTCGCGGTGTGACCACGCTGGACTCGCCCCGTTGCCAACCTGCCCGTGACGAGTCCATGCCAAGGCCCTCCCTCGACCGAGCTCTGCTGGCCTCTGCCATGGCGAGCCAGCAGCCAAGCCACCGCTGCTGCTGGAGCCTCTTCGCCGAGCCCAGGGCCGAGCCCCTCCGTCAACGCCGTCGGCGAGCTGCCTCACCACAACCGCGAGCTGCAGCACCCCGACTCCACCGTGCAGCGACCCGTCAAGCCACGACCACGACGTCGACCTTGCCCAACACCGCCTCGACGTTGTGCCGCCACTGCGTCACTGCCTCAGTGTCACACATCGGTCGCTGCCGCTGCTGGAGCCACAGTCAGCCATGCTGCTGCACCTCAACCACGACTAACGCTACAGCCATGTCGTCCTCGTCCGACGACGCAGCAGAGCCCCGCTGACCGCGATGACCGCGTCACGCCACGATGTCGCTCGACCGACCACGGATATGCCATGACCAGCCCCTACTTCCACTACGACGACGTAGCGGCACTGCCGGCAACGACCCCTACCCGCGTCAAGCGAACTGCTGACGCGAGCCCAACGGTGAGAAACGAACGCGACCCGACCCTTCTAACCTACTGCCGGTACAAGACCTATGAGCCCTCTGTAGTTGGACCTGTTTGCCATTGCAGCCCGAGACCGGTGAACCCCTTGTGTCCGACCATCTTGCCATGTTTTTCTGCAGGGACCTCGTCGACCATGTGGGACCAATCCCCTGACACTTGGTACACAGAACCCTTGGACATGTATTCCTTTTGTGGTGCTCACGTTATTGCTAACACAGGACGATCCTTGCATCCCACTACCGCCACATATGTCGGACCAAGCCCTTGCTGTAGTTGTGACTGCCACATGTATGAGTGCTTCTCGGATGCCACACGACCTAGCCCTGACAATGTCGAAACCCTCGGAAGCCATCACTATTGTCCCAAAATAGAAGGACAGAGCCTGTGCTGTGAGACAGTGATGTACCCTTGCGTGTCGGGAATGCCTCGACCTAGCCATGGTCGCGGTATGACTCTCAGTGACCACCTGTGACACTTACACCACTGCACTGAGTCGTTGTTGAGCCGACCCTGCCTTACCAGTTGAAAGACACGAAGTACATGCCGTGACCTATATCGAACCACTGCACGTGCCATGTGGTACCTTGCTTGACCGACGAGGCAAACCCATGACCTTGCCCGTGCGAAACGAGGTGCTACCATGATTGTTTCTATGGAGCACGACCACACTGGACCTTGACCGTGCCTCCTAGCAACATTAGACACATATAGCCACTGCTTTACAGCTGGTAGCCTACCTCGGCCAACCTTAGCCACAGTTTGGCTAGTCGTAGCCATCTCCAGCTAGCCGCAACACACTTTCGGCTAGCTACCATTGGCCAGTGAAGATCTGTACTGGCCATGATGACCCTAATGCTAAGCCTTGTGTTCCTACATAGCTTAACCACTTAGTACCCTCGCATAGGCTTTCCCAGCCACGTTCGGCCACTCTCGGCTAGTCGCAGCATCCCTCCGGCTAGCCGCAACATGTTTACACTTGGCCATAACCCATGTATGGCTGGCTATGCCTTGACATTGACTGGCTATGGCTAGCTATGCTCTTTTGCAGCAAGTTACGCATCGCCATAACCAGCCGCGACTGATGAATCCTCTCTCTACGTCATATCTACGGTTATCAGACACGTGAGCCACATGTACCCATACACAACATGTCGAGCTTCCTCGGCATGACTTGGAGACCTGTTGAGACAATTGGTCATTGAACTCTGGCCATCCAATAAACACCCAACAAACATGTGAACTCAGTGATACGCACTTGTGTAGCGGACTTGATCCATAATACCATGATGCTATCGTTGCTTTGGCACGAGTAGCACCTCAGTCGACCAAACCTTTGGACCCTATTGCTTTGATAATGTTCGAAGCTTAGATGAACAATCATGGCTTCTCATTAGCACGATACGCCTCACCAAGAGATGCTCTTTGGTATAAACCACCCTTCTGGTAAAAATACCCGATGGAGCTGAGTCGCGATGAGCTTACCTAGCTTAACCTGAGCCAAGCACAAACACTTACTAACTTGATCACACTAGTCACATTACCAAGTGTTTGTGACATTCGACATCGCTTGTAGCTAGAGTCGAGTACGACTGTCTCGAATCCCTCGCTATGGCATGAAACTGTCTAGCCACATTGAACGTGACCTTGTCCCTGTTTGAAGCAGAGATGTTGCTTCCCTCTATTGGACCAATCAAACGAGACTGCTATCATAGAACAACCAAATGGAATGTTCGCTCAACCTGAGCTAACTAGAGTCCTTGTTAATTGGGACTATGTTCCTTTCTACTTGAGTAGGAACCTTGCTAACGCAAATCGGACCACACGAGTTGAACGACCACATGGGTTTGCATAACCCGAGCTAAGGCGAAGCCATTGTCGAACTCATCATGACACTGGAATACCACAGACCTCAGCTAGCCTAACCAACCTGACTACCAAGCACATGTCAGTTGATGGTTGTCCTACGAATGCACTGCCACCACGCAACCATGGCATGGTCGAGTAAAGTCTTTGACTTATAATCTTGATAGCATACCCTCACTCCAAGTGTGGCTACACCAGGACCAAACTAAGCGGAGCCATAACACACATGATCCTCTACTTGCCAGTCTTGCCTTATCGCTAAGCTAACTTGGCGTATGCCTTGGAACTAAACCAAACCGCACCATGATGTTGGAGCTAAACATAAGGCCACCTTGTGCTTATCGTAACCCTACCCCCTTGAAATACCAATCTAAGGTCTGAACAATGAGTTCATAGCCATGTCTGAGTGTATTTGGTTCTTATTCATTTTATTGGTTCTTTGTGATATTCTGTAGCTTATTGCGATGTTGGTTACATGTATGACAGCGTTGGAGGAGCGTCTGTCGAACGACGCTGATCCGGAGTTTGTAAGGATGCAGAAAGCTACAGGACAACAACGAAGGTGTCACACCCCACCCCCTCGTAGATCCTCTTACGCATGGCAAACTTTATATTTCTGCTAATGATAGGGTGCATGGTAGTAAATTGATTTACCTTGCCTTGATTACCTATTAAACTTGCTCACCGCTGTTAAGCTAGATGCATGCTTATTATTATGACATGATATACCATACTCTACTCTCCTCGATGATTGGAGGTTGGAGGATCGATTTGGAATGGATATGGAATGGACTTGTTTGGGGAGAGTTCTGCGTGTGTCTTGGGTGAGTGGTGAGGGTCGAGTCGACCAAGCAGGAATATATTGATGAGCCTTGTGCGAGTTACGCCAGGGGTGCGACCTGAGCACTCCCATGTTCTGGATACCTATGCTGGGTAAATGGTGACTTATGGTGGTCCCGGGATGGAGAGCCCTCGTGGAGCGAAGCCCCAGGACAGAAGTGCTATTGTGGCACGGGAAATTAGTGTTTCCCTGTGAAGATGTCCTGCTTGGTCAGCCCTAGGAACTTCCTGGTACTCAGACTTATAGGAATCCCTTATGACTCATTCTCTTCCTAATGGGAGGAAGACGACTGGACTACTTGGTAGGGCGGTGCCACTACTACTGGGATGTAAGCGGAAAGTGTAGAGAGGTACGGGAAACCGTGACCCACACCCTCTCGAGACAGCATGGTGACCCCCGGGGCCCGGTACCATGCCTCACAGTCTTTGCGCCCCCGTGCGGTACGTGGTAATTACTCAGGGATGAGTGGTAGGATGGCATCAACCTAGGCTAGAAAGCAGCCGATGTCTGGCCTAGACGACCCCAGATGTCGATGATGGCAGAGCTTGTGAGTTTGTAAGACCCCTACAGAGTTTTGGTTGATCGATTGATACATAAGCTGACTTGTCAACTATTGGACCTTTTCCTGTGACCTGCTTCACCTGCTAGTGAGATGAGTCCTTCTTTTCTCCCCCTAGATGACATATGATCCGACAGTGTGCTCTGATGGAGTAATGTGCCGTTGAGGTAGGCCCTAGAGGGAGCCGGGCCTATCGACTTGAGAGTGAGATGTGGTGAGATGTGTGTGGTGTGTGTGGGATGGGAAATGCATGGATGGATGGAATGAATGAAACATGATAATTATAATATTATGATAACTTGATAATGCATAGGAACCCAAAGATAGGTTGACTTGATAAGCCTTTGCATCCAATTCCACAAATATGACATTTGTGGGAATGTGGGACCAGTACAATCCGTACTGATAGACATTAAACAGGTGATGAACCGGACCCGGATGTTGGAGATGATGACTAGGAGGCTAGAGTTTCGGCCTATACTCGAGTCGGCTGATGATGAATGACGCTACCGTTCCCTGCAGCTACTTTGCTGTTCTGGATGTTCTACGATATTATGCTATCCGCCTTGCGGCGTTGTAATAGATAAGTGTAATTATCTTTATCGTACTCTTTTATTCGAAGTATGGAATTGTAATCAGCTGTTATATGGGTAATATTATGGAATGAGTAAATATTTCCATTGTATTACACTTCGGACCTGTGGATTTCCCTTCTTGAAATCGAGATCGTTTCACGCGCTGTGGTGCGGTGGCGCGGGCGCGGGAGGAGGCCGGCGGCGGTTGAGTTGTGGCGTAGGCGCGGGAGGACGCCATGGCGGCGGTTGCGCGGGCGCGGGAGGAGGTCGGTGGTGGTTGAGTTGTGGCGTAGGCGCGGGAGGACGCCGCGGCGGCGGTTGCACGGGCGGCGCGGGCACGCGGTGGCGCTTGCGCTGGTGGAGCGGTGGAGCAGCAGCGGCGGCGGTGGAGCAACGAGGAAGACGAGAGGCGGCTGACGGGTGGGGTCCGCGTGTCAAAGAGAGAAGGGAGGGCTGCGGGTTGGAGGTGCTCCGCTTGGGCCGGTTGGGAGGCCGAGTGGCTGGTGGGTGAGGTGGGCCGGTGGGTGAGGCCGAGTGAGGGCCGGTGGGTGAGGCCGAGTGGCCGATGGGCTGCTTGGGCAGGTTGATGGTGCTTATTAAATTCATAGACATCCAATTTATTTCCTTTGATGTATTAAATTCATATACACTATATGTATTAATTATTTCCTTTGATGTAATTTTTATTTCTCATTCCCTTGATGTAATTATAATATACATCCAATATATATTTAAATGATTATAAATATATATGTAATAAATGCTTGTAATTATTAAACGCATCTTGTATGTAATAAATGCTTGTAATTATTAAATGACCTCGTGTATGTATTTGTAATAGAAAAATGACTCCCCGAGAAAAAGACCTTATATATATTCACCAGAAATTTCATGTCTATTCCCCAAGAAAAAGACCCTATATATTATCACTAGAAAAAGACCTCTTGTGTCTATTTGCAATGCATGTTTATTATAAAAAAGAGGGGAACATAGACATTTGATTATTAGGTATAGATGTAAATACTTATATAAATGCCTATCCTTTATTAGATTTCCATTATGACATCTCCAAGCAACAAGGACCAAGCACAAGGGTCTGTTCACAAGTTTCTAGACAACATATATGCCATCTTAGAAATCAGCCCAACGGGACAGCCCACAGCTCCTTTGGAGGCCCTATCCAAGTACCGGAACGCAATTGGCCTCTGTGTTAGGGACATTCTTGATGTCACTAACAAGACCTGGGCCAGTGTGTCGGAGGATGACAAGAAAAGAATTTGGGAAAAATTGAAGACGAGGTTCCAGTTTCCTCGAGCCATCCTGGAGGCACTGATAAAGGACTATACCTTGAAGCAGGCTGCGGTCAGTTTCCGAAACTGGAGGTCAACCTTGAATACCAAGTTTGCCAAGAAAGGGTTGGTCCCTACAACAACGTACAAGATTACTAAAGGCCAGTGGACGGTCTTTCTAGAGCTCTGAGCAAATCCAACTCCGATCTCGCAAAGAAGAATAAGTACCGCCACCGTCTAGGCTCAGGTGGTTATCAGCATCAGGCTCCCAAATGGCAACAAGAAGAGAGGCTGCTAGAAAGGAGAAAGGGTTATCGGTGCTGTTTGAACAAGTTGGTGAAAGGTCCACGAATTGGATTCGGGCTAGAAAACCCAAGGAAACCGACAGCGGTTTGTCCTTTGATGACCCTCAGGTTGAAGAAGTAGCAAAGAACATCTTTGCGGTGGCAGCCAAGCAACGGGAAGGTACATTCAAGCCACGAAGAGAGGGAGACATCCTTAGTGAGGGCCTGGGTAACCCCGAGCATCCTGACTGTGTTCGAGGCGTCTCATCCAAAGAAGGATGGAAGGATGGATTCGGCCCTCAGTGGGAAAGTGAGTACATGAAACGTGATCGATACAAGGAAGAAATGGCTAGCTATTGGAAGGAGGATGCTAAGAAAGAGTTCACAGAGTTTATGCAGAAATTGCTAGATAATCCTCCTCCTGAGTTGATGCAGAAACTGGCAAGTGCAGTGTCAAATCAACAAATAATAAACACTCAGGCACCCCAGATGCAGCTAGTCCCAGTGGTGTCCTAGCAGACCGTTGCCGAGGTGTCCTAGTGGCGTCTACAGGGAATAAGGTTCAATATCCGGTTGATGACATTGTTACTCCCGTGGCTTGCTCCCTAGTCATAAGATATGGCATTAACAATCATCGTACAAGGGAAGTAGCCACGGGAAAAACGATCCCAGGAGGCAAGTACCACGGTGCTGACATTCTTGAAGACTACTACAGAGTAGAAGTATCGACTGTGGTCCAAGGATATGAGGACGAGATGTTAGAAATCCCCGGTCCTAAGGTGTCGGTGTCTAAAATGGCAGGGTCTAGACGGCCAACGAGTAAATTTCTAAGCGTGTCGGAATTCGGATGGTTACGCTCGGAGAATACGGAGGTTTATACTGGTTTGGGCACGAACGCCCTATGTCCAATATGTTGCGGGGTTGTATTACCGAGCACGGAGAGCTCGTAGAGGGGAGCTACAAGCTTTGGTGAGAGAGGGGAGGCGGTCCCTAGGTCTCGTGCGTATGAGATTCTTGGTTCTGGTGAGTGCTGGCGTGTGTGCGAGTTTGAGTGTGTGTGTGTGAGAGTGTTGGAATGTCGAGAGAGCGCGAGATTGGGGGTCCATTCCCTCCCTTTATACGTAGGGAGAGATGGAGGAGTACAATAGAGAGAGGGGGAGTGAACGTGGGCCCGGCTTGGGCTGCTGTCGAAGGAAGCCTTTGCCTTCCTCCTGTCTTCCTTCCTGAGGAAGATTGCGCCAGTAAACGCATGTCCAAGTCCTGTTTGTCCTTGTCGAGCTGTAGACATGCGCCTTGTGACCGGGAACCCTGTTGTTCCCCTTTCCGGGTATGGGCGGAGGTTGGTCGCACAGCCCGCGTTCCGTCGTACAGGACTTGATGACGCCCTAATCCCTGTTGGGGTGTCCGTCGGAGACATGGCGTGGATATCACGCGCGGAAGTCGTCGGTTAGGCAGCATAGGACCTTGTACCACAGGGTGAACAGAGGTCGGCATGTTGGTTCATGCCTTGAACCCCATCCCTGAGGACGGAGTGTACTGTGGACCTTTTGACTATGTAGGCTAGGGCGCCCCTGGCTGTGGATGGCGATGAGATCTCCGAGGGCGAGGGTCGTCATGGATGACGTTTGCCAGGCTCGGACGGGGCGGAAGGGCCCCCGAGGGTAGATGGCGCCACGGGCGACGCCACCTTGGCTCGGGCAAGGCGGAAGAGCCCCCGAGGGTCGATGACGTCACGGGCGACGCCTCCTTGGCTCGGGCGAGGTGGAGGAGCCCCCGAGGGTATATTACGTCATAGGAGACGCCACCTTGGCTCGGGCGAGGCGGAGGAGCCCTCGAGGGTAGATGACGTCACGAGTGACACCACCTTGGCTCGGGCGAGGCGGAAGAGCCCCCGAGGGTCGATGACGGCACGGGCGACGCCACTTTAGCTCCGGCGAGGCGGAGGAGCCCCCGAGGGTTGAAGAAGTCGCGGGTGTCGCCACCTTGGCTCGGGCGAGGCGGAGGAGCCCCCGAGGGTTGATGACATCGCAGGTGTCGCCACCTTGGCTCGAGCGAGGCGGAGGAGCCCCCTGATGGTGATTTTTTTTGTAGAGTATGGTAATTTGGGTACCCTATTTCTAGGTATCCGACAGTAGCCCCCGAGCCTTCGATGTAGTGAAGGACTACACCGGAGGCTTCCGAGAGCGTTTATGGTGGTTTGGTTCGATTTTGTGTAGTCTGGTGGGTGCGCGAGTGCACCAACTGGGTGTAGCCCCCGAGGCCTTAGGAGGGAGATTTTTCCTCCTAAGGGCTTATTCAGAAGACTTCTATAGTGCTTGACCCTTCGGTTCCCCCACGATGCGGAGAGAGAGAGAGGGTTGCTCTGCACGTCTGGGCCAGACCTCCGGTCGCACGCCGGCCCTGGCACTGGCTGCACTATTGGCCTCGGGCTGACACACCTTGAGATGACGAGTCGGCTCTGCGTCGTGCTGTCTTTCGGCCTGTACGGTCGATTGACTGGTCGAAGATTTGTTTGTCGGATTTCGGGGTCTGACTGCGCCCCCTTTCCCTGTAGCATAAAAGCGGACATGTCGTGTCCTTCCCGTTCGAGGAGTGGTACCAGAGCACTGCTCGCTCTGTGGTTTAGACTCTGAACGACGTGCCCTGAGTCCGCAGTCTGCTTGGCCATTTATAGCCTCACTGCACAGCTGCACCCCCTTAAAGTGGGTGCCGTCGCACAATGCAATGTGGTTGGGCGGCGAAGCTGTAGCTTCACGGACTGGCTTTCACGTGAGTGCCCTGGCGGGCTATAAATAGGGGCGGCCGCCTGTGGGAAAGCACACATTCTCACAGTATGGCTTGCCCTAAGTTCTTCCTCCGAGGCCCCGTCGGAGAGCCCTCTGAGCCGCCCTGGCGGACGGCCTTTCGAGAGCAAAACCGGATTCAGAGGAAGTTCCGCATAGGGGGTGCACGTGTCCCCTACCGCCTAGTGGCAGGATTGAGAGGAAGCTCTGCGAGATGTGCATAGCTTCCTCTTATCCTCACCTCTGGGCGGAAGAGGGGTGTCACCACCCCCTGCACAAATCGCTCCCGGAGGGCGGAAGGTGTGGAGTCCATCCTTTGGTTGGATTCTTTTCTCTGCCTCCGGGGAGCGGTGGCGTGCTTCCCCCCACCAGAGGGCAGTCAAGGATGTGTCCACTGGAAAAGTCATTGCAGTTTTTGCATGACTCCAGGGGTGGGCCCACCCTTGACTGCTGGTTGATGGTGATGCCGTTGTCCGCAAGAGATGGAGGGCTCGGAGACGCCGATGTACGGCGAGCTCGGAGCTGCTCGTCGGCGGTGGCATCACCCACGGAGGAGCTGGGGCGACTTAGCTTTTAAGTGGCTAACCAACTCCGGAGGGGGGAACGGCCTGGGGTTTCCAGAAGACGAAGCGGCTGTTGTTCTCCCATAGCTGCAGCCGGCCTGGTCTAGGTGGCCCCTAGGTCATAGCGTCACCATCCGAGGCGGCCTTGTATCTCAGGTGGATGCCTCCCGAGCCCCGTGGCTGGGTTGCTTGTCCTGTACACATAGGCGCGTCGGGCGGTGGTGCGTTTTTTAGCGCGGCTGCCCCTTGGGCACCCTTAGCTTTTGGCCGTTTGGCCTAGGATTTCCCTTCAGTCCACCTTGTAAACTTTTTCATGTTTTCTGGTGTCTAATGATTGGGCTTATCCCCCGTGGCTCTTAGAGAGCGTGTAACCCTGCAAGGATCAGAATTCATGTATTTGAAATAATAAAGAGATGTTTTATGTTTACCTTCGTGGACCTCTAATGAGCGAGGCGTAGTACGTCGTTTTTTCTGCTCCGTTTCCCAGTTGCTGAACCGGTAGGAGGGGCGCGGCGGCAGCCACCGACTCTTCACTCGGCGTGAAGAAATCCTCTCAGGTCTGTTTCGTCTTTTCGTGCGTTCCCCGCGCATCTCTCCGCGAGAAAGGGGAATGTGAGCCGGTCCATGCTATCCTCGAATCGAACGAACCATGGATGCTTGTTGAGGTAATAACGGGAAAATATGAGTGGGGTGCTCGGTTCCCGTTCGATGGGGTCCCGGCTGGTGGCCCATGTCGTGGCTCACCCCAAATCGGTTTCATATAGTAGCCGGGTCCGTTCAATGGGTCCCGGGGGCCTGTTGCCTTCCTTCGGTAGGAATACCATGAACCAATCATCCGTGAAGATGGACACAAATACGAAATCTAGGAATGACCTTGGCATCCGATTGCCAGGCTAATGACCGCTAGTGTGTCCATTCCCTATTCACCCCTCGCTCTGTTGTCATGAGGCAACCGTTTCGAACCCCGCTGGACCGGCCTTTGTAACTCTGGACCATAGTGGGCCGTCGGGGCGTCTATAGCCCTTATCCCTTTTGGCTTACCTGGGCCCATGGGCCGTCGCCGTTCGTTGTGCCACGTGCGCGTCCCTCCGACCTCCGCGTGAGTCGGCCGAGTCGGGGGCTCTCCCGAGACGCGCTCGCGCTCGGGAGGCGCGGGCCGGGGCCGGGGACACATGGGCGAAATCTGTGCGCACAGCGCGGTGACCCCGGGGCAGATCCTACAATGATGAATACATGATATGAATCGGAACGAGGGAAAAAGGCGAGTGGTGTCAGTTACCTGCCGTCACGCACAGCTCCCGGTATTCCAGCGTACAGTGGAGTGAATCGTGACCGAGCGACCGCATTTAATGCGACCCGGGTCATGGGGTCATGCTCGTGGGGGGCCGTGGACACGTCGCTCCACCTTCCAGCCCCTCATATATATTTGTATGCCGCGTCGCCGCCCAGGAGTCTGCACTATTCGGCCTTTTTTCGCCGCTTCGTCTTGCTCGCGCCGAATTCTCTGAAGCTAGGGTTCACGTCGTAGTGCGTCCGTCTTAGTCACTCCTTGCCCCGCGTCGCATGCCGCTTCCCGGGTGGATTTTCGATGGCTGGAGTACCTTCGGAGAAGAGGTGGCCCCAGTGTGAGGCTGAGCACGAGCGAGCGCTTGCGCTGGTGGATGCGGGGATGCTGCGCCCGGAGCTCTCTGCTGACAACGACGCCGAATGGATCGTCCCCACCGGTGTCAAGAGGCCAGACCCGCCGGGCGGGTATGTGGTCTCCTTCGTGCCATTCCACGAGCGCGGGTTTGGGACACCGCCATCTCGCTTCTTCCGGGGGATCCTTCACCATTACGGGATTGAGGTTCAAAATCTCAATCCCAACTCCGTCCTCCATCTCGTGGCCTTCGCGGCTATGTCAGAGGGGATGCTCGCGACGGAGCCAGACTTCAACTTGTGGAGGTTCTTCTTCAAGGCGACGACGTTCATCCTTCATTCCGAAGGGGTGAGACGGGTGCCGTCGTGCGGAGGGTGTGCCATCAGTCTCCGTTCCTCCAACTCCCACCTTTACATGCTGGCGCGAACGACCTCGTCTAACCGGGGCTGGCACTCACAGTGGTTCTACATTCGGAACCAGCCCGAGGCGCTACTGCCAGAGTACACAGACTGGTGTTTTGCCAAAGAGCTTCCCAGCTATAATGACGACCTGACCCCAGAGGAACTTGCAGGGACAGCGCCCTATATCCGGAGCTTGAGGCGGCTACGTGACGCGGAGCTGAACCTTTCGGGTGTCGTCGCGCAATTCCTACAGCGTCGGGTGCTCCCGCTCATGGAGCGGGTGCGTGCGCTGCACAACATGGTTCCAGGGGCGTCGCATGAGGGATCCGCCATGGCGGAGGTGGATCTGGAGCTTGCAGACGCGGTCGAAGTCGCCCCGAGGCTGCTCGGTGACGCCCTAGATGAGGATGGTGCTTACCGTTGTCCTCCGATGCGCCCTGACCTCAACTTCATCGAGCTGGTGAGTCGAGGCGGTAATGTAGTGTCCGTTCTCCGCACTCCCTTTATTTGGTGGTGACGAGTTCGTACTGTTCGTTCTTTTTCTGCAGGGGCCCCTCTCGAGGGCTCACCACGTGCCTGCACCTCTTCCTGCTCTGCCGGTGTAAGGTGTGGTGGAGTTGGATTCGGAGGCCCTTGGGGAGGATGACGACGACGAGGAGGACAGGTGCCCTCTATCGGAGGTGGTCCCTGCGCTCTGAACGGCGGGGTCGGTGCGTCAGCCGGCCGTGGCCGCGACCACTGTGGTGGTGCCGGTGAGAGTGCTCGGCGCGCATCTGGCCCCTGGTAGTTCTAGGGGCGGTGCTGCCGGCGGCACTCCATCCACTCCTCTTCCCATCCTGCCGGCCGAATGCGGGGGCGGCGAAAGAAGTGGCGGCTCGGGATCCTCGAGCCGTGGCACAATGGAGACGATGCGGGAAGCGCGGCCGTGTCTTCTCCCCGCGGTAAGTCTGCGTCGCGCTAAGATCTTTTCCGCTTTATCAACGTGATATGATTGTTCGTGGCGTGAGCGCGGGATGGAACATGCAAGATCGCCGGGAGCCCCGACCATGAAGGCTGGAAGAAGTTGCGCCGGGAGGCGCCCCTGGTTGGTTCGGGGCGGAGTGTTGTAGCCTTGGGCGCGGGTTTGACGGACGTCGCCGGGGGTGGGAGTGGCCCGACCCTGAACAGTGCTACCGCGATTGGCGTAGTGCCACGGGTGCCTGCTAGTGCTGGGCCCACAGCTGCTGTGCCGTTCTCCGCCCCGGAAGTGGTGGTCGTCAAAGATTCCGGGGAGGAGGGTGGCCTGGATGCTACCGTGGTCGTGGACGTCAGGGAAGCCCAGCCGGATGCGACGCTGGGGGAGGTAGCGGTGACTACAGGAACGGGGGAAGACAGACGCCTGGGCGGCCCCCTCCCCGCGACGGATTGCCTCGTAGAGTGTTGATCCCCATGTCATTTATGGAGGAGGAGTTGGCATCCGCGCGTGCGTCGAAGGCCGTTCTCCCTCAGTCCGGTGCGGCCTCATCGGGCGAGGCGGGCGGCGCCGGAGGAGGGATCACTTCTGAGACCCTACGTCAGCTTGGCGCCGACTGTCACGCCTTCGGGCATGCTGACCCGGTCGCGTGTGGTCAACCGGGAGAATCTAGGGGAACTAGTGTTCGTGTTGGACGATTGGCACGAACTCCGGCACTGGCAACTTGTTGCGGGCTCTCGCCAGGAACACGGTCGCCGCGTGGCGCGCGTGGTGGAGGAGCTCCAGAGATCGGTTGCTTCACTTAACGACAACCTCTCTTACCACGGCGATGTGAGGGACCATCTGAATGTAAACACCATTCCTTCTGCATCGATCGACCTTCTAACATCCTTTTCACACAGATATTGATGGCGACGAGCGCCGAGAAGTCCGAGTTCCTCCGCCACGAGTTTGGGGGATGGGATCCCGAGTCGTGGGCAGAAGCCGGGGACTCAGACGCAGGTGAGATACTCTTGACCACTTGCGCCCGAGTGGTCAAGTTGGAGGAGCAGCTAAGGGCCTCAATAACGAGAGAAGAAGAAGCCCGGGCGTCGGCGCGCCGAAACGCGACCGACGTCGAGCGAGTCGAACGGGAGCGGGACGTTGCCCGTACTGGTGCCGAGGATATCCGCAAGATGCTGGCGGACGAGCGCGTGGCGCATCGGGCCGACATTGAGCGTCTGACGGCTGAGCGTGACGCCGAGGCAGAAGCACGACATCGGGCCGTCTCGGCGGGGAACTCCATGGAGGAGGAGCGGGACACCATGCGACGCCAGCGTGACGTCAGTCGTCAGGAGCGAGACGGTGTCGCGGCCCGCTTCGATCATCTGCCCAATCAGGCGCGCGAGCGCAACGCTGATGCTGATCGGAGGACTCTGGAGTTCGCCACCCGGGTCAGTGAGTTGACGGCGGTGGCCTCACATCTTCGCGCAGCAGTCACCAGTCTAGAGGGAGAGAACGCAGGTATGTCTCCTCTGTCTGTCCGTTTGCCTTGGCATTGTGTGAAGTTTGTTTTTAAAGGTTGAAGTCCTCCTTTTTTGTCACTCCAGGGTTGCAAGTCGGCGCACAGGAGGCGCAGGCACTGCGTGAGGCAATGCACGAGGTGTGCGACCTCTTTGGCGTGCAAGCTGTCGAGGGTGGTCTGGTAGCAGCCAAAACTCGCGCCGGCCAGCTGTGGGAGCGGGGCCAAGCGCGGATCCGGGAGGCACTGCGCATCGGGGTCCACCGCACGTTGTCGATCATCGCCTGCCTCTACGATGCGGTAACTCCCGCGCTTGTCAGCGAGAGATACCCCCCGGACGCCCCGGAGGACCTGCTCGATCGGATCAAGGTCGACGTGGAGGAGCCAGCGGCGGTCCTGGCCGCAAAGCTTGACGACGAGGTGCTCCCACCGCTGGAAGAATGACCCTGCGTGGTCAGATATCAGGGCTGAGGGCCCTTGTAAAAAAACAATTTAAATCACCTTGTGATGTGCCCCCCGGGGGGGCTTAAGACAACTTTGATAGCTCCTTAATGAGCTTTTTCTACGTTTGTTTGCTTGTTGAATTTTGTATTTGCTTTTTTGCTTGGACTACTTGCCCGATTTTCCGTGGAAGAGTTTTGATCTGTTCGGACGGGCAGTTAGGTGGAGGCACTTGGTTCCGGAGAGCTGGAGTACCTCGCGGCCCTTCGGCATGGTCTGTTGAGATTTCTTCTCTTGGTGCGGGAAATCCGACTTTCACTTAGCAGATCGGCAAAACGGTTTTTTGAACGAAAAGGTTTTTGGAGTGAAAGACACGGGGTGACCCCCTTCCCAGCCCCCGAGCGAGGTGTGTTCTGGCGCGCGCCGAGAGTGCACCTTGCTAAGCGGTCGGTCCGAGGGTTCCCGCGTTTTTATTCCTCGAACTTTTTGCTCTTAAGAGAGGTTAGATGCATATGTACATGATGATAAATATACTAGATAATACTGAAGAAGGTGACATAGCTGTTGGTGTTGTGGGCGTCCGAGCTCTTCGCGCTCTAGGGGTCGACGTCCATCTTTTCAGCGGCTTCGATCGCCGCCACCAGCTCCTCGCTGCGTACCTCGGCCATGTCGTTTTCGCGGTAGTCCACCTCGCACTGGTACGCCAACTTGACGTCGAAGGAGACTGTGATGATGCCGCACGGCCCCGGCATCTTGAGCTTCAGTTAAGTGTAGTTTGGGACGGCCATGAACTTCGCGTAGCACGGCCTTCCCAAAATGGTGTGGTAGGTCCCACGATATGCCACGACCTCGAAGGTAAGGTACTCGGTTTGGAAGTTGTCTGGCTCCCCGAACGTGACGTGCAGGTCGATCTGCCCCTGAGGTACCATTTGTCTTCCGGGAATGATCCCCTGAAAGGGAGCCCCCAAGGGTCGGAGCTTTTTGCTACGTAGGCCGAGGGCCTCGAGGGCGTTGTAGTACATGATGTTGAGGCTGCTGCCCCCGTCCATCAGTACTTTGGTGAAGCGCACGCTCCCTATGATCGGATCCACAATGAGTGGATAACGGTCCGGGTGAGGAATGTGGCTCGGATGGTCACCTCGACCGAACGTGATGTTGGGTTCCGACCAATCGAGGTATGCCAGCGTTGCCGGGGCGACTGCGAAGACCTCACGCTGCTCCTTCTTCTGCCGGCGCTTGCAGCTATAGGCCTCTGGGCCTCCGAAGATCATGAGGCACTTTTTGATGTGGGGGTAAGAATATTCGCAACCCCCATCCCCGTCCTGGCCTTCTCACTCCTTCGGCTCGTCCTTGTCAGGAACGGTCTTGAAGTATCTGGCCATCATTTCACACTGCTGGAATGTGTGTTTGACCGGTCCGTTGTGATACGGGCACAACTTTGTGAGCATATCGACAAACTTGCCCACCTTCTTCCCGCCCTGGGGGCGGGGAGGCTTATGGTCCACCGCTGCGACTACGTTGTCACCGCCGCCACGCTGCGCCTTGCTTCTCTTTTTGTTCCTATTCTGAGCGCGGTTCGAGCTGCCTTCGCCGGCGGTCTTGACTTCCTTGCCCTTTCCATTGTCTGGGTGGAAAATCGCACCGACCGCCTCCTCTCCCGACGCATAGCTACTGGCGATGTCGAGGAGTCGCTTGGTGGTGCGTGGGTTGCCGCGGCGCAGCTCGTGGACCAGCTTTTTGCAGGTGGTACCTGCGAGGAAAGCCCCGACCACGTCCGCGTCGGCCGCAGTCGGGAACTTTGTGCATTGCTAGGAGAAGCGGCGGATGTATTCCCGAAGGGATTCGTCTGGCTTCTGCTTGCAGCTGCGGAGATCCCAGGGATTCCCTGGGCGCGTGTAGGTGCCTTGGAAATTCCCAACAAAAGCCTGTCGTAGAGATTCCCACCCATCAATGGTGTTAGGAGGCAAGTGCTCGAGCCACGTGCGGGTCGAGTCCGAGAGGTGGAGAGGCAGGTTGCGGATGATGAGGTCATCATCGTCCGCGCCACTGGCCTGACACGCAAGGCGGTAGTCATCGAGCCAGAGCCCAGGGTTCGTTTCCCCGGAGTACCGAATGACGTTGGTTGGTTGTCAGAAAGGGTGCGGGAACGGCGCGCACCGGATGTGGCGGATGAATGCCAGGGGACCCGGGGGCTCCGGCGTGGGAGGTCGGTCCTCATCGCTGTCGTACCGACCGCCACGACGGACGTGGTAGCCTCGGCTTGCGCCGTCCTGCTTGGTGTGCTTGCGCGCGTTGAGCGTGTCGCGCATGTCGCGCTTCTCGCCTACGCGAGTGTGCACCGTCGGGCGCCGGTGTTCGGCCGGGTCGGGATCCGGGTGGACCGACCCCTCGCGGTTGTTAGGAGCCGCACCAGCCGGGGGCCGGTGCTGAGCCCGCGTCTTTGCGAAGCGGAGCTCTCGGCCTGTTGTTCCGCGGCCCGCTCCAGGAGGGTCTTCAGTTCATCGTGGGCGAGCTTGCCGTCTGGAGCATCTAGGATCGGGAGGTTGCGGAGTAACATCCTCGCTGCCGCGATGTTTTGGCTTGCTCGCGTGAAGTGTGGCGTGCCATGTTCATCGTTAATGATGCGGTGGTATACCGCCCGGGCCTGCCTGCGAGCGTAGGGCTCTGCGGCGTCCATGGCAGCTTCACGCTCAAGCTTCTCACGCTCGAACATCACCTTCCGCTGGCGCTCCACGAGCTGCTGCTATACGTCGCCGAGGTCGTGAAGTTGCTGCTGCCAGTCCTCCGAGGACTGCGAATCGGACCGTTGGTGAGGTACCGGAACACCTGTCTGGTCCACGGGCGTGTGGTTGCCGTCACCGTCTCCGTCCTCCTCGTTGACGTGGGTGGGGTCGACCGCGACCGCGGGTGGTGATGCGTCACACATGAAGCACTCGCGGTCGTGGTCTTCGCTGGGACCGCTCGAGTCGGTGTCGAGCAGATAATCGCTGGCCTGGAGGAAGCCGCGTAGCGCCTCCTGATCCTCCAGCCGTCGAAGTCCAGGGGGGTCGTCGCTCCCAAGGCTCGAGTCGGCGTAAGACGCGGCCTCGGGGCTCGAGGGAAGATCGGAGGTGGAATGAGAGTGGTGGGACGCGAGTCCCACACGTTTTCTTTTCGCTAGGTCTGCATGGAACCATGCGGCCACCGTCTCCGCGTATGACGTGGCGGCATTCTTCATGCCGACAGGTTACACTTCCGAGACGGGCATTTCGATGGGCCTGGGGGAGAGCGGCTGCCCTCCCGCGAGCTGTGTCGTCGCGTTGGCGAACGCCGAAGTAGAGGTTGTGCACGGACTCCCAAATCGGCAGGACTCCTATGAGCATGTCAAGCTGGCGCTCGAACTGAGGATAATCGGCCCGCAGGACGACCGCCCCGCGAGCCATTAGTTCCCCGGAGGGAGACAGATGAAGGTGGACCATGGAAGCGGTGATGGCGCCCATGGCTACCTCGGAAGATGCCGTAGGACGACGGAGAGCCAGGTCGGCGTCCTGCTCGTGGCACTAGAAATCCAGGCTACCAAAACGAAAGA
The DNA here is from genome assembly GCA_022036555.1 of Microstegium vimineum. Lineage (NCBI taxonomy): Eukaryota > Viridiplantae > Streptophyta > Magnoliopsida > Poales > Poaceae > Microstegium > Microstegium vimineum. The sequence continues at coordinate 28,459,236 of CM039125.1, forward strand.
TGGTGCCCGGAGCGAAACGAATGTGGCGATCAGCCATCCGAAACTCGAAAATGGCGGGTGACACGCAAAGTCCCCCATACCTGGCGCGCCAACTGTCGGTGTCTAAAATGGCGGGGTCTAGACGGCCAACGAGTAAATTTCTAAGCGTGTCTGAGTTTGGATGGTTACGCTCGGAGAACACGGAGGTTTACACTGGTTCGGGCACGAACGCCCTACGTCCAGTGTGTTGTGGGGTTGTATTACCGAGCGCGGAGAGCTCGTAGAGGGGAGCTACAAGCTTTGGTGAGAGAGGGGAGGCGGTCCCCAGGTCTCGTGCGTATGAGGTTCTTGGTTCTGGTGAGTGCTCGCGTGTGTGCGAGTTTGATTGTGTGTGAGTGAGTGTTGGATTGGGGGTCCATTCCCTCCCTTTATACGTAGGGAGAGATGGAGGAGTACAATAGAGAGAGGGGGAGTGAATGTGGGCCCGGCTTGGGCTGCTGCCGAAGGAAGCCTTTGCCTTCCTCCTGTCTTCCTTCCTGAGGAAGATTGCGCTAGTAGACGCATGTCCGAGTCCTGTTCGTCCTTGTCGAGCTGTCGCCATGCACCTTGTGACCGGGAACCCTGTTGTTCCCCTTTCCGGGTATGGGCGGAGGTTAGTCGCACAGGACCAGGCACCCCCGCGTTCCGTCGTACAGGACTTGATGACGCCCTAATCCCTGTTGCGGTGTCCGTCGGAGACATGGCGTGGATATCACGTGCGGAAGTCGTCGGTTAGGCTGCACAGGACCCTGTACCAAAGGGTGAACAGAGGTCGGCATGGTGGCTCATGCCTTGAATCCCATCCCTGAGGACGGAGTGTACTGTGGACCTTTTGACTATGTGGGCTAGGGCGCCCCAGGCTGTGGATGGCCATGAGATCTCCGAGGGCGAGGGTCGTCACGGATGGCGATTGCCGGGCTCGGATGGGGCGAAAGGGCCCCCGATGGTAATGGCGCCACGGGCGACGCCACCTTGGCTCGGGCGAGGCGGAAGAGCCCCCGAGGGTCGATGATTTCATGGGCGATGCCTCCTTGGCTCAGGCGAGGCGGAGGAGCCCCCGACGGTAGATGACGTCAGGGGCGACGCCACCTTGGCTCGGGCGAGGCGGAGGAGCCCCCGAGGGTAGATGATGTCACGGGTGACGCCACCTTGGCTTGGGCGAGGCGGAAGAGCCCCCGAGGGTCGATGACGTCACGGGCGATGCCATCTTGGCTCGGGCGAGGCGGAGGAGCCCCTGAGGGTTGATGACGTCGCGGGTGTCGCCACCTTGGCTCGGGCGAGGCAGAGGAGCCCCTGAGGGTTGATGACGTCGCGGATGTCTCCACCTTGGCTTGGGCGAGGCGGAGGAGCCCCCTGATGGTGATTTTTATTTTTGTAGAGTCTGGTAATTTGGGTACCCTATTTATAGGTATCCGACACGAGGACATTGAGAAACTCGGACATGCTATAAAAAATTTCATTCTTTGGCCTCGGTGAGACATCCAGCTGAGGGAGCCGCCACCGTCCTCATAAAAGATAGCAGTTGAGGAGTCATCAGGACTGACTGATCCTCTTCCAAACCCACCACCATCACCAATCCATTCTCTTGCGAGCCCACCTCGGTCACCTCCGCCACCTTCGTCACCTCCGCCACATTCAACACCTCCGCCACCACCGTCACCTCCGCCACCACCGTCACCTCCGCCACAGTCATCACCTCTGCCACAATCATCACCTCCACAAAAATCACCTCTGCCACAACCACCACAAAAATCCACACCTTCCCCACAACCCAAAGATCCTAAATAAACACCGGATTCACCAGCGCCGCCAAAGAAGAAGTTTCCTATCCCCAAGTTGATTTCCCAATTCGAGCCAAAGAAAAAACAGCTGGCACGGCCAGATTTTTTAGAGGAATTGGGGAAAAATGCACCAATCAAGTCCTCGAGTTGTCTAAGCTCACGAAGTCAGCGTAGCCGGTGCCTAAGGTAATTCCCTGCAAATTCAAGGTGCCAACTTGGGAAGACTACAAGTATGTGCCTAAAAACTATGTGGTGGGAAAGCCTCTACTAAGCTGGGAGAAACTCCAAAAGGTCTCAAAAAATGTGAAAAGGATGCATGACTGGTACATGAGAGCCTCTTCTGCTGGCATTCACGCCATCAATGTGTCTATACCAAATAAGGCGTTTCAAAGTGATCATAATCTGTGCATGATTAGCTTTGAAGATATTTGGTTGATGATGAACCTCGAGAGACTAGACGTACAGATAATAACGATGTTTACATTATAAGTGTTACATAGTTATACATGCATTGTAGTTGCAAATGTTCAATATCTGACATATGCGTGTGCCTTGTAGAATGCTATTTGATGAGCAGGATCAGGCTTACGGTAAGGACCTCGATTGTTTTGCCGAGGAAAGGATTGCCTATCTGAACCCAATTGATATATGCGAAGAAAGGCACACATTCAGAATCGGGGAAGACAACGACGATTTAAGAGGCTTACAAGGTGAAGCACGGGCCGCAAAAAAGAAACAATTACAGTTTAAATTTGAAGCCAAGTACTCGTTCTACATTTCAAAGTCATTGAAAAAGTATCAAGACAGGAAATCGATAATGACACCGTACAACTTTGGGTAAGTACATGCGCTTGGATAGTGGCACCGTATAACTTTGGGTGATCAAACTACATAATAATTTGATTCATGTAGGGACCACTAGATCTACATCGTCATTTATGCTAAAAAAGGAAGGTTGGTGGTATTAGACTCTGCAAATTACGATCCATCGAGCTATGGACATTTCATTGAGATGTTAGAGATATAAGTTGAGATATGCACGTATACTTTTGCATTATGAGATTTTAAGAATAATTAACATGGTGATTGTATTCGAGTTCGTAGGGCATGATAATTTTATGTAATGCGCGGTGAAAAGGTTGAATCCAAGAAAAAAGAAAAGGAGCCATTGGAAGTTATATATGACTAGCCGCATGACATTTACTCATAAACAAAACACAAGCGAAGAGCTCTTGATTATTGAAAAAAGATCCGCCGCACGATCATTGATAATAAACAAGACTACTTGCATCAATATCTAAATCCACCGCATGATACTAGACATGATAACAAGTTTGCCAAGACTTACGGAGGTCGACGGATTGATGATTCCTCTCGAAGAACTCGATGACACGACAAACGACTCGAAATTGGCACGGGCCGGATGTATTGGTTTGGTTGTGAACGATTTTTTTACAAAATCCGGGAGTTTATATTTATACCCATGGGCTGATAAGAGTCACGAAGGGACTTTCCAAATATTAAGATACATGGATTATGATTTTATGGAGTTCGTACGTATCCTTGTTTGCTAAGCAAAATAGATTATAATATTCCTTAATTTATCTGGTCGTACCTAATCATCTTGTCTTTTATCTTGCTTGTCCAAGACCAAATCATGTGTATTCCTTTCCTTCTTTGCATGGATCCAAGCACGACCAATCACAAAGCTTCATGTTTCCATCCGAGACATGTAGATTTTCTTAAATAGCTTGGCCAAATATTTCCCTCACCTGTAATCTCTAGTATATAGATAGACCGTAATAAAACCATCTTTCTCGGCATAATTTCATAAATAATAATTCATATACTGCTGCTTGAACGTGACGCAGCTCGCGGCAATATTTCTCGACAAACCAAATTCTGGTGTCAACACAGGCCCCCCTAGTTCGGAGTATGAATCTCATGCTTTGAACTATTTCAATCTGGTGGTTTTCTTCAAAGAGCCGAGAAACCCGTTAGCAACAATAACATGTTCTTACCATATTCCGACGATCTTGCCTGTAAAAAACTAACAATTCTCCAATACATGTGGAAATAGGTTAGTAGTAAATGCATATGTGTACAAATATTATAGTTCTCCATTTTGTGTTGATCAGGAGACACTACAATGCCGACTACATCTCAAGAGAATCATATTTATAACTAAGACTTCTCTTAAATTCGAGTAAAATGGTATTATACCCATCCTTCTTTCTCTTCAACTATGGGGATTTTAGTTTTAACTAAGTCTGTTAACAAATCATAAAACAAAACAAAAATAGAATTGCTTATTTTTTATTCTTCGAACACCTTTTCTTCTGGAGTGTTTTCTTTATTTATCCTTCTCGGTTTCGGCGAGCATTTGTTCGTCATTTTTATTTCCGAGTATGAAAGGCATCAGATAATATTGCAAAGTTAAAACCGAACCATAAGGAGATACAAGTCATATAAGATCAAGAAGTGAGTAACATATTTTTTTTATTTTTTTATTTTGATTCTACATGTCATTCTTTCTGGTCATTTTAAAATATATGAGGCTATTGGGCCTTTGGCCATATTTTTCTCAGTTATGGCGAACACGTGCCCGTCGCTTTTATTTCTGAGTTTTTGTTTATTATTATTATTTAATATATTTTTTAGAACAAAAATAGCCTCACATACTTTAATCAAAGAAAGATTGCATGTAGAAGATATTTACGAATCTTGATCTTGGGAATATGACTATAATCTCACTAACGGTCACAAGAGTTTGACATAGCTCAATATGATATTTAACTAAGTTTATTTTATAAAAATTCTCCAGAATTAAAGTACTTCTCAGAATAATATCATAGCATATTGTATCCTCATTCATATTCCACAATCACTTTCGGACAAAGTTCAACCTCATACAACCCACAAGTTTCAAAGATTTCAAGATAAATATTATAACCACTAAATCCAAATTCTAAAGAAATCGAGGCTATAAACTAGACACAGGTGAAACATAAAACAGAGCATCTATTTACCATTTCAACAATGAATAAACTAAAACACTTATATCACATATTTATAGAGTGGAATTATATTCTTTATTTTAACTATTTAGATGGTATGTTTTTCCAATGATAAATCGTCCATAAAAAACAAGAAAGAACATGCAAGCCAAGCATACCTTATACTTGAATGTATGCCCTTCCATCCTGAGTCGATCATGTATTCAATCTTTTTGCCGATTGAAAGCAACTACTCGATCTTTTGGCTGCTTCTTCACAGACCAACCAATTTGAACATCTTTGCCAAGACTTGATGACGTGAACTGATCCTGGTCAAGAATAATGACGCATGACAATTTGGTCTCTCGTCCTTGATAATAGACCAAAAAAATCCAGCCGATGGCCTTTATCGGCTGTCAGATTGTTTCGTGTTTCTGACGCAGACTTTTCTCTTATTTGAACATATCGCCACATCGCCCTCTGTTCAGAACAAGTTTTGGCTTTCCTCCACATTGAGCATCTGGAACATCTAAGTGAGCGCGCCACTATGTAGCTCATGGGTAACCCCTAAAGAACGTCGTGGCGTTGAATGTGCCGCAGCAGTCAAAGATGATGAGCTCGGCGGCATGCGGATGAATGCATGACGGGTTCAGGCCTCCCGAACGTGACTGATTCGGGAGCCAGAGACGCCGAGCGCGTTCATCTTGAAGGTCTTTCTGGTGTTGGTCCCGTTAGTTTCTTCCCTTGTATTGATATGCATTGTCAATCTGTGGCACTGGCTGCTGCTTTGTTCTCTAACAACTTCTTGATCCGAAACAAATCTTGAAGGCTCCTCATTGCTTTCTTCAACAGACATTTAGGTATATGTGATCAGTCTGCCAGCCATGTATACACACATATATCTCTCGTAGCCAACCGATCCTGCCGTCCGGCTGGCTTCTTTTTCCTCTCTTGTTTCAGCAGTAGTTTTAGATGGTCCTGGTTCCATCATGCACCAGCTGAACTAAGAACCTGAACTGGCTGGCCCCCAGTCGATTTCTGTATATTTATCCTTGGAGCCGATTCGATTTTTGAACGCTCAGTCAGTAGATTTCTTCTCTTGATACTGCTATCAGCCATCCAACTCCAGTGTTCGCAGGGACTCATGGTAGTAATAATGTTGAATGCTCCTGATAGTATGTACGGCATTGAGTTTTGAAAGGGAATTCCTTTTCTATCGGCTATCAGTCTAGGAGCTGATATTTATTTAGCCGATAAGAAATTCCATTAGTCGTTGGACTGATCCATTTGATAAGGCCTGATAATAATATTCTTTATATCCAATTCTCCTCTTGGCAGACATTAATTCTAAAAGCTTTATCTAAATTAGCCGATGCCTTTCATGAAATGTTTTCTGACTATCTATTCGGCCATCCTCGTCATCTGCCGAATACTTTGTCAGCAGCTTTTCCCAACATATTCTTTTCCAAATATTACTCTAACTTTCTTCTAGAAGAATATGTTCGATCAAATAGCCGATGTGACTAAGTTATTAGTCGATCAGCCGATTCCTCTTCTGGATGGCAGACTCCTTTGTCCCACCGAGCGTGCCAAAAAATATGTTGACACAAAAAGTGATGTACTACGTCTAACACACAACAAGCCGGAAAGAGTGACTTCAATCGGGTGCCCGGATACTTCGAGAACCGAAAACGTGCCAGTCAGTTTGACCTGAAACTAACAAGGGATGAAACTAACAATTGAGGTCCATGATGAAGGAAACACGTAAGTAAACATGATTAAACTAATCTAAAGCCTGCATTTGTCGCACGACACCCAGCGTCATCAAAGCTTAAACATGGATAGCATGTATGAACCCGCACCACGTGACAATCTAGATTCAAACTAATCGGCTATTTATAGATATAAGATCTACTCATTGAAACAACATGAAAGCAATTCATCATAACATAGATAGATCTATATAAACTAATAAGAGTCGAACTGTATCAATCTAGATTGGGCAAAAGAGTGTTTGCAAATTGTAAAGATTATATAAAACATGCAACACGATAACTTAATGAACCCAGTAGATCTTGCCAGATCTATAGGAGCCGATAACTATCTTGCTTTTGCTAAGCATACAAGCAAATATCCGTTGCACGACATTTACTCATAAACAAAACACAAGCGAAGACCTCTTGATTATTGAACAAAGATCCGTCGCACAATCATTGATAATAAACAAGACTACTTGCTTCAATATCTAAATCCACCGCATGAAACTAGACATGATAACAAGTTTGCCAAGACTTACGGAGGTCGACGGATCGAGGATTCCTCTCGAAGAACTCGACGACACGACAAACAACTCGAAGTTGGCGGGGGGCCGGTTGTATTGGTTTGGTTGTGAACGATTTTTTACAATGGCTGGGGGTTTATATTTATACCCGTGGGTTGATAAGAGTCGCGAAGGGACTTTCCAAATATTAAGATACATGGATTCTGATTTTATGGAGTCCGTACGTATCCTTGCTTGCTAAGCAAAATAGAATATAATATTCCTTAATTTATCTGGTCGTACATAATCATCTTGTCTTTTATCTTGCTTGTCCAAGACCAAATCACGTGTATTCCTTTCCTTCTTTGCATGGATCCAAGCACGACCAATCACAAAGCTTCATGTTTCTATCCGAGACATGTAGATTTTCTTAAATAGCTTGGCTAAATATTTCCTCACCTGTAATCTCCAGTATATAGATAGACCGTAATAAAACCATCTTTCTCGGCATAATTTCATAAATAATAATTCATATACTGTTGTTTGAACGTGACGCATCTCGCGGCAATATTTCTCGACAAACCAAATTCTGGTGTCAACAACTAGTCATCTACATATAAAATTGAAAATAAAAAATATATTGAAATAGAAGAATTATGTAAGACTCTAGACAATCAAGGCATAGATGGGTTACTACTAAAGTTTAATCTGTTCCCCGAGCTTTGTTGTCTACTTGAGTTTAGCAGGATTTGGAAAGATAAGACATGACTAGATATCTTCATTCACTCTGAGAGTACCACTACATCAACTATCAATCTTTAGAGTCTCAAAGGAGTGAAGTATGTCTATACTGTCAAAATAAACGGCTCGGGATAAAAGCATCCCCAATATATCTAGATAAGTATTTTCTATCAATCGGTTATATTATTTTTAAATTAAAAGTTTTATAGTTATATATTATATGGGTTTATAATAATATCTATTATCTAAATATGGGTTATTAATATTGATTAAATATGTATTATAATATATTATCTATTAGTTAAATACTAGTTTAAATATGTTTAGTGATGAATAAATACAAGAGAGAGTACACGTTGTTTTGTTGCCTAGAATAATTGAGGTCTATAGGATAATATGTATACATGGAAAAGATCAATAGTTGCTTTGTCATAATTCTTTTCAAGTACCTAGTTTTCAGCCTTGAGTTATCTCAAGTTTTGGATATAATTGTTTTGACATAAACATTTGCTTTGAACCTGAAACTTGGTGTTGCATATGCTTGAGCTAAGTCTAGGTAGTTGACGGGTATGCTACGAGAAAGTTTGAGCTACTTTTTATCTTGTTCCTTGCGATACTAGAGTTCTGGAGAATTTATCTTTTGAAAAATTGAAAATATTACATGATGAGTTTATGTATGACGAGAGCTTGAATTCCTACCACAACCATACGTACATGTCTGGTAGATTAGGAAAACTTTTCATTTTTATATTTAGTGCTTGGATATGCATTGAGTTTTGTCAACCTTTGTTGATTCTTAGAGACTTGCCATACTTCTAAAATTAAGATCACGTACACTCCACCCATATATGTTGCTTCTACCCTGAAAGTATGCATCCATATGCAATAAAAACCACCCAAAAATGTTCTACTCCTAACTTGGGAGTAAAAACCAAAAATATCCTAGTTTTCCACATACCCATATATTTCATTACCCCAGTTATAACTGCTCCAGTTATTTCCATGTTATTATCTCTCAAAAGCTTTATTATACAAAGAGGCTTGGGGTTGTAAAAAAAAGACAAGAGAAAAAAATAAAGAGAGTAAAATATAGACAAGTGTCCTACCAAAATAATGGGTAATTAGATGTCCGCCTCTCTGAAAAAGAAAGAATAAAAAAGACAAGTGCATCCAAGTTCTCTCAAAATTCCAAGTTCCAAAAGAAAGATATATTTTCGAGGAGTAGAGTAGAATTAGCTTTTTATCATTATAACCTCATATATATCCACCCTCATACATCCACCATATATATCCCATACACATGCACATCTTGATTTGATTGTATTCCCTATTTCTCTAGATCCATTTTTTGACTTTACAATACATGCTTTACAAGTATGTATGTTTTGTTTCTCCCCACCTATGAGCTACATATATTCCTATTAGTTTTAGGGTGACCTATAGACGACACAATGTTACTTGTCCTGTTCCAAAAGTACTATATATTCTGAGACTAGAGAGAAGGCATAACACTATTGTTGCCTTGGAGAGGATCCAACAATACCACATATTGAGAGACTTAAGAGGGTCATACAAAAGAAGCTCTAAGTTTTATTTTGAAAACATTGCAAAACTCCGGGATGAATGTTGAGCAAAGAGCTGGAGACATAGAGATTGGCATGATCATTCTACTTTTCAATTGCTCAAGACCCAAGTGAAGGCTATAAGCCATTTGGTTGAAGGTAATATGGGTAAGTTTGAAAGTTAGAATAGTTTACTCTAATCCGGAGGAGAATTTTTGTTTGAAAGCATATGTACTTTTGAGGCATGGGGAAGTTTGCTGACGATAATTAACTACTATATTTAAAGGTCAATTAAACATGGAAAAGAGTATGAATATCATCACCAACATAGGTTTAGGGATTTATCTGACAATATGCCATGAGTTTTGATGAATCTATATTTTAAAGGGATTAAACGGGAATTACTACGAGGGAGAATCTTAATCCAATACTATTGAATTGCATCAAACCGAACCCACAACGGCATAGGAAGGCACTAAAAGACAACATGGTTCACGGAGGGGGTTATGCATAGGGATTCAGGAGGGTGGTGCGCGAGGTTCACGGCTATATATACGGGCAGAGAGGGAGGAGTCTGGGCGTAGCCCGCACGCCAAGACCGAATCCGGGCAGAGCCGAACTCCCTCTCCTCGGCGAGTAGAGTCCGCATGGGGGAAGGAGAAGGAGCCAACGTGTGGGGCCATGACGTCAGCAGGAGATACAGAATTTTTTAACCATTTTTATTAAGTAAATTTAATATTAACAAGTTTGTTTAGGTTTTGTACCTAACCCCTTTGGCCGCGTCGAGCAACATGGCGCGGCGAAATCGCAGTGTCGCGCCATGCATGCCGGCGTGGCAAAGGTGCTGAGTCACCCCGCCCGGGCACGGGCCTACTGAGTCACCCACCGATGTGGCCGAGCCTGCCGCGCCGTGGATCTTGGCCCGGCAGATCGTATACCAGTTCGGCCGCGCTGGACTCTCCCGAAACCTCTCACTCTCTGTCTCTCCCTCACTCAGTCTCTCCCGGACGCTGACGGCGCCCGCCCGCCACGGCCCCAGCCCCACCCTCCCCATCCTCCACGTCATGGCCGCCCTCCCCGGTGCGCCTCGGCCAGACCCCTGCCTGCCCCGCGCCGGGAGGGCCCTGCCCAGCCGCACCCCCGCGCTGACGGGCACCGTCGGCCACCCGGCCTCACCCACGCCGGTGGGCGCTTCCCCGACCTAGCCGGCCCTCCGGTAGGCACCCGCCCCATCCCGTCTGCCACTTAAGGTATTTTTTCCTCTCACTAATAGTATTAGTTTAGTAGGTAGTATTTCATAATTTGGTTTAATAGTTAGGATGTAGACGTTAAATAGGTAGAATTAGTGATAGTTAGTTAGTAGTTAGGGTTTATTTTGTTAGCAGTTAGTATTTTAGTTGTTAGGGTTAAGGGTATTATCTAGTTGTTTAAGGCAATTATTAGTTTAGTTGTTTAGGGTTTGAATTGATATATATTTAGTTAGGATTGGACAACCCATATATTTACTTAGGATTGAAACCGATTTGATGAAGTTTAGGGAAATCCTTTTGTAGATGGATTGTTCTGTGCGGGTTTGTTATAGAAGAAGTGTTAGGAAACAAGATGGATTGTTCGGAGATATGAAAGAAGAATTTGAATGGTTTGGTGAACCTCCAAGCTTCAACGACCTTTGTGCTCGTTTGGATGCAAAGTTTAGTGGTGATTTCACACTAAAGGGGAGGTGTGACATTGGAAAGTCCAGGGCACGCTATGTCGTTATGCCTTTGTGTGACGCTGTTGACTGGTCCCGTTACAATCAGGTGCTTGAAAGTTCGAATGCGCCAATGGTTGAGGTTGTGGTGGAGAATGGGTACATGAAGCATAGTTTTCATGAAGGCCCTTCCAATGCCGGTGTCGGGCACGATGATGAAGATGAAGAGTTATGGGTGGATGGGGAACAGACTCAGGATGACATGGACTTGGATGGTCAGGTGACACAGGAGCATCCATTAGGACACATGAACAATGAATTTGTTGCCAATGAGTTTGAGGAAGAAGAAGACGAGCAGAATGAGGAGGAAGGGATTTGTGATGCAGTTAGCACTGCTTCAGAAGATTCTGATGACGGAGACGAAGGTACAGATGTTATTCCACCACCGGTTCAAGCCATGAATGCACCTATTCATGTCATGCCAGCACCAGTTTATGTCATGCCATTCCCTATACCAACTGAGGTTCTTCATGTGGCGCCAGCTCAGGGAAGCTTAGTCACAGAGCCACTAGAGAGTGGTACCTCTTCTGATCCATGGCAAAGAATTAGTGAAACACAGTAGTACGTTGCACCACCACCATACACAAAGTCGGAGCTAGAGCAACTGAGGGGCATGAACATTCCTTTTAGTGGTGTTCCAAACTATAGAGATGTGAGCATCACTCATATGGTTGTGTGTGACACGGGGCTTTTGATGTGTAGGAGATCTGTATATGACTCGGAGGAAGCAATACTTAACAAGGGGATGACATTTAACACAATGACAGAGATGAAGTTGTTTCTTGAGGATTATGTTATTTACCACCATAGGCCGTACACTATGACTCATTCGGACCAGGAGTTGAGGTACCATGTCGTATGCAAGCTTGGCTGTCTATGGAAGTTAAATGCAAGGCGAAGACCGAGTGATGGCAAGTGGAAGATAACTAAAATTGTTCAACCCCACACGTGTGTTTCTAATAAAAACGGTCAAAATCATCAGCAACTCACTACACGATACATTGCCTGTCGTATATTGACGCTTGTTGATGATAACAATGACATTTCAGTGTCTTCTTTATAGAAATCTATATTCGGATTTGTTCATTATAATGTCAAGTATGACAAGGTTTGGCGTGCTAATCAAATTGCTCTTGCTCTTCATTGGGGAAGTTGGCATGAAGCGTACAATAGAGTACCCAAAATATTATGTGCAATGAGTCACTACAACCCGGGAATGAGATGGTTTATACACACGGGAGATATGCGTTTACGTAACTCCGGAAAGCATGTTCTACTTCGTGTTTTTTGGTTCTTTGCACAAACGCAACATGCATGGCAGTTTTGTTGGCCAGTGGTAGTTATTGATGGCACTTTTCTAACCGGAAAGTACAAGGGCACACTAATGATGGCTCCTGGTGTTGATCTTGAAGACCAAGATAGTACCCATCGCTTTTGCTTTGGCAAAGTGAGAGAACAATGAATTGTGGTCCTGGTTTATGCGACTACTTCGATTTCATGTTCTAGGTACACAGCGTGTTGTATGTGCACACTAATCGCGGCGCAGCAGGCTTGACGCGCCAGGGGCCATGGCGCGGCAAGTCTTCCCAGAACCAGGTTTGCCAGTCTGATAAGCAGATTTACAGTGCAAGACGTTTGCTTTATTTTCACTTTATTTCGAATCCTGCAATTGTCTGCGGTGCCTTTTCAGAAAATACATAGAATTTTCAGAAAATGCGTAGGCTTTTCAGTGAGGGGCTAGACTTTTCAGTGTCTCGTAGGCTTTTCAGTGTCTCGTACACTTTTTAGAGTGTAGCCTTTTCAGTTAATCGTAGACTTTTCAGTTTCTCGTAGGCTTTTCAGTGTGTAGTAGACTTTTCAGAGCGTATGCTTTTCAGTTTTCGTAGACTTTTCAGTTTTTTGGTAGGCTTTTCATAGCAGTTATAGGCTTTCCAGTATTTGGTAGGCTTTTCAGAGCACTTGTAGGCTTTGGAGTGAAATGTAGAATTCTGAGAGCAATTGTGTAACAATGCAAAAGTTACTAGACCTCTTTCCACTTATATATAACCGTTCATGTATGCGTTGGTGAGCAAAATTCAAACGAGTATGCTCTTGTGCGAAGGCTTCAGTTAGAGGGAAGGGCTTCAGCTAGAGAGAAGAGTAGAAATGTCTGGACGAGGTTCGTCTAGAGGGAAGGGTTCGAGTAGTGGAAGGGGAAAGGGGAAGGGAGGACCAGTTGTGTGGGAGGGGACACTTGGTCCTGATTATTTTATGGAAGCAGATTATCATTTTCCAGAGGAGAGCAAGAATGATTTCCGTGGAGATAACAAGCTCAGAGGTTACGATGACCGTAAAGAAGAGTGGCCAAGATGCATGCAGGTGAGGATTGTTTAGTGCAGATGTTTCTAGATGGTATTGACAGGGGTCGACGTTTCTTCAAGTGCCCACGAGCTTTGGTAAATGCTATTGCTATTCTATATTAGTTTTTTTTTACTAAATGTCGAGAACTCACATGACACTTTTGTTACAGTCTTCGGCGTCCAAAGAAAATTATGGGTTCGTTAGGTTGGTGGATCCTCGTGTATCTATTTTCCCCATCAACAATACATGTACTACCTACAGGATCGCATCCAAGATCTAGAAAGGGACCTTGGCCACTACGAAGCCGAAGATGAAGACGACGGCAACAACAATCCGAGTTCATAGAAGACACTGGCACCGATCTAGGTTGTACATGCCTTTGTCACAAGAACAAGGGACCACCCTCACCGCCACCACCACCGCCACCATCTCCACAAACACTAGGTGAATATTGTGGAGAAGGTGCAACACAGTTCGCTATATGGGAACACTACTAGAACTTAGCTATGTTGGACTATGTCATTGCTATTTTATTTAGCTAAGGCATGTTAGGATTAGTTTAGAACATTTGTAACCCTATTTGTTACTTGTTCTCACATGCCATTTCAATGTTTTCTCATTTGTACGGTTTAGTTTACCTAAGGCGTGTTAGGTTTAGCAAAAGAAATATGTACTCATGTTTAGTACATATTCTCACATGCTAGTTCATTGTACAATGTGAGTTGAAATTTGTAATGCACTACTTCGTTAAAAAAGAGTATTTGTCTAAATAGAATAGTACGTGATGATAAGGAAGATACCAAAGTATGTTACAACATAATTAAAAGTTCAGAGCAATTAAAACAGCCACAATGGACGACATTCTTCATTCCACAAACATACAACTACTGAGTGTAACGGGGCCACTTTCTCTTCCTCAGAGCATCATGATTATCCTCCATAGCTGCTTTCGCGCGGCGGGCGCGCTCAAGCTTCTTATCCCTCTCCTCCCTGTAGGCTGCAGCTTTCCTCATTTCCTCCTCTCTTTTGTATTCCTTCTCAGCTTTCTCCTCTTTTAGGATCCTCTCATAGGCTTGCCGACGCTCCGCGTCCCAATTCTTCATACCTTGAAGAAGACGTCTGTCTGACTCCTTGATCTCAATGTCGATCCACTGCTCAAAGTCACAAAGCAGTGGAGGGGTCTGTAATACATGCACAGGTTAGGGTACATACAAATTTAAGCAATATTTCATATGATAAAAGTTGATGGCTATATAAGATCAAATTCTCACCATTAAGTTAGTACGGTGCTGATAAAGCGTAGGCTCAAAGACAAAATTAGTACACATCCAATACCGTTGCCTAGAAGTTTGCTCGTCCTCAGAAATCTCAACCTTGCAAAGATCACCACAGAAGCACATGGGAACCGGAACACCAGTATACAAAGGCTTGGGGTCGAATCCATTTTCAGTCAACAGACCCTTCCTAAAATTTAATCAATTTCGGTACAATTACCTCATTAATGGACAACAAACTAGTCGTTAAAAATCAATAAATCGAAAGAAATACAACAAACATAGTGAGATTACTTAGGTTTAATAGCTCTACCACGTCGGAGCCTCATATACAACAATTCAAAAATTATTCAAACCATAACTATTAACATTGCTAGGTTAACAAAATGCAAATCATATAAAATCAATGCGAAAAAACAATAGAGGAGAGATAGGATACCTTGCTCTTGAAGTTGAATGGATCAAATTAAAAAATTTACGGTTTAATCGAGTGATTCAAAAAATTGAGCAAAGAGGAGAAAACCCGAGAGAGAGGAGGGGAGCAAAGGGAGACTGAACCCGCGTCTGGAAGGGGGCCGCGTGGTGGGCCTGTATATGGCCTTGCCGCGGCGCGGCAGATTCGGCCACGTCAGCGCGCTGAGTCAGCATACCCGCGCCGGGGCATGCTGACTCAGCGCCTCTGCCGCGCCGCCATGCATGGCGCTGCCGCGTGATTTCGCCGCGCCATACACCCCTGGCATGGCCAGAGGGGTTAGATAAAAAAAATTGTTAATATTAAATTTACTTAATAAAGATGGTTAAAAAAATCCGAGATAGAGCGAGGGAGTGCTCCCGAGCGACGGGCTGTGCTAGCCTGGCCGCGCAGCCCAAGAAGAGAAAGGGAGGCGGGATGGGGCAGCTGGCCCATGCGGGAGCTAGCTGAGGTGGCTGGGCCGAGTGGCGCTGGGCTAGAGAGAGAAGGGGAAGGGAGAAAAGGCCGGGAGGAGGGGAGAGGCCGGCTGTTGGGCCTCTTGGACCAAGGGAAAGGGAAGTGTTTTTTATTTTCTTTTCTTTCTATTTCCTTTTCTTTTCTTTTCTTTTCATGAAACCATTTTCCAAAAAGCATTTTTTTTAGTTTGAAACCTCCACTCAAGAGAACAAATGCCCCAACATGAATGCGCAAACACGTTGCTAACTCTAGGGTAAATTTTAATTTCATGAAAATGTTTTTATTTTCCTATATTTTCATGAACATAAAATCTATAATTAGAAAACCTCAATATATTTCAAAATTCAAATTTTCAGGGTGTTACAATATGAAAAATGAAAGTAAATTTATTTACTAATCTTACAAATCTGTCATGTAGTTTATGAAACAACAAGGGAGATATATAAAATTATGTTATAACGACCATTCGCATGAACAGATGACCAACCAACCAAAATACATTTAGTAGATCTCGAAACATTATGAAACTTTATAGTTGTCAAACTTTTGGATTTCAAATCATCTTGTCATTAAAACTGCGTTCGAATTTTTTTAAAAAAATAAAAATTCAAATTATTCAAATGACCTCTCATGAAAAAACTACCAAAATAAACTTTGTAGATCTCGATAATTTATGAAACATTGTACTTGACAACTTTTTTATTTGAAATCATGTTGTCATGCAAAACTGCATTTGAATTTCAAAATTTTAAAATTCGATTTTTCAAACTATCTCAGATGGAAAAACGACCAAAATAAACATTGTACATCTTGAAAAGTTATGAAACATTGCAGTTGACAACTTTCTTATTTAAAATCGTCTTTTCATGAAAAATCAAAATGTGTTTAAATTTTAAATTTTGAAATTCATTTTTTTTAAAAAGCCTGTTATGGAAAAATTTGTTAAACGAAAAATGTAGATCTCAAAAAAGTATGAAACTTTATAGTTGACAACTTTTTTATTTAATTTTGTTTAGGATCTCAAATAAGCAATTTACACTCGAATTAGTATAATTTGTGGGAAATCAAAACACAACCTACACCCAAATCATAGTGTGGTGTAATGGTTAGAAGAGAGGATGCCTAAAGGAGAGGTCACCAATTTGAACCCCGCTAGTCGTGTAGCCCCACGAAAATATCGCGACTTGCGACTTCGATGCTGCGGGCGATGGTCGGTGGGGCCTCCCCCGATTTAAATGATTTTTTCTATTTGTTTCAGGTTTTTTGTTTAAACTTTGCCGAGCGTCGGACAAAGGCTTTGTCGAGTGCCCGACAAAAGGTGTCTCTCGACAAAGACAACTTTGCCGACCCCTATCTTACCTTACCAAGTGACCTTTACTGAGGGTAATACTCGGCAAAGTCTTTGCCAAGTGCAATTAGTGTTTTACTAAGTGCCTATGCACTCGGTAAAGCTCGCCACTCCGGTAGTGACTCTACCTAGTATCCGTTGTGTTATAATTGGAAATACCTACAATAATGGCGCATACCGTACCGATAGAGGGAATGGCTGGGAGTTCAACTCCAAGATGCCATACATATGTTTTATATAAATAAAAAATATTGCATTCTTATATTTCTCAATTAAAAGGAAAACAAAAATAATATATGTGTTCTCTTTCCTATGCTTTAAATTTTTAACCAAATAAACGGAAGCCTCGTATGGATCGATTAGGTGGTGCATGAGCAGCTGCTGAAAATTACTAGAAGTTGAAATTTGTAGATAGGTAGAACACTGAAAAGATGAAGAGAATAAAGAGATGGTCCAACAAAGTCTTGATGTATACACAAATGCATTACACAGGTGTGACAAGCTACGATTTAACGTGCCCGCGCGCCGGAGGCACAAACAGATTAATTATCAGCAACTAACTACACCGGCAGCGCGTCGGGCGGCTCCGTCGACGCTTCGTCCCCCGGAGGCTCGACGTCAGACCGGCAGAGTGGGCAGGTTGCATGCGACGCCAGCCACATGTCGATGCACTCCACGTGGTACAGGTGTTTGCACAAGGGCAGCCGCCGCACCATCTCGCCGGCCTGCACCGTGCCGAGGCACACGGAGCACTGCGCCCCGTCGCCGTTGTTGCCCCTGCGCCTCGACGACTGAGTGTACGCGAACTCAGTAAGCTTGGTGATGTCCACGCCGATATGGTGGCTTTCTGGCCCTGAATTACTGTCTGCTCCAGCGGCGGTGACTGGCGCTCGTCTGCGGAACAACTGTTGGTAGCAGTAGAAGAAGACGACGGCGACGAGCGTTGTGCCTGTGAGGCCGACGCAGGTGTAGCTGAAGATCAGCGTACCTTTTCTGGTCGGCGAGCTGTGCCCCGATTCTGAAATAGTCGGCGAGGGTACGAAAGAAGCAGCCATATGCTGGCGGCGCTCCAGCTGCGACGAGATGCCGCCACCACCCCGTCGTCGATCTTTGAGCTGATGCTTACACCGGATGGAGCTATGTACGGCCTATCTGAGGATACGCGCCGGGGCCTTATGATGGGAATGTTACGGATGGCGTTGAAATGGATTGAGTTGTTGATGGGAGAGGAGAGGATTATAGCTGTACTACCTCTTACTAATTTATCAAGGAAATTTAGTACTGGAAGCTTCATACCGGTGGGTGCATGCATGAATTGCAAGCGTTTACTCAGAAGAAAGTGACACTTGTGATAAAATAATAGATACAGTGTCAACTCTTTGTTCCGCTGACCAGGAGGAGCTCGTTTGCACATATAGCTGTTTAGTTGAATCATTACATAAGAAATGACAATATGCCATGCCTGTATTCTTTGTAATACGAAGCAGTTGATCATATCTTCCTTTGGCTGTTTGCTGACTCATTTTATTTTGTTTGGAGAATTCGAGTTGATTTAGAGAAGTGTTTACTGATTGGGTAGGCGTTCCAATATCCTGACTTTAATTTTGGGAGATGTTGAATGCCTAATAAACTAAAGCCCCCTGGACGTGTATTATAGCACAACTTTTGGGCTGTTTGGCGTGCGGGTGACAAGATGTCCATAGAAAAGATTTTTTTCCAGAGAGCCCAGTTGAAGTCATATATCTTTTTTTAGACAATGTGAAGTCATATATCTTAGGTTTGCCCTTTCTGTAGAAATGGAATATGCGCTTCACAAAGGAGCAAGACAGAATGAAGATTTAGGTGGCGGTTAATAAGTTAATAACATCAAGTCAAGGATCAATGCAACAACTTTATATCGTCTAGTAAAATCTGCGACAAAGCTTTTGCCGTCTTTTCTAAAAACCACCGTCAGCAGAGGACTTTCAACAGTTCATTCAGCTGGAGCAAACAGTGAACAATTTTCAGACTTCAGGCCCCAATGAAACTTGGTCTTACATTTGGGGAAGGCAGGAATTCTCGTGTGCAAGAGCATACAGGCAGCTCTCTGGTTCAGCGTGGGTACATCTGGTCTTTCGCACTAGTACAAAACCTGTCTATACCGGCGGTTCACAACCCATTTCAACCAGCGTTTTTCAGCGCCGTCTGCGCAGGGGGCAGTAAAAATGGGGCATTTCTACAGGCGGTTGCTTGTGAACTGCCTGTAGAAACCTATTTTCACAGACAGTTATCTTATTGAACCTCCTGTGTAAATGACTCATTTACACCGGCGGTTCACTAAGAGAACCGCCTGTGAAAATGATTTTTCAATTTTTATTTTTTGGTATTTATATATTATTATATATATATATATTGTTATTGAAACTAGCAAACCTTACTGGATGATGTTCAAATATAACAATATGTAATTTAAATACTTCATACATACATCTATCATTACTTCAAAGTTTTATGCTCGCAATAAAGTTACAAGTGTATGACACCCTATATACATTAGTCTCATGCTCACACACATAAAGTTACAAGTGTATCACACACTATATACATCAATAGTTTGCACATGTCCTCGAAAAACTGCCCCGAGTAAGATTTAGGCTATAAACCTCTGTGAGTGCTTTATACTCTGGCTTGGCTAATTCACTATTATGATCATGATATTTTCCAAAAGTTGAGATGACATGTTTGATTAGGAAAAGGCTCACGTCCTCAACTATGTCGTACAACGTCTTTTCATTGATGGCCGTCGCCTTGGCTATCATGAAAGGTTTCTTCATGTATCCTGGCATGTCTCCTCTCATGTGCTCGTACACGTAGTATCCACATAGGACAGATCCTGGTGGTTGCTTGTGGCACTATATATAAAATAGAAAAGTGATTATTTATAGATGTTCGCACACACGTAAATTTTATAAGAGTAAGTTTTCATACAACTTACCGGTCAGTCATATATAACTTCCAATGACTCCTTTTCTTTTTTCTTCGAATCAAGCTTTCCACCATGGATTTTATAAAACCACCATGCCCTACGAATACAATCACCATGTTAGTTATTCTTAAAATCTTATAATGCAAAAGTATACGTGCATATATCTCGACTTACAGCTCTAAGTTCTCAATGAAACCTGCATAGTTTGTTGGCGGGTAATTTGTGGAGTCTAGTACCACCACCCTTCCTTTCCTATGATAAATGATGACACAAATCTAGTGGTCCCTGCATGAATCAAATTCATGATACATTTGTGCATTGAAAATATGTAGTTTGATCCCCCAAAGTCATATGGTGTCACTGCCCAAACTCATACTTACCCAAAGTTGTACCATGCCACAATCGATTTCCTATCTTGATACTTCTGCATACACTTTGAAATGTAGAAGGCGTACTTAGAATCAAATTGAAACTTTAAATTTTTCTTTTTCGCAGCACGTGCTTCACCTACTAAGCCCCTTAAATCGTAGTTGTTTTCCCCAATTCTGAAGGTGTGCCTTTCTTCGCATATATCAATTGGGTTTAGATAGCCAACCCTTTGCTCGGCATAATAATCAAAATCCTGACCGTAAGTCTGCTCCTCCTGATCATATAGCATTCTACAAGGCACATGCATGTCAGATATTGAATATTGATGCAACAACAATGGATGTGTAATTATGTAACACTTACAATGCAAACGTCATTATGATCGGTACGTCTAGCCTCCCGAAGTTCATCATCAACCAAAGGTCTTCAAAGCTAATCACACACAGATCATGAACACTTTGAAATGCCTTATGTGGTATACGCACGTTGATGGCGTGAATGCCAGCAGAAGAGGCTATCATGTACCAGTCATTCAGCCTTTTTACATTGATTGGCACCTTTTGGAGTTTATTCCAGTTTAGTAGAGGCTTTCCCACCACATAGTTTTAGGCACAAACTTGTAGTCTTCAAAAGTGGGCACCTTGAATGTGTAGGGAATTACCTCAGGCACCGGTTCCACTGACTTCTTTAGCTCAGACAAGTCGCAGACTTCAATTTTGCGTTTTGTCCCAAGTCCTTTCAAAAATCTGGGCGTGCCAGCTGTTTTCTTCTTTGGCTCGAAGGGGGAAATCAACTTGGGCACCGGAAACTTTTTCTTTGGCGACACTGGTGTTTGTTTATTAGGATCTTTGGGTTGTGTGGAAGGTGTGGATTTTTGTTGTGGAGGTGGCGGAGGTGATGTTTGTGGTGCATATGGTGCTAACTGCGGTGGAGGTGACCGAGGTGGCTGAGGTGATGAGTGTGGCGGTGGCGATGGAGGTGGCGGGGGTGATGGAGGTGGCGGAGGTGATGACTATGGCAGAGGTGACCGAGGTGGGCTCCAATGAGAATGGATTGGTGATGGTGGTGGGTTCGGAAGAGGATCAGTCGGTCCCGATGACTCCTCAACTGGTATCACTTGCAAGGACGGTGTCTGTTCCGTCAGCTGGACGTCTCGCCGAGGCCAAAGAATGAAATTTTTTAGAGCCTGTCCGAGTGTCTCAATGTCCTCGGGATCGAGGATGTCTAAAATCTCATCGTCATATCCTTGGACCATGGTCGATACTTCTACTCTGCAGTAGTCTTCAGGAATGTTAGCACCGTGGTACTTGCGTCCTGTGATCGCTTTGCCTGTGGCTACTTCCATTGTACGGTGATTGTTAATGCCATATCTTATGACTAGGGAGCAAGCCACTGGAGTAACAATGTCGTCAACTGGATATTGAACCTTATTCCCTATAGACGCGACACTGCTTGGTATCTCAGTAACGGTCTGCAAGGACATCACTGGGACTAGCTGCATCTGGGGTGCTTGAGTGCTCATTTGTTGATTTGACACCGCACTCGCTAGTTTCTGCATCAACTCAGCAGGAGGATCATCTACCAATTTCGACATAAACTCTATGAACTCTTTCTTAGCCTCCTCCTTCCAATAGCTAGCAATTTCTTCCTTGTATAGATCACGTTTCCTATACTCGCCTTCCCACTGAGGGCCGAATCCCTCCTTCCATCCTTCTTTGGATGACACGCCTCAAACATGGCCAGGATGATCAGGGTTACCCAGGCCCTCGCTAAGGATGTCCCTCTCTCTTCGTGGCTTGAATTTACCTTTCTGCTGCTTGGCTGCCACCGCAAAGATGTTCTTTGCTACTTGTTCATTCTGAGGGTCATCAAAGGACAAACCGCTCTCGGTTTCCTTTGGTTTTTGAGCCCAAATCCAATTCGTGGACCTTTCACCAACTTGTTCGGATAGCGCCGACAACCCTTTCTCCTTCCGCGTAGCATCTTCTTGTTGCCATTTGGGAGCCTGACGCTGATAACCACCTGAGCCTAGACGGTGGTGGTACTTATTCTTCTTAGCGAGAGTGGAGTTGGCTTCGCTCATAGATACGAAGTCTGCCTCTTTCTTTTTCTCTAGAAAGACCGCCCACTGCCCTCTCGAAATCTTGTACGTTGTTGTAGGGTCCAACCCTTTCTTGGCAAACTTGTTATTCAAATCGGACCTCCAGTTTCGGAAACTGACTGCACACTGCTTCAATGTATAGTCCTTTACCAGTGCCTCTGCTACGGCTCGAGGAAACTGGAACCTTGTCTTCATTTTTTCCCAAATTCTTGTTTTGTCATCCTCCGACACACTGGACCATTTCTTGATAGTGATGTCAAGAAAGTCCGTAACATAGAAGCCAATTACGTTCCGGTACTTGGCTAGGGCCTCCAAAGGAGCCGTGGGCTGTCCGGTTAGACTGACTTCTAAGATGGCATATACGTCATCTAGAAACTTGTTCAACCCTCTCTCACCTCGTTTGGCACCACTCTGCTTCCTCTTCCTTGATCTCTCAGTAGTCATTATCGTGGTTGGTTCGGGTGCACCTTCGGCACGTTCCGCGGCTTGTTGCGAGATTAACTCTTGCATCTGAGTCAATGCCCTCTAAATATAGACATTGTGAGTTTAATGGTGATGGTTTATAAACATCCTATCATATAATAATAGGCACGATATAATTACCTCCTCGACTTCTTGATCATAATCAGAGTCATGGCGTAATTCACGCTCAACTTGTTCTCGAGCCTTCCTCACTTTGGGATACTCGAAGTCGTCGCTCGAAGATGATTGGTTCCCTTCTTCTTCCTCCATGGGGTCGGACGACCCCAGGCCTTGCCCCGTTTCATGGGTATCTTGTACTTGCTCCGTGGTGTCGGACGGCCCCACGCCTTGCCCCGTTTGGTGGGTATCTTGTAGTTGCTCCGTGGGGTCGGACCCTGGGGCCTGTTCCGTGTGAACAGGCCCTTGTGCTTGGTCTCCGCTTGGAGATGTCATCGCGGAAATCTAATAAAGGATAGGCATCTATATAAGCATACTTATAAGCATTTATATATATATAAAGAACCATTTATAGATATAAGTATTGGACAAGCATTTATATATATAAAGAACCATTTATAGATATAAGTATTGGAAAAACATTTATATAAGCATTTATATATATAAAGAACCATTTATAGATATAAGTATTGGAAAAACATTTATATAAGCATTTATATATATAAAGAACCACTAGTATAAAAAAGAGAAATAGATACAAAAAGTAAAAGAAAAACAAAGCAAATAAAAAGGAAAAATAAGAAAAACCCCTCCCCTCTCTGCTTTCGGCCCGAAGGCCCAGCTCAACCTTCCGCCTCTCCCTTCCTTCTCTGCCGCGCGACCCAGCCCGAAGGCCTAGCTCAGCCTTCCCCCTCTCCATGCATGTTCGAACAGCCCGAAGACCCAGCTTGTTCGGACAACCAAACCCGCCCCTTCCAACTGATAGACTGAGCCCGCACGTCAGGTTCGTCTTCCCCGCGGCTCGCCACCACGCCGCCTCCTCCCCGCGCGCCCAAGCCGGCCTCCCCCACGCGCGCCCGAGCCACCCTCCTCCCGCGTCCACCGGCCGCGCACACACAGCTCGCAACGCCGCCCCGACCTCGGCCATGCGCTCCAGCCGCGCTCGCTGTCGCCGCCGCAACTGCCCGGCGCCGCCCGAGCCGCCCTCCTCCTGCGTCCAACGGCAAGCGCGCGTCCAATGGCAAGCACACGCTACTCGGCGTGCCTCTGCGACCTCGGCCACCGCGCTCGCACTCGCCCGCCACGCGCTGGCCTCCTCGCTGCCGCCACGCCACCGCTCCACCGCGCAACCGACCGCCGCCGCCACGCTTCTACAGAGAGAGAAGAGGACGGAGCGGCCGAGGACTTACCTCGGAGGCGGCTCCGGTGCGACGGAGATGGCCGGTGAGCGGCGAGAAGGGCAGTGGTGGCTCGTCGGAAAATCGGGCAGCCTTTCGGCGTCGTTTGGATTCAACTGGCGCCTTTGGACTTAGAAAATTTCGGGGCCGATTGCGCGGGATATATATACTGAACCCATTTCTACAGGCGGTTGGCATTGTCAACCGCCAGTACTGACCCTATATCTACAGGCGGTTGGCAATGCCGACCGCCTGTATAAATGAATTTGCAGAAATAATTCAAAAAAGTTTAAAAAATCATATCTTGAGATCTATTGTTCCAAAAATTGTGAATTAAATTTTGTAGTGTTTGTCTTGACAAGATATACATGTGAAAAATATAAAATGACATCATTGAGATACTTTTATATGTAACTATATTTATATGTCAAATATCACGATAATTGCATAAGCTTAAAAAAATCATATCTTGACAAATATTGTTCCAAAAATTATGAATAAAATTTTGTGGTTTTTGTATTGACAAGATATACATGTCTCATTAGGGACTACGAAGTAGCTAGTGTTCATTCGGGTTTAGCGCATAGGGTTCATCATCTCGAGATTATAGAAATAGATTGTATTTATGTAACATTGTATAGATATATAAATAGGGTCTGACATTGTAACATAAATCGATTATATGACAAATAACAAAAATAATCTAGGCATCTATATTTTTCTTCCTTGTCCATCGTGGCGTACCCAAGGTAGCGATTTCTGTGGGATGCTTTTCTCAACACTTCTTATTTTTAGTGGATGGTCATCTACAAAGAGACACATGTTGCTGAATTCATTAAATTCATCCAGGTCAGATACACCATCAACCCCTATAGCTTGTTGCTTTCCAGGAATAACTACATGTTTCAGCTTGTCGGTACTTTTCTTCTCATTAGGACAAAGGATCTGTTTAGCATAGAAGACCTGTGCAGCACGGTTAGCCATTATCCACGGATCATCTTTGTAGCCTACCTTACTTAGATCAAGAACTCTGACCCCATAGTTGTCCACTATGAGATGTTTGTCTTCAACCCATTGGAATCGAAACATAGGGACCTGAAATGTACCATAGTCTAGCTCCCATATGGCATCAGTGAAGCCAAAGAACATAGTTTCATCCCCAGTCTCAGAGTCTAAGGCATCACATCGAACTCCACTGTTTTGTGCAATGTTCTTTTGGTCCTAGGACTTGGTACAGAATGTGAAGCCACTAATGTCATAGCTTTGCCATGTTGTGACCTGGCGTGATGGTCCAGAAGCCAACACCTTGATGGTGCGTTCCTTAATTGTTTCCCCCTCTGAAATGTCAAGCTCCTTTAGCCATGAGGTGAACTTATTCTTGTGTTCCTTCATTAACCACTCATCTATGTGCCCATAATTTTGTTTGCGAAGCTCATCAATATGTTGCTCGATGAAAGGCTCCATTATTGAGAGTTGATGAAGGATGTTGTGATGTGCCTCGAGGACTGAATTGTAATCTTGCGGGACTAATGATTTCTTTCCCATCCTCCCTCTTCCATTCAACCTTCCATCATGTCTTGACAGAGGCAAACCTATTGCATCCTGGTCTTTTAGGACGTTGTTGCAGAATGGACCACCAGACTCAATTGCCTCTTCGGTTAAGTACCCCTCTACCATGGACGCCTCGGGACGAGCACGAGTTGATACGTAGCCATTAAGTGTTGACATGAAACACTCATACGTCCACATCTCATGCAAATACATGGGACCCAGTGCCTCTATCTGTGGAACCAAGTGCACCGCAAGGTGAACCATTATATATCGAAGAATGCTAGAGGAAAACACATCTCAAACTATGACAGTGTCTCCGCTGCAAATTCCTTAAGAGATGTCAACTCATCACGGTCGATCACCTTCTGTGAGATCCTGTTGAAGAAGTAGCACAACCATGTGACTACAAGCTTTATCCACACTGGATTTATAGCCCTGATGGCAATAGAGAGGAAAGTAGTCAACATGGTATGACAATCATGTGAGTTGTAGTTGGTGAGTGTAAGGTCTTTCATTAACACAATACTTTGTATGTTAGAGCAGAATCCAGATGGGACCTTCAGATTCTTCAACCACACACACATCGAATGTTTCTCATCATTGTTGAGGTTGTAGCTTGCTGCCAGGAGATGGTACTTCCCATTTTCTTGAAGAACAGGGTGAAGTTCTTTTTTTTTATATCTAACTGTACCTTGTCCAGACGTGACTTTAGTCCTTCCTTTGTCTTGCCCTTTATGTCTAGCAAGGTTCCAATTAGGCTGTCAAACACGTTGTTCTGAACGTGCATACCATCGATCGTATGACGTACGTATAACTCAGGCCAGTATGACAAATACTCGAAGAAAATA
This sequence comes from Microstegium vimineum, assembly GCA_022036555.1. Lineage (NCBI taxonomy): Eukaryota > Viridiplantae > Streptophyta > Magnoliopsida > Poales > Poaceae > Microstegium > Microstegium vimineum. Next base: position 28,485,885 of record CM039125.1, read on the forward strand.
GATTTCTTCTTGAACGTAGCCCCTGGAGTTGGTTTGACATTCTTTCTTGATTTTCTGTCTATTGTCTTCTTCCCAAAAATAAATTTAAGGTTCCTGACTAGGTTGAAAACTATTTTGCCTTTACTGTTGCCTAGTGGGGCAGTAGACTGGAGTTCAACGTCATTGTAGAAGTATTTATCCCTCTTTTTCCGGTGGTACTTGTGTCCTTTCGATAAGAAGCGTCTGTGCCTCATGTACACTATCTTCTTAGATGCAGTAAGGGACACGTGAGAGGTTTCATCTATGCATACCACACAACCAACCTTTCCCTTGAACTGCCCTGATAATGTGAAGAGAGCAGGGTAATCGTTGATGGTAACAAAGATAATTGCTCTCAACGTGAATGATTCTTTGCGGTACTCATCCCACATTTTAACACTTGTTTCCCACAATATCTTCATGTCTTCCATTAAGGACTCCAAGAAAACATCCATGTCAACTCCAAGTTGTGTAGGTCCAGAGATAAGGATGGTTAGCATGAGGTACTTTCGCTTCTGCATCAACCATGGCGGAAGGTTGTAGATGGTGAGGATCACTAGCCATGTGATGTGCGTGCTTCTCCTCTCAGCAAATGGATTTATTCCATCAGTACTCAGTGCAAACTTAACATTTCTTTGTTCCTTTGTAAAGTATTCATGGTTGTTATTGAAATCTATCCACTGCTTGTCATCGGTTGGGTGCCAAAGCTTCCCATCGTCTTTGATGTGCTCATTAGAAGCATGCCAGCTCATAAGTTTCGAATCCTCTGGGTTAGCAAACAAACACCTTAGTCGATCGACCACAGGCAGGTACCATATCACCAAAGCAGGAATCTTTTTCTGCGCATAATAGTCTACTTTGTCTTTTTCTTTGCTCATGGGTTTTGAACTCTGTTGGGTCTTCTTTCGCTTCTTTCGTTTACACACCGAGGCAACACAGTGTTCCTCTTTGTAGTCTTTATTCGTTTTATACCTACTTGCATTACACTTTGGACAACTCTCCATGTCCTTATAATCGTCACCTCGATATAGGATACAGTGATTTATTCAAGCATGGATCTTCTCAACACCCATCGTGAGTGGATTGATTAGCTTCTTTGCATAGTACGTGTTAGCAGGCACTTTGTTTTCCTTTGGAAGCATGTCTGTGATAATACTCAAGAATGCATGAAAGCCAGCATCACAAATACCAAACCTAGCTTTGCATACCAACAACTTTAGCACCGAACGCAAGGTCGTAAAATCTTTGGTGCAACCCTTAGACTTATCGTACAAAGGCTCTTTTGCTGCCTTCATCAGGGCCTCCATACCTTTCTTGAAGAACATTGATGGATCTTCTGCATGACGATGCAACATTGCCTCTAGGAATTCTGCATCTTCTGCAGCCATATTATTTTGCATCACATCAGTTCTGACGCCTTCAATTCCTCCAGCGAAACCATGATCAAGACCATCGGTGACATGTTGTTGTGTCTCGTGTACTAACTGAAACCCACCGTCAACAAGCATATCTGGACTATCGGCGTCGATATTTGCACGGCTAACAGTTGTATAAGGCACAAAGCTCTCCTCTCTGTGCTTTGTCCAAATCAAGTAATCCTTCATAAATCCTCGACAGACAAGATGAGAAAGGATTTATTGATGGTCATCAGATACAACAACATTTCTGCAATCCATGCATGGACAATGTATGTGCGTCTTCTTTGTTCTCAAAGCATGGTTCTTGGCGGCATCAATAAACTTATGAACCTCGGGTATGTATGTTGCATCTAGTCTTGATAACTTATACATCCAGAATGACCTCTCCATCGATCAATACCTGATTTTCAAAAGGGAGAGACGACAAATATTATGTAACCATCTTAATCAACCTGACTTGAAGAAAATGGATTAAAACTGACCTTTCTTAGAAATCTCCTTCCAAGAAATGAGGATGAAAACCTCCTCCCTCGTAAATGCGGCTCTCCAAAATCACCTCCTTCCAATAGTCCTCAAATCAAAATGCCCCCTTGTCTGTGTAAATGAAGGCTAGGGTTTAGGATTTAGCTAGGGATTATTACCTAGGGTCAATGGATTATTTAGCTAAGGATTCATGATTTACCTAGTGATTATTAGCTAGGGTCACTGGATAATAAATTTAATCAACCTCACATGAATAAACAAAGAAAATAACCTAGGTGTTCTTCTCTCTCACTAATGGTAAAACCCTAGATCCAAAATGTGGATAAAATTGAGCAAAATGGACATAAACTAACCTTGGAGAAATATAATACAAAAATGTAGCTATTGTACAAAAAAGAGCTAAATGAGGCAAAATGTGAATATAGATATATCTTGGAGAAATAGTATCTATCCATCTTATTTTAGTCACATATCTAGAAACAAATATATATATCTTGGAGAAACTAAATCAAGAAGAAGCACAATAATATATATCTATCCATCCTAATTAAGTGACCTCATTACTAGAAATAAATACAAAAATTTAGCTCTTCTTCTCTCTAGCTAGCTCATGAAACCCTAGATCCAAAAAGGGTACAAATTGAGCAATCGAGGTTAAAAGAGGCCAAAAGAGGCACCAACTAACCTTCCTTAGCGACCTCCTTCGAAAAAATGAAGATCAAAACCTCTCCCATGTATTTTGAAAATTTTAGACCTCCATAATCGCCTGAAATGGAAGGTGGCGGATAGAACTGTACCTGGTCGGGAGGAAGAAGAGAGTGGGAGGTGGTATATATAGGCAGGCCTTAACCACCAGTGGAGATCGGTTACCACTGGTGGTTGGCATAACCCAACCGCCAGTGTAAATGGAGGGTTTACACTGGCAGTTTTCTTATGCCAACCGCCAGTGATAATCGATCACCATAGGCGGTTGGAAAGTTTGCCCGAGCCATTTCAAACCACAGGCGGTTGGCAACCAAAACCGTCTGTGGTGTGTTTTGGACGGCGCTAGTAAAAACGACTTTTCTACTAGTGTAGATGAGTACAGAAATCTTCCTAGCTGTCAACACAAGCACAAGATATTCTTCTAGCTTCTGGCACAAAACAGACTCAGTACAAGGAGCATACAGAGAAGGTAGCCTACGCAATTGCAGTCCTTTGATTGTGCCCCTTGGGATAACTCAGACCATTTGTTCCTACACTAGGATTTTGCTACAGCCTGCTCGAACTTGGTTGGTTGAACTGTCCCCCAGTCCCAAGGGACGTTCTAGATCTTGGAGTTTCTCAGAACTCACCTCAATGTCTCCTTGTTTATGGAAATAGTCGTCATTATGTGCTCAAACATTTGGACATTGAGAAACGATTTAATCTTCAGAGGTGAGGAGGCAGCCATCCAGAAATGCAAGCATGTTTTCAAGAATGTCTTTGGCTTAGTTATTCTTTGTGCGAAGAAAAACTATCTACCTTAAATCAGCCCATGGCTAGAGCTGTTTGTGTAATTAAGATCATTTTCTTTATCTCTTTCTCTGTTTCTTAAAATCTCTGTTTGTAATCCCAGATAGTTGCTTGTTTTTTTTGTTCTTTGGTTTTCTTAATAAATTCAGTAGGGGCGCAACGCAAGCCCCTCCCGTCTCTTAAAAAAAAACAATCTGTGACAAAGCTTTTGCCGCGATTTCTAAAAAAATGGAACACCTTTGAGCCTGACACTGCCGTTCTTCTCAATGACTGTGGCGCTTGAGCCAGGTTTGGGCAGCTAGCCGGGCCCACAAAGCTCGATGGTTGGCTGTCTGCATCCGCGCTCTAGGCATGGATCTGACAGCCTCGGATGGATTCGGGTGTCACACCAAGCATGGTCACTACGTCAAAAACGATTTTACGTAGCGTTGTCAAAAAAGGTCTCCGTGGCGGACACTAATTGTTACCCGCAGAGGTAAATCCTATAATTTATTGCAGCAGATATTTTTTATTTACCGCGACGGACACTTTTGTCCGCCACGGTAAATAGATTTACCGCAGCGAGCTTTTTAAGATGACCGTCACGGAAAATACGCTATTTACCGTGAGGGCGTCTTAAGAAGCCCACTGCGGTAAATTGATTTACCGCAGCGGACATCCTATAAGGCCCGCCACGGTAAAAGGCCGAGGCCCAAGATAGGCCCGCTAGTCGTCTTCGTATATATACGAGACATAGGGTTAGACACTCACTCCCTCCCTTCCCCCTCTCTCCGTTGCCGCTCTCCTCTCCTGCCCTCTCCTCTCCGACGGTAGCTCTCCCCTCCCCTGCCCCGCAAACGGCGACGCGGCCGGGACAACAGCTCTCCCCACCCTGCCCCGCGGACGGCGGCGCGGGCACGTGGCGCGCGTGACGGCGGCGCTTCCCCTCCCCTCTCCCGACGGCTCGCGGTGCTTCCCCTCCCCTCCCATGGCGGCGGCGGGGTCGTGGCGGCGGCGCTGCAGCAACCGGATCGACGGCGGCGGCACTGCTTCTAGGGTTTTCTTTTTTCTTTATTTTTTTGAATGATTAACCGCAACGGGCATTGTAGGGTGTCTGCTGCGGTAAAAAGCATTAACCGCAGCGGGCATCTTATGTTGCCCGCTGCAGTTAATCGGTTTTTCGCAGCGGGCATCAGCGACCGCCACAGTAAACGCCACATTTACCATGACTTTGTCGTCGCAGCGGACGCCATTGCCCGCTGCGAAAAACAAATTTTGACCGACACGAAAAACTAATTTTACTAGTGGGTGGCATTGATTCGTGAGGTTGTTCGGAGGCTTAGATCTGCATCTAAACGTGGATGGATGATATGCGCTCCATGTAGCATCGTTTGTGTGGAGGATTGTGTAGTAATGGTTGTGGTCAGTGTGCAGCCATCAATGCTGGATTGTTAGCGTGCACGTTGGGAGTGGATTGGGTCACTACTACAGAAATGACAATCACTGTCGGTTTTGTTTGGGCCGAAAGTGATGCCTCTTCACTGCCAGTTCTTCCTCTGACAACCCCCCAACTATTGGGGGCAGGGGCCGAACCGACAGTGAAACACAACATCACTGCCGGTTCGTGGCTTGAACCGGCAGTGATGCCTGTTGGCCCTATCACTGCTGGTTCAAGCCACCAACCGGCAGTGATGTGGTGTTTCACTGCCGGTTCATGGCTCCAACCGGCAGTGAAAAGTTGTACAGTATAAAGCACACGAGCTCCTCTGCCCGAACAGTGCATGAACAGGAGCTCCTCTCTCCATTGTTGCGGCTGGTGGATTTCTTGAACTCCATTGTTGGCTCCTCTTCACTCTTGGATCCTCATATCTTCTTGCTCTTGGTTTGTAACAAGCATAATTGTTGGTTTACATTGTTTTTGTCTGTAAATCTATAGTTTAGAGTTATGCTAGTTTTCATGATGAAGAAGAGAGATGTTACAATTTGTGTCAATTTTTGGTACCTTTTAGATCCAAAAGTATTTAGAAAAATTATAGCACTTCGTTTTTATTGGATAATTATTGTATAATCATTGAGTAGCTAGGTTCGAAAGATTCATCTCGAAAATTATAGATAAAAATTGTAATTAGTTATATTTATTACTTACATTTAATACTTCATGCATGTATTAAAGATTTGATGGGATGTGGAATAGATTTGGTATTTATTACTTACATTTAATACTCCATACATGCATGCATTTAATACTTACATTTAATACTCCATGCATGCATTTAATACTCACATTTAATACTCCATGCATCCACCTATTTTGTTGTCTCACTTTTTATAGCGCGACCAAATTTAAATTATAAAGAAAAGAATATTGTTCAAAAATGCTCCTATTAATATGTTCCTATGTTTTCTCTGCTCTGTCATTTTATCAGTGCAGACATGGCTCGAGGGTGGATGTACGATCTGTCACGTACAGACCCACGTTACTTGACGGGCATTGACGATTTCATCAAGCGAACTAGAGCCAATGCTAGGGACTCACATCTTGTATTCTGTCCATGCAAAGACTGCAAGAATACGAGAAAATGAGGCGACGTGGAGCATATACGTTTGCACTTGATCACAAGGGGGTTCATGAGAAACTACACGATTTGGACTTTGCATGGGGACGTTGGTCAAAATGTTAATGATGATGTGCCCATGCCTAGTGTATCCCTGAATACATTATTGCCTATTCATGAGTACACAGAACATGTGCCTACCAATGATGATGTGTTTATGAATACATTAGCTGACGACACTGAGGAAAATGATGGCATTTCACAGCTTCTACATGATGTGCATGGGGGATTCCTTAGTGCTTCACAGATGAAAAAACTGGAGATGATGAGAAAGGATGCAAAAACACCATTGTTTCTGTGCTGCCCAATAAGGAAATTGGAAGCCAACATCATGCTATTGGAGTTCAAATCAACGAATGGATTGAGTGATCAAAGCTTCGATAACTTGTTAGTTATACTACATAAACTGTTCCCGGAGGCTGAGTTAGCAGAAAAGACTTACCTTGCGAAGCAAATGATTTGCCCAATTGGCCTCGAGGTTGAGAAAATCCACGCGTGTTTCAACGACTGCATATTGTAACGTGGAGAGAAATACAAAGACTTGGATGCATGTCCCAAGTGTAAAACTCCCCGATACAAGCAAGGACAATCAAATGATGGAAGCAAGACCAGAGGAGGGCCAGTAAAGTCTGTGTGGTATTTTCCTATAGCTCCACGAGTGCATAGGTTGTTTGCAAATGAGAAGTCAGCCAAGCTGTTGCGTTGGCACGGCGAAGAGCGAAATAAAGATTCAATGATGAGACACCCCGCCGATGGGTCGGATTGGAGGACTATCAACACTATGTTCTATAAGAACATCGATGGAGAGGTAAGACATATGTGGTTTGCTTTGAGCACGGATGGGATGGACCCGTTTGACCAGGTGAGAACCAATCATAGCACTTGGCCAGTGACGCTATGTATATACAACCTTCCACCCTGGCTTTGTATGAAATGGTCATACGTCCAGATGCCATTACTAATCCAAGGACCAAGACAACCTGGTAATGATATTGATGTGCTTCTACAACCAGTGATCGATGAACTACTACAGATGTGGGAGATGGGTGTGAATGATGTCTGGGATGAGTACAAAAAAGAACATGTCACGGTAAAGGCTGTACTTATCGCTACAATCACCGACCTACCAGGGCGAGGTTCCTTATCTGGAGAGAAGACAAAAGGATACACTGGGTGTGTCGAGTGCTTGGACGAGACGGATGCTACACATCTACCAGAAAACAGGAAGATGGTCTACATGGGACACCGTAGGTTCCTACGTCGTGATCACCCTTACCGTAGGAATACAAAAGATTTTAATGGGACTACTAAGAAACGTGGACCTCCAAAGTATCGAGACGGGAAACAGCTGCTTCAACAATTAAGCAAACTCACAAATGTTGTCCTTGGGAAGGGGGACGGGGCAGTAGCAGCGCCAACCGATAGTATCTGGAAGAAAAAATCAATCTTCTGGAAACTACCTTACTGGCAACTTTTGAGTGTACATCAGTGGCTTGATCCAATGCACATAATTAAAAACGTGTGCGGTAACACACTTAACACGTTAATGAACACCGGAGGAACAAGGAAGGATTCTCTCGCGACACGCTTGAACACAGAGGAGGTCATCAGCATCGGTTGGCAAAGATCCCAAGATGACTAGTAAAAGGCAGAAGCTAGCGCCGACTGAGGACAAAATTCTACAAGCTCAGATTGCAGAAAAGGCCGTCAAACTTGCCTTGTATAAACGATTGGCTTATATACCTGAGAAACAAAGCGAATTTGAAAGGCAAAGATAAATTCCGGGTAATCCAGAAACATCTAGAGAAATACACACCTTTCAGCAGCTAGAGATACAAAACTTGGCCGCGGAACTGGACATAAGCATGAAGGATGCCGAGAATTTCTATTTTGAAAAAATCGAATTTGAAAAGGCCAAAGTTGTATACAAGTTTGAACTAGGCAAGCCTATGGTCGCCAGCCAAGAAGAGTATAAAAAATTGCCAACAAACATGCGACAATTGTATAATTATTACATCATTGACAGTAATAGCAGCGAAGACAAGATAGCAACCTTTGAAGTATGCGTCCCTTCCTGTTTATATTTTAATCATTCTGAAGAAGTTGTGCATACTATTCATTATCGAGACCTCTTTCAACTCTATCAACGACGCTCACTGGATGTGCCGATTATGATGTTATGGACTCTGTAAGTACCATACCCTAACAACGTTATAATAAACTACGTGATCTGCATTTGAATATATCCATGCATGTTTATTTTGCAGGTCTGTAGCAAAATTTTGCCTCAAAAAATGAAATAGCAATTTTGACTTCTTGGACCCCATCTTGGTAAATGAGACAACATGCAAAGCCGGTCTCAAAGATCCGTATGTCTCAGCAAGTTTGAAGATAGAGTTTGAAAAAATATTCTCAGTCGGCAAAATAAACGCACTGCTAACCTACAATTGCGAGTATGTATTCTCGACCATTACTTAAGTGTTTTTTTCTAGATATATCATTCTGTTGACACCGTTTTTTGACACATGTCAATATGATTTAAGGATTGTGCTGAACGGTAAAAGGCTAGTTGTCGTTCCTTGTCGGCATTGGGATATTACCAGTCAGATTGCCGATAAAGGCAAGAGTGTTGCTGATGCAGACAGGGTCTTGTTGCCGATTGAGGTAGAAAGACACTGTTGATGAAGGCAAGGGGATGTTGCCGATAGAGACATGAATGTTGCCGACAGGAAGAACATTGCCGAGGAGAATTGAGGCTCATTATCGATGTGACGAAGGCTACAATGTTGCTGGTGGAGGCAAGAAAGCGTTGCCGATGAGAGCCAAAGCCTGTTGCTGATAGGAGGAATATTACCGATGAGGATGGAAAGCTGCCGATGAATGATGATGTCGATGGAAGCGGGAAGAAGTAGCTGACATCAGCAGAGAACTACCGATGGCAATAGAGGAAAGTTGCGGATTGAAGGAATTCTGCCGATGGAAGGTTTCATCGTGAAGGAGATAGATATGGAAGCTGGTGATTTCATGTCAGTATTAATAGTTTTATTTCGAGTCCGACTCTTGCACGAGTCATTTGTTTCCTTTAGCGTGAGTCGTTTTATTTCCTTAAAAAATAGGAGTTTTTGTTTAGGAAGGTATGAGTCGTATCTATGTACAACTCCCCATACGGGAGTATAAATATGTGCCCAAGAGCCGCGTGAAAGAGATATCCAATCATATATCAAACAAATCTATTACTCTTATTTACTTTTCCAGCAATTCTACTTTTATCGCATTAGATCTAGCTTATCTACGAGTTCTTCAAGTTTCGACGGGCTGCATCTCCTCGATCTCCGTCAACCCTTGCGAGTTCCGCGTTTGAGCAACCTGAGCCTTGACGTCCGAGCGCATCGCTGTCGTCTCGTTCAGCTCTACTCTAGTTATCCTGATCAAGTTTGAGCCTTGACATCCGGGCGCATCGCCATTGTCTCGTTCAGATCTTGTTCTAGTTATCGTCCTTGTCGATTAACTGGTCAAATCGACTGGCACACCTTTGGACATCAAATTCGGGTGTAAGCCCGAGGTGTTCACAGATCCTGACGCTTTTTGTGTCAACACATTCAATAACATGAGCTTTGTGCTTGCAGCAACCATTATGTCCATGTGTTCTCGACCCTTACTTAAGTGTTTTTTTGTTGATATATCATTCAATAACACGAGCTTTGTGCTTGCAGCAACCATTGTGTCCTCGTAGATATAAGTCTTAAAAATTCAACTATCAAGGTGTGGGACTCAAAAAAGAAGCCACTAAAACTTATCGAACCCCTAGTCAAAGTGCTAAATATGTAAGTGAATCCAATATCACCACACTTTTCAATCACATATGATATTATAATTAATGTCCTCAGCCTTCACACTTCATTTACATTGTTACATAGGATGAAGGAGTTCCCTGATTGGAGAAATGTGGAGCCTAGGATGCAAAAGAAATGGAGAGCCTCATTCAGAGTGGAGTATATGAAGAAGGTAAGACCCTAGATCAACCAATGGGGAACAACGAATGCGGGTTCTATGTGATGTGGGAAATGCTTTGCTACTTTGTTCTAGTTATCGTCCTTGTCGATTAACTGGTCAAATCGACTGGCACACCTTTGGACATCAAATTTGGGTATAAGCCCGAGGTGTTCACAGATCCTGACGCTTTTTGTGTCAACACCTCTTTTGGAAGAGGTGTTGACACAAAAAGCGTCAGGATCTGTGAACACCTCTTTTGGCACACCCGGTGGGACCATATCACATCTTTTGGCCACGGTTTAGCCCATTACAAGCTTAATGGACAATACTGTTGGGATCAATCCGAAGAGTGTCATTGAAGTCTCCGAAGCAGATCTGAAAGATTATCAGAAGCAGGCTATGGAGGAGTACAAACAGTTGTATCTGAAGTCCTTCAGCCTAAACAGGAGCGGCGAGTCTATCCAGAAGCAAGATCCATGGTAGGTCACCTTCGACGCCAATCCTGGTAAATTACAAGAGATGATTAATTCTGCATTAAATCATGTGTTCATTAGCCAATCCAATGTGCTGTCCAATACTGTATACAATGCTGTCAAACAAACTTTCAAGGAAAGACAAGCACCATATTATGTTGGTCCAGCGTATCATCAACTCGGATCAGCATCTGTCACGATCCCATCGGCGGTTCCAAGGGTGTCTTCACCGATTATGAACCGATCTGCCGATGAGAACATGCTGCCAAGATCAAACCCCGCAAGCATCACTCAATTGAATACAAATCTGATGACATCAACAATGTCTGGACCTGTGACCCAGAGTCAGCCAACTTCCGCCAACTGGTGGGGATACGGTATGCCTCCAAGTCCATCTGCTGATTCCAAACTGGTCCAAGATAGCAATGCAGGGTGGAAGATTCCCGTGGCATCGACAACACCTGCACAACCGATGATTCCAGTAATGCATTACGCTACATCCTCTCCAACGGTGCAGTTGCCGTCAGGAAATCTTCAGATGGCGATACCCAGAGTAGCGTATGCGCAACCATCGGCAGGTTCTTTGCCGATGCAACAAGGCATGGCAACTGTTAATCAGCCTGTATCGGCAATGGCTGCTCAAGCTGTGCTACCCGCAAATCAAGGCGATCATTCAAGGGTACAAGGGCAGCAAGCGACAGCTGGTTATCAACCATCGACAAGTCATATGCCGATGACATCTAACGTAAGTTAGATCGGTCAATTACCGATTCAGCAGCAAGTTATGCAGCCTGAATACCAAGTGGCAAGAGCTCCGCAGTATCATCCGCCAGCGAGTCTTCAGAATGAAATATCGGTACATCAGCCGATAAGTACTACTTCGCCACGGTACTCGCAAGTGAACGTGCATAATGAAACATCGGCATATCAGCCGATGAATACAATGTCACAATACAACCCAGTGGATGTTGAAAATTGCCCATCGGCTACTCAGCCGATGCATAATGTTCAACAACAGGTGACGCAACCTGGATGTCAAGTGGTAGGGGTCCAGCACCACCACTTACCATCGGGATTATATAATGATGCATCGGCGTCCCAGCCGGTAAACCCTCTATTCCCGCAATATATTCCAGTGGGTGTTCAAGGCGGTCCATCGGCAAATCAGCCGATGCATGATGTTCAGCGAATTGATGTTGCCTCTGCACCAACCGGTTCGGCCTATTTACCACAAAGAGATGAGAAGGTACATCAATCTGTTTAGCCTGTCAACATCCAGCCAGTACATTAACAGGATCAAGATAGGTACTGGGCCGATAAGATTGCCGAAGTGGCGAAAGAGCAATTCGGTATCAAGCCTAAGGTTGATACATATTCTTATCGGACTCCATACCCTCCAGCGTATGATTTGATCCCTCTCCCAGATCGGTACAGAGTGCCAGATTTCACCAAATTTTCTAGTCAAGATGATATATCAACAATGGAGCATATTAACTGATTTATTATCCAATGTGGAGAGGCAGCCAGGAGAGATGAACTGAGGGTAAGATTGTTCTCGTCATCGTTATCTGGATCGGCATTTACATGGTTTATTTCACTACCTCCAAATTCTGTGATCACTTGGGCCGATCTAGAAAAATAGTTTTACAAATACTTCTTTGCTGGCATACATGAAAAGAAGATCACCGATTTGGTCAAATTAAAGCAGCATAATGATGAATCGGTAGGAAGCTTCGTGCAAAGACTGCGAGACGTGAAGAACAATTGCTATAGCTTAGTACTTGATGATCGGCAATTGACGGATTTGGCCTGCCAGGGATTACTACCGCACATCAGGGACAAATACGCGTCTCAAGAGTTTGAAAGCTTGAGCCATTTTGTGCAAAGGGTTGCCAATCAAGACACCAAAGTTTTTGAGCCTAGAGGAAATTGGGATGAGGAGGTGTCTTTAACTATGAAGACAAATTCGGACGAAGAAGCAAGTATTGGTTTAGTTGAATGGGTAGAGAATAAAAAGGCGATATCTTGTCCGTTCGACCAAAAAGAAGCTGAGAGATTCACCTTTGATATCACCAAGGCCGATAGGATGTTTGACCTATTGCTTCAAGAAGGGAGGATTAAGCTGGCGCCTAACCAGGTAATTCCATCGGCCGAGCAGCTCAGAAGGATTAGGTATTGCAAGTGGCATAATGCGACTTCGCACAGTACCAATGATTGCAAAGTATTTAGGCAGCAGTTGCAATCAGAAATTGAATCTGGGCGAATCAAGTTTGAAAATACTAAGGCCCAGAAGCCAATGAAGATTGATCAGCACCCGTTTCCAAATAACATGGTGGAAACCAGTGGAAAGACTAAGGTGTTGACATCGGAAGCTGCCAAGAAAAGCGCATCGGTAGACCCTGAACATCAGATAGTTGCGCATGAAGTAACAGGGAGGAAGTTTGCCGATAATAGAAAAGGCAAAAGAGTTGTCGATGAAAGCAGTAACGCCGGGAGGTCTTTTGGCATCATGATCGCGCATAAGCGGCCACGACAAGATTATCGGCAATCGCAGGAGGAGCGATATCGGCGGCAAGAGGAAGAAAGGCACCAAGAGTGGCTTCGGCATAAAGATCATTGGAGGTGTCCCTTCTTTGTTCACTGTTGGGAAGAAGGTATCAAGCTGCCGAGTGCAATGGGTACTACCTTGCTGATCAGTCAGAAAAGAAGCCTTGCTTTGACAATCAGGAAACCAGATATGCTAGGCCGCTCAGAGAAAAGAAATTAGCACATGATCGGCTGGGGGGCAAGCTCAGTGCACATGACAGGCTTGGCAGACGTGTTGATCAGGAGGAGCTTGAGAAGATGGCCAATGCCAGAATGCCCGATGAAGAAATTTTCTCCAGGGATCCAAACATAAGAGGTAGTGCAGATACAAGCAGTGAGAAGCAGTATCAGCCTGCTTGGAAGACTAAGCTTCCTCAATGGTGTCCTAAGGGTCTGACGAAGACTCAAAAAAGAAGGATCCAGCGCGAACGCCAAGAAGATTTGTGTCACGATGAAAATCCTTCTAGAGGGAAATCTTCAGTTAAGCAGTGAAGGCCAAAGCTCAAAGATGAGAATCCATCGGCAGATGTTAATATGTTGCCGATAGCGTAACTAGAGTCGATGGCCTTGGGCGTTTTGGCCTGGGAACAATGCTTGATGAGCCCTGGCATTTCAACTATTACACTTGGGGGGCATCGGCAGGCTGAGCATGAAAGGTTTGTACTGGGAACAGCTGCCGATGAATTTGTTGGCTGTAAAAGGAGATATTTGATACAAGCCGAAGGATTGTGAGAGTGGCTTTGCAATGCTTATGTGCAATAGTCAAGGAAGTGGTGCAGAAATCTTGGAAGAGGAGGTTGCAGTAGAAGAAATTTCGGTGCATAAGATATCTTATACTCCGAAATTGGGGGGCATGTGTTGACACCGTTTTTTTGACACGTGTCAATATGATTTAAGGATTGTGCTGATTGGTAAAAGGCTAGTTGTCATTCCTTATGGGCATTGGGATATTACCAGTCAGATTGCCGATAAAGGCAAGAGTGTTGCTGATGCAGACAGGGACTTGTTGCCGATTGAGGCAGGAAGACACTGTTGATGAAGGCAAGGGGATGTTGCCGATAGAGACATGAATGTTGCCGACAGGAGGAACATTGCCGATGAGAATTGAGGCTCATTATCGATGTGATGAAGGCTACAATGTTGTTGGTGGAGGCAAGAAAGCGTTGCCGATGAGAGCCAAAGCCAGTTGGTGATAGGAGGAATATTGCCGATGAGGACGGAAAGCTGCCGATGAATGATGATGCCGATGGAAGCGGGATGAAGTAGCTAGCGTTAGCAGAGAACTGCCGATGGCAATAGAGGAAAGTTGCAGATTGAAGGAAGTCTGCCGATGGAAGGTTTCATCGTGAAGGAGATAGATATGGAAGCTGGTGATTTCATGCCAGTATTAATAGATTTATTTCGAGTCCGACTCTTGCACGAGTCATTTGTTTCCTTTAGCGTGAGTCGTTTTATTTCCTTAAAAAATAGGAGTTTTTGTTTAGGAAGGTATGAGTCGTATCGATGTACAACTCCCCATACGGGAGTATAAATATGTGCCCAAGGGCCGCGTGAAAGAGATATCCAATCATATATCAAACAAATCTATTACTCTTATTTACTTTTCCAGCAATTCTACTTTTATCGCATTAGATCTAGCTTATCTACGAGTTCTTCAAGTTTCGACGGGCTGCATCTCCTCGATCTCCGTCAACCCTTGCGAGTTCCGCGTTTGAGCAACCTGAGCCTTGACGTCCGAGCGCATCGCTGTCGTCTCGTTCAGCTCTACTCTAGTTATCCTGATCAAGTTTGAGCCTTGACATCCGGGCGCATCGCCATTGTCTCGTTCAGATCTTGTTCTAGTTATCGTCCTTGTCGATTAACTGGTCAAATCGACTGGCACACCTTTGGACATCAAATTCGGGTGTAAGCCCGAGGTGTTCACAGATCCTGACGCTTTTTGTGTCAACGCATTCAATAACATGAGCTTTGTGCTTGCAGCAACCATTATGTCCATGTGTTCTCGACCCTTACTTAAGTGTTTTTTTCTTGATATATCATTCAATAACATGAGCTTTGTGCTTGCAGCAACTATTATGTCCTCGTAGATATAAGTCTTAAAAATTCAACTATCAAGGTGTGGGACTCAAAAAAGAAGCCACTAAAACTTATCGAACCCCTAGTCAAAGTGCTAAATATGTAAGTGAATCCAATATCACCACACTTTTCAATCACATATGATATTATAATTAATGTCCTCAGCCTTCACAACTTCATTTACATTGTTACATAGGATGAAGGAGTTCCCTGATTGGAGAAATGTGGAGCCTAGGATGCAAAAGAAATGGAGAGCCTCATTCAGAGTGGAGTATATGAAGAAGGTAAGACCCTAGATCA
>CM039125.1:28501419-28581561 GCA_022036555.1 Microstegium vimineum
TTTTGAGGCTTAAGTCCAAAGACTTGTAAATCTTAGCTGTTATATTCACTTGTGGATATGGAGGCCATATCGCTACCCATTATCAAAAAGTGAAAAGATATCATCTACGGATATACGAAATTTAAAAATAATAGGTGAGCTCGTTTCTATATTTCCATGACTCTATAAATAAAATTTTGACAATGTCTAGTGTTGTTACTTTCAATATGCTTATATGATGGTATCACGATGGCAAGGGAGCCATACCTGTAGTTTTTGTCGGAAAAAGAATCAGTTGGTCCTATCTTATTTGGCTGTTTGATGACTCATTTTAATTTGTTTGAAGTTGATTTTAGAGAAGTGTTTAGTACGATTTGGATCGGTTCCATACATCCATTGATGGGGAATGATGTTAATAATATATATTTTTGAAGGGGGTGGACAGGGTGCAAGAAGGCCTTTCGATAGTGCAAGCGCCATGGTCACAAAATCTATTGGTCATATAGTATCTTAAGCTCATCGGTGTTTTCAAGCTAAGGCAGGTCAGACTTGCGCTTGTGTCTCGCAAGGGTGGCATCTGTCTATTGTGATGTTTGACATCTTTCCCTCTTAATGAAATGCGGCGTTAAACCGGTGCTCGCAATCGAGCATGAATAAAATTTATGTATATTGTTTTATTGATTCGTGATACAAAAGAAATCACGCATAAATAAAATGAGTGTATTATATTCTCTAGCCTCAACGAAAAGTAAATATATGATCTCAAGCCTGAACAAAAAGTCAAAAAAATCATTAAAAACAAAATACAATAAAATCAGTAAATATGCTCGATCATTAATGTTGAGGTGACAGCTAATAAGATTAAGTCACGGATAGATGCAACAACTTCAATCCTAGCAGCATTCTTCTCACTGATGTTAACTTCTGCACATGTTTTTTTTACAAACAACATGGTTTCTTGACTGTAATTAGAATGGGGATGACTGTAGCTCAGGAACCATGCCTGAACATCAATTTTCTGTGGTGACTCTATTATGAATATTGCCCCTAGAAATGTGTCCAAAGGATCACCCTTAAAATCGGATTTTCACAGTTAGTCTTGTTAAGAGAACAAACTCTAGTAAATGATGTTTTAAGGGCATTTCTTTTAATAGAACTATCCTTAATAAAAATGATTTTTTCAAGGCATGTCTTGTAACACCCTGGCCTGGTAGAAGTCTTTAGTAGCTGTGAAGTTGGCCCATGTGCCACATAAGGAGTAGTAGTTTGTGAGTTTATTGGAGGTTTAGGAGGGTGAGAGAAAACTTATAATTCTTGTCATTCTAAACATAGTACCTCTATGTTAACCCTTATATATGAAGCGAGGATGCAAGTACAAGAGAGGTGCTACGCATATGCAGACCCATTAAACATTTGGAGTTGGACCATATATGCAAATTTGAGAGACATGGTGCTACAGATTCAACCCTTACTGTCTAACATGGTACCTCTAAGTTAATCCATTTACACAAAGCGAGAATGAAAGTATAAGAGAAGTACTACATATATGCAGGCCCATTCCACAAGTAGAGGTGGGCCATATAAGTAGATTTGAGATGCAGCGGTGTTACAAATGGTATCACATCATCAACCAAGGCAGAGCTGTACTCATGCTGCCTGAACTACTTTTAGTTTCACCTTTAATGAAGAAGTTGCATGAATGGTATATGAGTACATCTCCGGTTGGTATCAATGTCTTCAGTGCAAATGTGTCGACGAAATATGCGTCACAGTCTAACTAGGGGGTACCCTACGGTAGTAGATTGTAGGCGGAGTTGTGGCGACGGCGATCAAGCGTAACACAGAGAGCGTAGACACGACGATTTATACAGGTTCAGGCCGGCAAATCGCCGTAATACCCTACGTCCTATGTTTTGGTGGCTGGATTGATTTATGTATTAGGTTACACGAGGTGTAGATGATCTAAGAGATTGTGTTTTGGGGTCCCCTGTCCCTCCTTATATATGCTGAAGGGACAGAGTTACAAGTAAAGTAGCCAATATGGTAGTATTTGTGTAGTGCACGTCGTGTGCTGCACGTCTACGTCATGTGGGCTGGGCCATCTACGATGGCATGACCCATGTATGCCCGCGAAGGTATATGGGGGTCATATCCCCAACAAGTCCCCGAGCACGTTGCATCCTTCTGGCGATCGACCCTGAAGCCTTCCGAGGAGACGTGGCCTGGTCGCCTTCCTTTATTAGCAATGTTGAAGATCTCCGATCAGGTGGCCTGGTCGGGACGTGATTCAGAGAAGCCTTCCGACAAAGGCGGACTAGTCAGAGCATCGATGCTTGATTAGCGAGCAGGTCGCTTCATTGGAGGTCTACAGGTGCTTGTCGGGAGGATGTGATATGCTGAAGAAAATTTTGAAAGAACTTCGTGATGAAGTGTATCCACTTGGAGCGTGCAAGACTATAAGGAACAACAAGATCTTAGTAAAAGTCTATACAAGTCCATCTTGACACTTGTCGAAGAAGAAAGAAAATACATTCAGCGCGAGGTGAAGTGTATCAACTTAGTCCCTGAGCTTGGTAGTAGGTGTTTGTAGACACGGTGCCAAGCTTTAGAGCATACTGTGGCTGGCGCAGTCCCCAAAACAGCAGGCATAGCATGCCCATCAAGGCCCCCGCGCTACCCAAAATCAGCATTCTGATCCGGATAGCATGGAGCAACTTGATGGCACACCAGCTCAACCAGCAGGTTCTGGTCGACGACGAAGGTGAGTTGTAGACGAGGTCGACGAGACCCGGGACGAGTCGTTGACGAGGTCAGCGAGAGCCGTGATGAGTTGGCGACGAAGCCAGTCCCCGAGACTGCAGTTGACGACGAGACCAGTCCCTGAGACTGTAGTCGGCAACAAGGGGCGACGAGGTCGGTGAGAGCTGTGACGAGTCGATGACGAAGGGTGACGAGGTCGACGAGAGCCGTGATGAGTCGATGACGAAGCTAGTCCCCGAGACTGTAGTTGGCGACGAGGGGCGACGAGTTCGGCAAGAGCCGTGGTGAGTCGATGATGAGAGGCGACGAGGAGCGATGTGGTCGGCAAGATCCGTGACGAGTCGATGATGAAGCCAGTCCCGAGCTGTAAATGAGAGGCGACGAGGAGCGATGTGGTCGGCAAGATCCGTGACGAGTCGATGATGAGAGGCGACGAGGAGCGATGTGGTCGGCAAGATCCGTGACGAGTCGATGATGAAGCCAGTCCCGAGCTGTAAAACATCTAGAAAAAGGCATAATTATTAAAAAATAACGTTAGCACACGTAGTCCCCGAGCCTGCTATAAGGAGCGATGTGGTCGGCAAGAGGCGTGACCAGTCGACGATGAGAAGCGATGTGGTCGGCAAGAGCCATGGCAGGTCGACGATGAAGAGCGATGTGGTTGGCAAGAGCCGTGGCGGGTCGACGACGAAGAGCGATGTGGTCGGAAAGAACCGTGATGATTCAATGACGAGCCCAGTCCCCGAGCAACTAGGCATGTAGCTTTCAGAGACCTCATCCCGAGCTTATCCCTTCCTTCCAGGGCAGATAGAACATGCACGTGTATTGAGGTTGGGCATCACTCGGGAGGACAAACGACCGAGCATAGCGCAGCCGTGAGCATACACGCTTATGGCCGGACCGACAGCCCCAGCTCTGAAGCTCTTCAGCTCCAACTGGGATGCTTGGAGAAGTCGGCGGCGACCAGAACGACATCATCCGACCTAGCTTCTGAGTGCCAATAATAGGCCTGACGACGATCCTAGTACCTGCAATACAAACACGTAGAATGGGAAGTATATGCTGTAGAATTAGGAGAAACTTAACAATCATGTAAAAATGGACGAGATCCGCGACGAATCATCGACAAGGAGCGCGATGAGTGACAAGGCATGTTGTCGATGAGGGACGAGGCATGTCTTCAGCGAGGGACGACGAGGGGAGCCATGGCGAGTTGATTACGATCTCCGAGGCAAGGACGGTGCCGCCGCCAGTCCAAACATAGATCTAATCTGGTCATGACGAGGGACGACGAGGTTGGTGGCGACGGACCTTTGATGAGGGTGATGACGAGGGACGTTGAAATCATCGGCGACAAGATATGTCGACAAGGGCCGTCGACGGGAAAGATGATCGCTTGACGAGCCATGACGTCATTGCACACACACCCTACCTGGCGCGCCAACTGTCGACGAAATATGTGTCGCAGTCTACCTAGGGGGTACCCTACGGTAGTAGATTGTAGACGGAGGTGTGGCGACAACAATCAAGCGTAACACAGAGAGCGTAGACACGATGATTTATACAGGTTCAGGTCGGCAAATCGCCGTAATACCCTACGTCCTGTGTTTGGTGGTTGAATTGATTTATGTATTAGGTTACATGAGGTGTAGATGATCTAAGAGATTGTGTTTTGGGGGTCCCATGTCCCTCCTTATATATGCCGAAGGGACAGAGTTACAAATAAAGTAGCCAATTGTTGGTATTTCTTATGAGTATTGGATAAATCCGCAAGCGCACACATTACACAGATGTAGCACTTCACCGGGAGTATTCCAGGTATAGTATTTTCCTCAGGGAACGATAGTGATCTAACTAGGATTAAAGATATGTCCTATGATGGATCAAGGGAGACTATGATAACTGGGTTGAGAGGTTCGATATAGCGAAGATATCTAACAAGGTATAGCTGGTTATACTGGCCTTATCAACCCTTCTCTTGCAGGAGGTGATGGGATAGATTAGAAAGAGGGCAACAATGTGAGGAATAGGGAAGAAAGCTAGGCAGAATTTGGATTGTAAATTTTCCCATTCTCCGTTTACACCATCTACGTGGCGAAGGTATCATCGTTTGGCTATTCCCGTCAAAGAGAACGGAAATAGCTTCCACTTAAGGGTACCTCGCCTAATCCCTTGGATGTTGACACATGAACACAATTGTTCAAATTCACGTAGGTGAGTGTATGGATTTTCATCTTCATCCCCAGAGAAATATTGTTCCTGAACTTTGGCTATGAAGTTAGGGCGAAACTCATAGCTGGGTGAAAGGATGGGATATGATGATGGTGGTGGTTCCAAACTATGGCCTTTTGGAAAAGCAAGTTGAGAGATGGATGGTTCGTTCATGATGTATATGAAAAGGATAAAATGAAAAGAAAGATAAAACAAGGATAATAGGACCAAAGGGTTCTAGTTAAAAGCTACCGTTCCCCAGCAACGGCGCCGGAAATGCTTGTTGGTATTTCTTATGACTATTGGATAAATCTGCAAGCGCACAGATTACACCGATGTAGCATTTCATCGGGAGTATTATAGGTATCGTATTTTCCTCAGGGAACGATAGTAATCTAACTAGGATTAAAGATATGTCCTATGATGGATCAAGGGAGACTATGATAACTGGGTTGAGAGGTTCGATATAGCAAAGATATCTAACAAGGTATAGCTGGTTATACTGGCCTTATTAGCCCTTCTCTTGCAGGAGGCGATGGGATAGATCAGAAAGAGGGCAAACTCTAACCGGACCGCGCCATCATGTTGTATTGAGGCCCTACCTTTTAAGAACTTATCTTACACACGTGGTGGAATACAAAGACTAGATAGAGCTGTCACCTTCTACTAGCATCCACAAACAATCCGTGCAATAAGAGGTTTACAAAGGTAAGATCTAGTATAGACACCACGTCTACACTATTCTTACTACTTTAACCCCAGCTAAGGACTAAAGCAGTCTACTTAAAGTAAAGCGATGAACAAGCGTGAAAAGATGTATAACAGCTATGCCAGAAGTAGAATATCAAATACTATAAAGAGCTCAGATGTATCACATACAAGTGCTGAACTTACAAGAGAATCGCATCCGCTGAGGTACAACTCGGAGAAGACGCTAGACAGGCCCGGATCTTCTCTAGGCGCTCCTCACTCTCCTCCAACTAGCATAGAACTACTACAGAGCTCCGCTAAGATACTAAGGAGTAGTTTCTCCAATGAGGCATGAGTGAGAGTGAGGGCCTAGGGGGCTATTTATAGCTAGAGGTGGAGTAGGGGCTACTCCGGTGCCACGTCAGTGATCTGCGCCACCTTCATCAGCCACCGTAGGATGAAACCGTCATTGTAACTGTCTTAAATCAACAGGGAGATCAAGTGGATGCATGGCGGCATGCAGGGAGTCGGTGGGGAGGTCGGTGCACCTTTTGGGCACATGATCTGGTTCGGCCGAACCATCAATGGTAGGTGGGCCCTACCCATTTCTTCTAGAAGTTGTCCCAATAGGTCAGGGGACCTGTGGGTGGCCTGTTGGCCCATACTTTGGTTCAGCCGAACCCCTATAGAGAACCATGGGCATCCCCTTCGGCGTGGGACCTCCTTGATAGGTCTGGATTCTGTTATCCGAATTTGGGCCCAAAGTGTGTTCGGCCAAACGTCTTTTGTGGCCAAATGAGCTCATCTTTTGCAGGTAGCTTCTAGAGGTAATGCCCATCGTGTTGGTGTATGCCTTTTGCACATTTGCCATACATGGAAATATGTCATGTTGGGCCCATGGATCCTCGTGCTTTGATCCAGAACCGTTGAGAGGTAGCATACTTGGATCCAAGGGGTAGAAAGTGCTTTGGAGAGTGTTAACCCTTGATTTGTCTATATGTCATGACTTAACCATCAAAATTTTGAAGTTATCATGCATTGGTTAGTCCAAGAGCACAACCAAATTCCATACAAGTTTACTTTAGGTTCATTAATCAAACTTGACACCATGTCTAATTTGACTACGGAAGGCTATTTAACCTAAGCACCACGCTTAATTTAAAGAGCTTTTGGAAACACGATTGATATTCCAAACCAAAGCATACTCATAACAGAACCAGGAAGCATGAAGACATAGAGAGATTCAAAAAGGAGACATGATCATGGATGGTGAACCAGATGAACATTTGCAGATTTTTTTTTTATTATTATTATTATTATCATTTTTTAAATTTATTTTTTATAACTTAGCAAGATGAGCAAGGTAAAAAGAGAAAGAAAGGTAGAGACAACCAAACAAAATTGAGAATGAAGCATGATATAAATTTCTTAGAGAAATCCACTCCCCCATACTTGGATTTTGCAACATTTTACAATGTGAAAATCCAAGTCTAGGATGTGAAATTTTATTTTAAATGTGCTTCATTATTGAAGGATGTTTGGTTGTACATACCTTTTTTTTGCTCCATCATTCTTTTTGTTCAAACCTGAAATGGTTAGTGACAAAAATACCCGAAGGAACACTTTCACAAATATTCCCTGAATCTTATTTTACAAAGTCATTTTATTTATTTTATAATTTTGGGAAACTAAAAGAAAAATACTTTTATTTTTTTTATATATTTATTTTTTTTAACAAGCAAATTTTAATAGAAAAAAAGAAGACTTGGGTTAGCTCCCAAAAGTGCTTAATTTTAAGACACAAGCTTGTCTTTGGAAAACCTTCAAGTTGCAACTCATGTTGGTGAAGCGATTTCCCCTTCAACTCCAATATTTTCGAACCTATCCTCAAGACCAAAACCACTACGATATTTGCAAAATTTATGGTAGACAAACACATCTACAACCACCCTTGCAAAGATTTTAGAAACCAGAAGAATGAAGAGGTTGTAGATCATGTGTGTAGTCATGGTAGAGGGAAGGATTGATTTGGGAGATTTCTCATTCGAGCATGGATTTGATTGGGAGATTGGGGAATAACTTCCACGCTCATTGATATCATTCTCCCTTTCAAGGAGTGGGTGAGCACTTCCTTTCTCATGACATTTCAAGTCATTCTCAAGGCTTGAATGGGTCATGGTTGTTAGCGAGATTGTCATAAGCTCAACCCTTGGATCAAGAACTGGTTTGGATTCTAACCCTTTGATGCGAGGTCGGGAAAACCAAATGGGTAGACAATCTTCACCTATTCTATGACCAAGCTTCTCATTTCCTATTGTGTTCTCCAAGATTCTCATGATTGGCCTTCCGATAAAGGTGAGATGAAAGGAAAGTCCAGGAAGGTCAAAGATATGGAAATCTAGGAGGATCTTGAGATCATCAACCATCACAAGAACATCATGGAGGACTCCTAAGCAATCAAGGATTTGACCATTGGGGAGTCTAAGGTGTTTTTGTGATTGGGATCGATGATCCTTTGATGGTGTTGGAACATGGAAATGAGGAAGGATGTTGATCCCGAGGCTGGGATCATAGCAAATTTCACCATTAATGCCCAACACTTGACAGGATATTCTCCTCACATGTGTGGGCATTTTAGTGACTTCCTTTGAGGATTTGGCCTCATCCAACCATTCTTGACTTACAATGGTACACAAAGGCTCTAACCGTTGATTATGCTCCTCTTGGTTAGATTTATGGCCCTTATGGCTTCCATACCTCGGGTGTCTTAATCAATTCACAAAGTCATTACGTGGGTCATCATAAGACTTGAATGAAGGAACACATGGGGGATCATCAGGATCAAGGATGGGTTCGTAAGATAAGTCAGATGTGGGCATAGAGAAGGAGATGATAGATTTGGCTTCTAAACACTTTAGTTCTTCTATAAGCTCACTCGATATTTCTTCATCGAATATCCCAAGATTTTCCTGATGTGTCATGTGGGAAGTCAAGGCACAAGATGATGTTGATTTGGGAGGTTTTTGAAGAGATCCCTTCATGAGAGGTATAGAAAGATGTTTCTTAGAAGATCTCTTTAGGAAAGGATCATTTTGGGCATTGCCAAAACCAGCAAGACCATATGAAAGGTTAGCCTCGAACTCGAGTAGATGTTGAATTTCTTCTTCCTTCGAGATTTGTGGTATTTGTGGTTCAGGATTGATGGCAGAATCTTTGGATAAGAGCGGTGACAATTCGGCTATCAAGATTCCTTTTCTAGGGGCTAGTTTTTGTTCTTCCTCGGGTCCTTCATTATAATCGTTAGTAGAGGAAGTGTCAAGAATCTTTGTGAGAAGTTCGCTGCACTAACGGATAAACATAGGAAGGCTCCCCCGGAAGTTATATCAAGAAGTTGTGCGGAATCTTTGCTAAGATTGTCATAAAAGTGTTGTAACAATGTTGGCTCGGTTATAGCAAGATCAGGGCCAGATAATGATAGCTCTAAAATATGGGCCCATGCCGCACCTAGAGGTTCTTTATCCATTTGTGAGAAGTTGATGACCTCTTTTCGAAGACGAACAACGTGAGGAATAGGGAAGAAAGCTAGGCAGAATTTGGATTGTAACTTTTCCCATTCTCCGTTTACACCATCTACGTGGCGAAGGTATCATCGTTTGGCTATTCCCGTCAAAGAGAACGGAAATAGCTTCCACTTAAGGGTACCTCGCCTAATCCCTTGGATGTTGACACATGAACACAATTGTTCAAATTCACGTAGGTGAGTGTATGGATTTTCATCTTCATCCCCAGAGAAATATTGTTCCCGAACTTTGGCTATGAAGTTAGGGCGAAACTCATAGCTGGGTGAAAGGATGGGATGTGATGATGGTGGTGGTTCCAAACTATGGCCCTTTGGAAAAGCAAGGTGAGAGATGGATGGTTCGTTCATGATGTATATGAAAAGGATAAAATGAAAAGAAAGATAAAACAAGGATAATAGGACCAAAGGGTTCTAGTTAAAAGCTACCGTTCCCCGGCAACGGCGCCGGAAATGCTTGTTGGTATTTCTTATGACTATTGGATAAATTTGCAAGCGCACAGATTACACCGATGTAGCACTTCACCGGGAGTATTCCAGGTATCGTATTTTCCTCAGGGAACGATAGTGATCTAACTAGGATTAAAGATATGTCCTATGATGGATCAAGGGAGACTATGATAACTGGGTTGAGAGGTTCGATATAGCGAAGATATCTAACAAGGTATAGCTGGTTATACTGGCCTTATCAGCCCTTCTCTTGCTCGGCGATGGGATAGATCAGAAAGAGGGCAAAAGTCTAACTGGACCGCGCCATCATGTTGTATTGAGGCCCTACCTTTTAAGAACTTATCTTACACACATGGTGGAATACAAAGACTAGATAGAGTTGTCACCTTCTACTAGCATCCACAAACAATCCGTGCGATAAGAGGTTTACAAAGGTAAGATCTAGTATAGACACCACGTCTTCACTATTCTGACTACTTTAACCCCAGCTAAGGACTAAAGCAGTCTACTTAAAGTAAAGCGATGAACAAGCGCGAAAAGATGTATAACAGCTATGCCAGAAGTAGAATATCACATCCGCTGAGGTACAGCTCGGAGAAGAGCTCAGATGTATCACATACAAGTGCTGAACTTACAAGAGAATCGCATCCGCTGAGGTACAGCTCGGAGAAGATGCCAGACAGGCCCGGCTCTTCTCCAGGCGCTCCTCACTCTCCTCCAACTAGCATAGCACTACTACAGAGCTCCGCTAAGATACTAAGGAGTAGTTTCTCCAATGAGGCATGAGTGAGAGTGAGGGCCTACGGGGGTATTTATAGCTAGAGGTGGAGTAGGGGCTACTCCGGTGCCACGTCAGTGATCCGCGCCACCTCCATCAGCCACCGTAGGATGAAACTGTTATTGTAACCGTCTTAAATCAACGGGGAAGATCAAGTGGATGCATGGTGGCATGCAGGGAGTCGGTGGGGAGGTCGGTGCACCTTTTGGGCACATGACCTGGTTCGGCCGAACCACCAATGGCAGGTGGGCCCTGCCCATTTCTTCTAGAAGCTAACCCCATAGGTCAGGGGGGCTGTGGGTGGCCTGTTGGCGCATACTTTGGTTCGGCCGAACCCCTATAGAAAGCCAAGGGCCTCCCCTTCGGCGTGGGACCTGCTTGATAGGTCTGGATTCTGTTATCCGAATTTGGGCCCAAAGTGTGTTCGGCCAAACGTCTTTGGTGGCTAAATGAGCTCATCTTTTGCAGGTAGCTTCTAGAGGTAATGCCCATCATGATGGTGTATGCCTTTGGCACATTTGCCATACTTGAAAATATGTCATGTTGGGCCCATGGATCCTCGTGCTTTGATCCAGAACCGTTGAGAGGTAGCATACTTGGATCCAAGGGGTAGAAAGTGCTTTGGAGAGTGTTACTTGGATCATGGGGGCCTTGGGAGGTCTAGTGGCCCCACAGGGTGGTCGGTCGACCCCGTAAGTGGGCCCACTGGCTCCCAAAAGTCCCCATTTGTCATTACCTGCACTCAAATAGTCATGGGACATGTGGAACTAGTTATTGGGTATATTATGTTCATGTTATTCTTGTTTTCCTTTGAATATGAGGATGTTGACGGTGTTTTGATGGTGATAAAATATCTTGTAATTACCGTCAACACCAATATGGTACTATTTATGCAGTGCAGGTCGTGTGCTGCACGTATACGTCTTATGGGCTGGGCCATTTACGATGGCATGGCCCATGTATGCCTGCGAGGGTATATGGGGGTCATATCCCCAACAAAATGTAATTGCTTTTTCTTAGTGGCCCAAGCAAGCTTTTCATTTCACGTACTCTATTAAGCAATCGACCCTCGTACATCAGGAGCGCGAAACCTGTCCTCCACCTCGCGCACATGCCCCCACCCACACTGATGAACTCCTCCCTGCCTCCCCTCTAGTGGCAGCGGTGGTGTTGGCGAGGTAGGCCACCTCCTACTGGATCCATGACCATCAGAGACAAAGACGACGTGCTGGTGGTTAGGGTTTCACAATCCTTTCCACCTCTTTGTTCTCCCACCTCAGCAACCATAGAAGGGGTCGGCTGAGGGAGGCAGGCATGCCAAGTGGTGGGGATAGTGACCAAGGAGTTTTGGAGCCCTAGTGGTGGTAATGATAGCCAGGCTAGCTCAGGGAACATGCCACCATATCCGTAGCTCGGATCTCGGTGTCACTGGCAGCCATGGCCATGGCATAGGTCAACCATAGTGGGAAAGCAAGAATGGAGCCGACGCAGGCTCTAGGATAAACCATAGCTCCAACATGCTAGTGTTGCCCTAGCACGTAGGAGATCCAGTCAACCCTAGCACATGCAGTGTGGAGGTTGACACTAGTGGGGGAAAGGAGGAGGAGGCTAGGGATGATGGGGGAGGAGGCAGGGTGGGGGAGAAAGGGCATGAGGACATGAGCTTGGTAAGGAAAAAGATGCTAGGCAGGAATAAGACCCAGAGCCGAGGTCGCGGCTTATCGGCCTCCATTTCATTGAATTTGAGGACCATCACTTGTGTCTCCTCAAACGACTCGATGTCCAGCTTGTGACGGTGTGGTTCCAGTTAGTGTCACTCATACATAATTATATATGTCTTATGACTAATATAAGGTTAGGTCATAAAATCTCTAACATGGTCACCAATTTACTTATGCAACATGAAGTGTAGGAGATGCGGTTTGGTGAAAATCCATTTTAACAATAAAGGAAAAGGGTTGGGTATCTCAACCCACTGAGAATAAGTGAAGAAAAGCTCATAGTGGTCATGGGACCAGGTTATGACGATTTCCATGATCACGACTAGCGATGAAATTGAGCAAATTTGAGCAGAGATGCATGTCCAAACAGAACTTAAGAAACACATTGGCAAGCCGGGGGCATGCGTAGTTGCCCAATACAACATCCTATAAGGATGTTTTTGACTCCATTAATAATTTGATTTACAAAACTACTGTCTTAACACATGCATTAATTAAATTTGTGTAGGGGCCATTGGATTTGTATATAGGTTTATCCTAGGGATGGAAAGTTGTTGGTTCTTGACTCCCTAGATTACACGCAGAGCAGTTATAATTTTTTTTTTGGATATTATACAATAGTATGTAGAGATTTGTATGCGTACTTTTCAACATTTCTATATTATCAATGAGAGTTTGGAAATGACTTGGTGATTTTATTCGAGCTCTGCAGGATATACTATATAACAACTTACCATTTTTTATATAGTACCACAAGCAACCATTTGGAACGGTCTCTATGGGTAATATGTATGTGGGTTTCTAAAACAAAACGTTTAATACGCCAGGAACCGTAACAAAGTAAGTAATAGAGATATGTGAATTTTGTCATTAGTGATGCAAATGCATTGGTCTCTTGTAAATATATTTCAAATTTAAAATTCTTTGAAAGTATACAAGTGCCCTCCAACAAATAATCACCTCAGAATCAGAGAACTCATGGACATGTGCCGGTTCTTCCAAAGGAATTATTATAATGATACATCTGAGTTAGCTAGGCCATGTTACCAAGATCTTTGTAGATTTGCTAGGGTAGAATTAAACAAGAATTATTACTAGAGACTTGTTGAAACTTATGAGTTGAAAATATAGATGTATATACTTGGGTTGATGACTATAGTAGAATGAAGTAAATATTGTTTTTGCCATGCATGGAAATATAATTGCCTTTGATGTATATTTGGGTTCATTTGAATTTTTAAAATAATACACTAGCAGGAAAGTTTATTTTTTCAGAACAATTCACTATGGTTGTGTTACTCAACCATCTCTAAAAAACAAATTTCATGTTAGCGTGAGTATGTTATGACTCCAGTGGACCTGAGCTGGAGCAGCACTGGTTGTCAGGTACGACAAGTCGGGTCGGCTCCAACGGACCTAGGCGCACCGGCTCAGCGAGTCGGGTCTGATTCTAACAATTTGTATCAGACCCGTAACAAATCTCGGTGGGTCACACACAAACATAGGAGCCCACAAAGGGGCCATGTCAGTGACAATGTATTGGCCACAGGGTTGTGTAAGTTAAAGAGTTGGGACTGATGTGTGACTACGGGGGAGACTCTATCATGACAACGTCTTGGCCACATGATGGTGTGAGTTAAAGAGTTTGGACCGATGTGTGACTATGGGGGAGATTGTTAGGGTTAGTCCCACATCGGTAGTCGATGGTGTGGTAGGACAACATATAAGGTGGGACGATCCTCACTTATCAGGCTAGTCTTTTGGGTTGAGTTAGGTCCAAGACATGTATATGTTGTCATAGAAAGGATCAAGATGCCCAAGAGGGGGGTGAATTGGGCTCTTTTAAATTTCTAAGTAATAATTAAAACCTATCAAGACCAATTAACCCCCTAGTGCTTTCCCAATTGTGTCCTAGCTAAACAAGCAAGACAAGCCAATGAAAGTGGTAAAGCCCTATGCAATTCTACTCAAGCAACAAGAATATAACGCAGAATGTAATGCTTAAGAGTAAATGCAATAAGTAAGGAGTAGGGGCAAAGGAAATTGACACGACGACGTTTTGCCGAGGTATCGAGGAGTCGACACTCCCCCTAGTCCTCGTTGGAGCACCCGCGCAAGGGTATCGCTCCCCCTTAGTCCGCGCAAGGACTAAGTGCTCTCTATGGGCTGATTCTTCGCCACTCCGGCTCGGTGAATCGCCCACAGCCGATCACAATCGAACTTGGGTCATCCACAAGGAACACCACCGGATGATCACCAAGCAAACCTCCGCGAAGCCGTCTAGGTGATGTCGATCACCAAGAGTAATAAGCACTAACTCTCACTTGACCAAGGCTAGTCTAGTGATTGAATGGATGCACACTTGTTAACTCTAAGAAACAAGTGAGAATCAACACATGGAATTGCAATTCACACTCTCACTAGGGATCTTGCACAACTTGCTCTCTCACAAGTGTTTCTCAGCTATTGGAATGGGCAAGAGAGCTTCCATGGGGCTGATGGGGAAGTATAAATACCCCCCAAGCAATCCCCTATCCGTTAGAGGCAAAACTGACCCCTCTGCGTCACTCCAGACGCTAGCAATAGTGAGGGAACTGGACCATGTCAAATGCGTCCGGACCCCGTCACTCTTCTGTTTTCATCACTGAAACACAGGATGTCTGGACGCTCTTTTTAGTCCGGACTCAAGCAACCAGAGCGCGTCCGGATTAGAAAACCCTCTCTGGAACTCTCTGTGTAGGGTCTGGACGCAACCAATGGTCCGGACCCTACACACCGGATAGCGTCCGGATCATCCTGACCTTACTAGACCTCTCTGTGTAGGGTCCGGACGCAACCAATGGTCCAGACCCTGCACTGTTCACCGCGTCCGGATGCTCTGGTAAAGCAGAGGCAACCCTAGGGATCTGGACGCATATTCAATGGTCCGGACCCTGGGTTTAACTAGCGTCCAGATCACTTTTCTTCACTTTAAGAGCACACTTCCAACATGGAAGTTCCTCTATTTGGTTCAAGGACTTTTTCTAAAGTTTCCTAGTGCTAGTTTGACAAGTGTGCGTCACACCTAAACACATAGCCTCTCCTAGGTCAAGCTACTAGATAGAACCCCTCTTAATAGTACAACCAAAGGAAAAATAAAGGTGCTAAACTACTCTAAGTGTCTCTCAACTCCAATGACACTTAGACCTAGTCTAATATTCAACCTTGTCGCCAATCCTTTTAAAACCAAAACGACTCCAATAATGGGGCACATATACCATGATTATCCAATCAACCATCCATTACCATGACCTAACTTTCTTATTGCCTCTGCAAAACACACCTTAGTCATAGTAATCTTGCATTGTCGTTAATCACCGAAACTCTAGGGGCCTAGATGCTTTCAATCTCCCCCTTTTTGGTGATTGACGACAATACGCCATAGAGTATGAAAAGAGAGTTTTATTTTAGGTTTTCAAGTGACTTGGCTTATCTAAGCATGTGTTAGAGAATATGAAAGAATAATAGATGCTTAAATAATCCAAGCCACAACATGTATTGAGGATAGGAATTAAGAGCAAGTACATGAGATATGCTTAACCACAGGTATATATCAAAGTAAAGCACAGAAGCATATCTAGGGCCAAAAGCATGTGACATAATATATAAGAGTGAACCACAATGTCACAAGCAAGTGTATCATCACACAAAAACAAGGGTATGAGATACGGTAAATATGATGCATGAGTACGAGAGTAGTAAGCACATCAAAAGAACCAAGTCTCACTCTCAACTCCCCCTATCACTAGCATACTCTCACTCTCTCCCCGTTTGGCGACAAAGCACCAAAAACTAAGCGTCGGGCGTAGGAGGAGCAGCCGGTCACGAGCGCGGAGGTCGAACTGCGCATAGTCAGGACTGGAGTCGCTGTCGTCAGTCTGACCCGCTGTAGCTGAAGCTGGCGGAGGAGAAGTAGCTATCACAGGAGTAGTAGCCACAGAAGGTATAACTGAAGCCTCGGCCACTAACTCGGCTGGAACACTAGTTGGTTCTCTCTCCGAAACCACTGACTCTGTCTGTGCCTATGCCTCTGAAGCAGGCAAGTTCGAAGCTGGAGCTGGCACTGAAGGAGCAACTTCTGACTCTGGAGTAGGAGCTGTAGCTGGTGCCTCTAACACTGAAGTATGAACTGCCTGTTCCTGGGGCTTAGCAGCCACTGGAGTCACGTCGGGCTGGACCTCTGGAGTAGTAGTAGCTGGAGCAGGTGGGTCCTGAGGAGCTAGCTCGGACGAAGCCACTAAGGAGGGAAAGGTACCTCCAGTTTGTGGAACGAGCTCCGGCGGAGACGGCTGGTAGTCTGTAGGACTATCAAGGCCGGTAAGGGCACTGTAGCTAGCAGAGAGCGCAGGAGCTGAACTATCCAAGCCAGTAGACACTGAGTATGGGGTAAACCCCATAGTGATCGGTGAAAACTGCGTCGTCTGCCCCATGGTGTCAAACCACTGACTGATCTGCCTAATCGAAGACTGAAACTGGCCTAAAGGACTGACACTCTGAGGGACAACAGAGGACTGTGTAGCTGGAGTGGGAGTCACTGGCCTAGTCGGCACTAGAGTAGCTAACCGGCACACGTATGGCGAAGTAGGAACTGTCGGTGTTGTGAAGTATGAGGAAGACTGTGCCGGGTGTTGAACGTAGTAGGACATGCCAGGCGGAGGTGGTTGTGGTGAAAAACCTGGGCGCGGTCCGAACTGAGTCTGAGCTAACGGACCCGCAAACTGGACAGGGAACGCTCCAAGCTGAAACTGCGGCGGCCTCTGAAGGAATGGAGGAGGTGGAGCATCGGCGTGCTGCAGGATGTAGCCCATGAACTGAAAAGTCTACGCCTGACTAGCTAGTAGTTGCTCCTGTAGCTGATCCTGGCGAGCCTGAACCTGACTCATCATGGCAACCATCTAGTTCTGGGACGCATCGAGCCTGTCCAGAACACGAAGTAGAGCAGGGTCAGTCTGAGCTGGAGGAGGAGCTGCACTAGAGGGGCCAACCTCTGCGTTGTGAGCTGTAGGAACACGGTGAGGTAGCCGACGGTAGTCGTCGTCGTCGCTGTCAGAGGGAATCAGCTCAGTGCCCTGACCTAGATCCTCCTGTTGGTGAAGTGCCTCAAGCTCGGCCTGTGCAACTACGCGCATGTCCTCATCCTGAGCGTCAATCTCGGCCACCTCTCGGCCGAGACTCCTTGATGCATCGCCCGCAAAGCACGATTGCCACGGCGACCATCAACCACTGCACTCATCTTGTAGATAGGAAACTCTGAAGAAGAGTGCTCAAGCTCACTAGCAATCCCTGGCACTGAGACTCGCATGGACATGGCCAACAAAGAATAGATCCAGTGCCCGTAGGGAAGCTGCCTCCTGGAAACCATCACATCTGCTATGGTATCCTCCATCTCACCCAGAATAAAATCGGCAATATCAAATGGTGTCTGTGTAGCTAGCGCTGTCAGAAGGTACTGCTACAGGTTCGTGAGCGCGTCACCGTACCCAATGCGAGGTAGAAGAGTGTGCCTCATCACGTCGTTAATGAGACGAACGTGAGAGTGCAGCTCGGCAGGAGTCTGACTGCAACCGGACCAAACGGAGGACGAAAGGAGGGAGCGACCAAGTCTGAGTCCAGTGAAGTACCGCCAACTGGAGGGTCAACTATCCCAAAACACTTCTCGTGTAGCCTCAGCGGAGCCTCTGATAGGTGAAAACGAGCCCTGAACTCTGTCAAGTAGGTCCGGTGGCGCTCGTCTCTGAATGTGTACTGGAAGTAGGCATGGTCCGGGTCTATTCAAAGGGACGCGTAGAACTCCCGGACCCAATACTCAACGCAAGTCCCCGAGCGGTGTAGGAGGTCTGCCAGGCCGGGAAGGTACGTGAGTAGAGGCCGAATCGCCTCTCCACTGGTCTGTAAGATGTGCTCAAGAGGGCACACGCGGTGGGGTCGCAGCTTGATCCTCATCGTGATAGCTGCATCGTAGAAGTCCTGCTGACGAGGGTGCCACCAACTTGGAGAAGCCTCTGGGTGACGCTGTACTCGACACCACTCGTCAATATCCACAAACCGTAGCTCAAACACCTGCTGTGTAGTAGCCAAACTGCGAACACATGGTGGATAAGTACCCATGTATGTTCAGCTTTGATGATGAGTGATTGACCAACACGTGAGTGTTTGAGTTTGAGTGGCTTATCCTAACCTCTGTGAAAGCAGAAACATGTGCTTGTCTATCGGCTTGTGGTGTGCATGTGCTATGCCTAGTGACAGTGGTCAATGGCATGGAGAAGGCCGAGTAGAGGCTTGCCGTGCCGATGGACTGAGAGCGGTGAAGGGCGGAAGTGGGGCTCGGACCGAGGGACCATGGGCGCCGGCGGACTAGCTGTGGTGGCTAGTACTTGGCATCGGCGAGTGCGAGAAGACATGGAGGTAGACCGAGTCGACCGAGTCAAGACGGTGGATGCGCGAGTCGAGCAGAGGCTCAGGGGACTCAGAGTCCGACCGGGCGAAGACAAAGTGGCTCGCATCGAGTGGTTTGGTGGGTTGGGCCTCAAAACCATCCGCATTGGTTTCCGAGTTTGGGCCGCAAAACTCGGGGTTCGGTAGTTAAGCCCAAAGCTACCGGTGGCAGGTTTTCTGGGTTTGGGCCTCAAAACCTAGGCGGAGCTTCCAAGGAAGCGGGGATGGCACGTGGCGGAATCCTGGAGGTTGCGTCGAGGCGACGGAAACTCCCGACACGAAGCGGGGTCGTCCATTCAAATGAGTGGCTGAGAGTTACCGACTTGGATTACAATGTCTTAGGGCTAAGTAATTCAGTCTTGTATCTCGGGGGTCTTTGGGAAATAGCCAAAGCCTCGTTAAATAGAGGATGAAGGGGTATCCTCATCCCAACATCTCTTGCATTTACTCTCTCTCTCTCTCTCTCACCTCTTCCTAGGTTTTGCCTTCCCTAGCTTCTTCTTGCTTGAGATCCACCATGTCACCGGTGTAAGAACTTGTGACTGTTACGAGGAATCGGAGGTCGTAACTTCCGTAAGCCATGGTGGCATCTATTTCATGATTGTGTCCCTGGTTTGCTTGTGTTCTTCCCATTTTGCTTTTGTTCTCTCTTTTTCCTGAGATGATTTCTCTTTGTTCAGAGTAGCTTTGCAAAATCGACTTGAACCAAGTTGTTCGTAATCGTGAGGAGCTTCTTTGCACTGAAGGAATTCTCCTCAAACCTCACGAGTGCGTAGATCCGGTGATTTATTTATGGCGTTCTTCGTTTTCCTCTTTCTCCCACAAATCCGAGTGTTCTCGTTTATCCTCTCCAAATTGAGCCATGATTTCTTCAGAATAGCTCCCCAACTGCACTAGGATCATGTCTACAAAGTTTGGTTGCAGTTGGTGATCATTTGGTTGAGTTTTGAGAAGATTTGACGGAGTGGAAACGATTTTTCGCGAGGAACAATTTTTCTCATGTGGGCGTCGGACCACTTTGCCCTAAGCTCCGGACCTTTCTCGTGTCAAGCAACAAGAGGCGTCGGACCACCCTCCGGATCTCCCGGTTTTTGAGCACCGGACCTTTGACGAGTGGTCCGGTGGCTCTGATGAGAAACGCTACCACGTGTCGGACCACTCTCCTTGGTCCGACGGGGTAGTCCGGTGGTCTGGTCCGGAGGTAGGGAGCTTACTGGACTCTTTGTCGAGTGAGCACCGAACTAGTCTCCAGTACCACCGGACTAGTCTGGAGCAGGTAGTCTGGAGGTCAGGTGCTCCCTGCACTTCTCTGTCTTGGCCTGGCCAGCGTCGGATCATAGCTCCGGACTAATCGCCATAGTCCGGTGGCTCTGTCCCAACTGGTCCGGAGCCTCTGGTGTTGCTGTTTTTCTTCCATTCTTTTCGCAGTTTTTTTCTCCGGGTTCGTGGCTAGCTCCGTTGTGTTCCTAGGACATCTCCTAGAACATCCACCCTCTTGTGGGTCGTGAGCCTAGTTCTCGTTTTGGGTCGTTCCTTTGACAAGGGTCAAGATCTTCCAAAAGGAATTTTTATTTGGCTCCCATTCACCCCCCCCCTCTGGTCGCCGTTTCCGATCCTTCAATTGGTATCAGAGCCAGGTTAAGGATCAATCCACCTTACACGGTTCTTGATCCGCGAAGGCGACATGGAGCGAGGTGCTGGCAAACCTCCGTTCTTCGATGGAACAAACTTCGCCTATTGGAAGTGCGCATGTCCGCTTACCTCCAAGGGCTTGATACGAAGTATTGAGAGATTTGTGAGAGTGCTGACTATGTGGTTCTTGGGCTCGGGTTAATGAGCTGCAAATCACGCAACATGCGTCAAACGCAAGAGCCCGTAGCATACTCTTCTCAAGTTTGTCTCTTCCTGAGTTTGAGCGAGTTTCGAGTCTCACTACGGCACGGGACATCTGGCAAACACTTGTGCCTTATGATGATCATGAGATGGCTATCAATCTTTTGCATGCTCTTGATCGGAAGGTATGGGAGATGAAGGTGGCTGCCATTCAGGAGTCACCGGGCTATGATGCCTTGACCGTGGACGAGCTATTCAGCAAGCTCAAGTCCTCGGAGATTGACTACCAGACCCAGCCCAAGCTTGAAAACCCGTCGAAACCCTTTATGGCGATGGTTTCTGGCCCCGGCGGTACGTCTTCTTCCTCCTCTGACCCTTCACTCTTTTTTCGATTTGTCTTTGATTTCTTTGACAGAGGATCAAGTGGAGGCTCTTGGAGATGATGAGTTGGCTTTGGTCATCACCAAGTTCTCACGGTTTCACAACAACCATTTGAACCGTCGGCATGGTGGCTCAGCCAAGGGGTGCTACCGTTGCGGTGATGAGGATCACTTCATCGCAAACTGCCTCAAGAAAGCTGCGGGTGACTTCACCAAGCGCAAGGACAAGCGCGAGCACTACTTCGAGGACAAGCACAAGCCCAAGGGTGGCTACCACTGAAGGTCCTCCAAGAAGGTGATCGACAAGGTGAACGCCAAGCACCGAGCCTTCCTCATCTCCCTCAGCGACATCGATGCCTCCTCCGACGGAGGTGCTTCTTCAAGCGATGATGAGTCGAAGGGAAAGGTTGAGGACAAGCTCAACGGCCTATGCTTCTACGCCAACGCCAAGCACGGTAGCTTTTGCACCATGGCGATTGAAGAAGGCAAGGTCGGCAAGCGCAAGGAAGGCCCCGACTACGACTACGACTCTGACACACCCGAGGTACCACCCACCGTCGAGTCCCTCTCTCTCGAGATTGAGTCTTTGAACGACACCTTGATGAGTCAGGATGCTTTGCTCAAGTGTGCCGCGTGTGAGAGGAATGATTTCAAGGCTAAGTATCTTAGCACGTTGCATGAGCTAGAGTTTGCTAAGGCGTCAGTGGTAGTTACCGAGGAGGTAGAGTGTGATGCTTGTGCCATCCACATGTCTAGTCTTGTCACTGTCCAGGACACTCTACTTGAGGAGATCAGTGAGCTGAAGGCTATGCATAGCTTACTTGGTGCGTGCAAGTCTTCCTTAGGCTTGCGTTCTGAACTGGCACAGAGAGATGCTAGGATTGCTGTGCTAGAGAAGGTCAGCTTAGATAGCACTAGAGAGTCGGATCTCTTTGAGGCTTTGGAGCTTGAGATCGCGTCGTGCAGACACGATAAGATGCGAACCGAGGAAGAAAACACATACCTTCGGTCCATCTTGAGCTGAGTGTCTTGCCGAGAGCCGCAGTTGGGGATGATGCTTAGCCAATGCAAAAGGGCTGGTAGCACGGGAGTAGACTTTTCTATAGGTGGGAAGGACGATAGCTTGTTTGGTAAGATCGGTGAGTGCAGTGGTTTGAGCATGAGTGAGAAACCCACCACACCTCCCAAGTTTACCAAGATCACCCCACCTAAGCCTACAGACCCCTCTGAGTTTCCTGTGAGAGATGGTGTGTTTGAAGAGCCACCCAAAACCACTCCACAGAAGCAAGTGTGGCTTGTCAAACCGAACCATCTTCTCAACCCACTTGACACACTGCCAGACATCTCTAGTGATCCCCTTCCTAAGAAAGCTAGAGCCACCCAACCCAACAAGAGAGTGCCTACCAAGAGAGTGGTGAGCTACCATTGTGAGTATTGTGAGCGGGATGGGCATTTGGCTAAGTTTTACTATAGGACGAAGAGAGATGATCGGAGGCAGGTTGAGTTGAACAACCGGGACATGTACCACCCATGAGTTGGGGTGCGTGAACCGGAAGTTTAGAGGCGCATTTCTAGGACTAGAGGTACAATGCCTCAAGGTGCTAGGCCTCAGGAGGCGAGACCACGCGGTGGTCGTGCCCGGCGGGGTACCGGTCGTGACCCATATGACTACGGGCCTCGTGGCAGTGGCTTTACTCCCTATCGTGTTGATCGCTATCTCTCCGTGGGGCAGGAGATGTTTGGTTTTTCTCCTAACCCATTCTTTGGGCAAGTGGGACAACACTGCTATCCTTCACAGTTTACTAACCATAGTGTTGGTCCATTTGCTCACCCTATGTCTTTTTATTGATGTAGGAAGGAGGACTGGAGGAGACTTGGCTTGTGGATTCCGGATGTTGACGCCATATGACCGGAAGTGCCAAGTGGTTCTCCAGCCTCGACCCTGTGCGCCACACCGAGTACATTACATTCGGGGACAAGAGTAAAGGTAAGGTTGTCTCCCGGGGGTCCATCTGAGTCAATTCGTCTTTTGTCCTCAAGGATGTTGCGTTGGTTGCGAACTTGCATTTTAACCTTCTATCAGTTTCGCAACTCCTTGAAGACGGTTTTGAGGTGAGCTTTAAGCCAAACCTCTCTCGGACTTTGGACTCTCGTGGTGAGCTTGTTTGCCGGATTTTACCCTTCGGGAAGGTTTTTCGTGCGGATTTTTCTATCTCTTCTTGACCTTCTCGTTGTCTTCTTGCCGGTTCTTCTTCCGAGCTTTGGAAGTGGCATAGGAGATTGGGACATTTGAGTTTTGACTTGCTTGCAAAGCTTAGCTCAATGGACCTTATCCAAGGATTGCCAAAGCTAAAGTTCGAGAAGGATTTGGTTTGCCATCCTTGCAGGCATGGCAAGATGGTTGCCGCTTCCCATCCTCTTGTGACGGAGATCATGACCACTAGACCCGACGAGCTCTTACACATGGACACAGTTGGTCCAGCTCGGATCAGGTCAGAAGGAGGGAAGTGGTATGTGGTTGTAGTCGTTGATGACTACTCGAGATACTCTTGGGTGTTCTTTTTGGAGAGTAAGGATGAGGCTTTTCCTTTGGTTCGAGATCTGATTTTGAGATTGCAAAATGAGCTACCTAAGAATTCCTTGAGAGTTATCCGCAGTTACAATGACACAGAATTCAAAAATGCTCACTTTGCATCTCTTTGTTCTTCCTTAGGACTCGACCATCAGTTTTCCTCACTTCACACTCCCCAGCAGAACGGTGTTGTTGAGCGCAAGAATTGGACCCTTGTTGAGATGGCCAGGACGATGCTTGATGAGCATAGGACTCCTAGGCGGTATTGGGCCGAAGCACTCAGTTCTGCTTGCTATGTTTCCAATCGCATTTTTCTCCGAGCTTTCAAGAAAAAGACTTCTTATGAGCTGCGATTTAGGAGACCACCCAAGGTAAGTCACCTACGGGTGTTTGGGTGCATGTGTTTCATCCTCAAGAAGGGCGGTAAGTTGGACAAATTTGATTCACGGTCTTCTGACGGTATCTTTCTTGGTTATTCTACTCACTCTCGTGCTTATCGTGCACTTAACCTTGAGACTAACTGAGTGATGGAGACTTGTGAGATTACCTTCGATGAGACTATGCCCGGTGTTTCCACCGCTTTTGAGCTTGCAGGTGATGATGAGGTGAACACTAGCATCTTTGTGGAGGAGGAGCAAGACGATGTCGATTGGGGTGATCCCGAGGCGACTCCACTAGCTGCCCCCATTGACCCTGCGACGTCTACTTCGGCTCACGGTCCCGACCCCACTACTTCCTCTACATGGGGGGCGTTCAAGTAGCTTCCTCAGTTGGTGCCCGTTGCACCTGAGGGAGCACCAGCTGCTGTCGAAGGGGAGGCCACTTCGTCCAGGTAGGCTCCCCGCCACATACAGTGGCAGCACCCACCGGAGAACATCATCGGTGACATCGACCGACGAGTCACGCAGTCTAGGTCCTATCTCTCTCACTTTGCTCATTCGGCTTTTGTCACGTCTTTTGAGCCCCAAGATGTTGGACACGCTTTGATGGATCCGTATTGGGTCAATGCCATGCATGAGGAGTTACATAACTTTGAGCGAAACCACGTTTGGGTCTTAATTCCTCAACCACCTAGTTGCCACCCCATAGGTACCAAATGGGTTTTCAAAAATAAACAAAGTGAGGTTGGGGTGGCAGTGCGCAACAAGGCTAGGTTGGTAGCTCAAGGCTTTTGTCAAAAGGAGGAAATAGACTATGAGGAAACCTTTGCTCCCGTAGCTCGTTTTGAAGCCATTAGAATCCTTCTATCTTTTGCGGCTTCTAAGGGTTTTAAACTTTTTCAAATGAATGTTAAAAGTGCTTTCTTAAACGGCTACATAGAGGAGGAAGTTTATGTTAAACAACCTCCCGGTTTCGAAAATCCCAAGTTTCCAAACCATGTTTTTAAACCTCACAAAGCTTTGTATGGTTTGAAACAAGCCCCTAGAGCATGGTATGATAGGCTAAAAACCTTTTTGCTTGCTAAGGGCTTTAAAATGGGATCGGTAGATAAGACGTTGTTTCTCCTCAAGCAAGGCAAAGACACTCTCCTTGTCCAAATATACGTGGATGATATCATCTTTCATGGTTCTTCTCATGCTCTTGTTGCCAAGTTTGTAGATCTTATGAGCAGGGAATTTGAGATGAGCATGATGGGAGAGTTGACTTTCTTTCTCGGGTTGCAAATCAAGCAAACCCGGGAAGGGACGTTTGTGCACCAAGCAAGTACATAAAGGATATCTTGAAGAAGTTTTACATGGGCGAGGCAAAGCCCCTCTCTACGCCTATGTCAACGACTACTGCCTTGGATGCGGACGAGGAAGGAGAGGCGGTGGACTAGACCGAGTACCGAAGCATGATCGGGTCGCTTCTATACCTGACGGCGACCCGGCCGGACATTCAGTTCACCGTTTGCCTGTGTGCTCGCTTTCAGGCGTCCCCACGGACTTCGCACAAGCAGGCGGTGAAACACATCATGAGGTACTTGCGCTTCACTCCCGAATTTGGTCTTTGGTTCTCCACCTCTTCCTCTCTTGTGCTTTGTGGTTATTCTGACGCCGACTTTGCCGGATGCCGTCTTGATCGGAAGTCCACTTCTGGGACTTGCCAGTTTCTCGGGTCTTCTTTGGTTTCTTGGTCCTCTCGTAAGCAGTCTAGCGTGGCACAGTCGACGTGCGAAGCTGAGTACGTTGCCGCGGCTAGTTGTTGCTCGTAGTTGATTTGGATGATTGCCACTTTGAGAGATTTCGGTCTTGAGCTTACTAAGGTGCCTCTGCTTTGTGATAGCACGAGTGCAATTAGTGTGGCCAAAAACCCTATGCTTCATTCAAAGACCAAGCACATTGAGGTCTGCTTTCACTTCTTGCGTGATCATTATGAGAAGGGCGACATTGACCTCCGTCATGTCGAGACCCAAAACCAGCTTGCAGATATTCTCACAAAGCCTTTGGATCAAGCTGCGTTTTCTCGCCTTCGAGGTGAGTTGGGTGTTTGCTTTCCTTTTTAGAGGAGGAAAGTTTTGTGTATCTTAGTTCTTTTAGTCTTTTCTTTGTCCTTCTTCTCGTTTGGTGTCTTGCTAGTGTTAGTTGGTGTCAATGCATTGTGCATCTCATTTGCATTTGTGACATAGTTCATTTTAAGCTTCATACTTATAGCCGATATAATGAATCTATGCTCTGTTTGAGGTGCTTTATGTGTCTATGGTGTTGCCTAACTTAGACTCTTTTTGATCTATATGATATGCAATAGATCTAAGTTAGAAAAGCTTTAAAACTGAATTTAATTCCCCATGTCACCTCTGAAATGGCACTAGCATGTGTAGGCTTTTGAAGATCCTTCTTGGCTGCCTTGTATATAGCTTGTAACTATGGCTCTTAATTGTTTCATTCACTACCTTTGAGCACCATGATTAATATCTAAAATGAAATTGCTCTCTGTTTTGTGAATTGGAAAGATCTAGTTGGGTCTGCATTGTGAGCACTTCACCGTGTGTTCGAGACTGCTTCCCATATGGGTTGATACTTCAGCGGTGTCGTGTATGCCCAAAACCGGTGTGTCAAGTCCTTTGACTTCGCCCGGTTGGTAAGCAGTGGCATCACCTTGCTTACAACCACTCGCATACAACTTAAATGTGCCTAAAACTGAAAATTGGCTGCAAAACTCTGAAATTTGGAAAATTCATTCAGTTGGGTCATTGGCTTGTTGTATGGACTTTGCTAGAGATAGTTTTACTTTCTATACATGAGATTGCTTTGAGATAGATCCTATCTTGTTTTCCATGTTTAGTTGTCTCTAGGAGGTGATACCCATTCCTTGCTCTCACATGATATGCTCTCTAAAATAGTTTCTAAAGTGATCTTAATCTCAACTTGTGTCTTTGTTGGGCACATAGAGTTTTTCCTATTCTCATAGGATCACATCACTTAGAGCATTTATTCATTGTCTTAGCTCTAAGTATGAAGCTTTTTGCACTCATTTTGCATTTCATGGCATTTGTAGTCGGACCATGAGTGAGTGATGCTTGATGAGCTACATGTGTCAA
This sequence comes from Microstegium vimineum, assembly GCA_022036555.1. Taxonomy (NCBI): domain Eukaryota; kingdom Viridiplantae; phylum Streptophyta; class Magnoliopsida; order Poales; family Poaceae; genus Microstegium; species Microstegium vimineum. Next base: position 28,528,365 of record CM039125.1, read on the forward strand.
CAAGGGGGAGAGATGTGCATTTTATTCCATTTTCAGCCATCTACTTCCAAGGGGGAGAAAGAGTGCATCTCATTGGTGTCATTGGTTTAGAGCTTCTTTGATCAAGGGGGAGTTTTTGAGTGCTTCTCTTGTCCAGCGGGAGCTTTTGCTAGATGTGTTGAGCTTTTGCCTCTTCTGGAGGGTCTAGCTTGCTTTGTTGACTTTGACAGGTTTCAATTGCTGCTTGAGCATTAGGGGACGTAAGTGGTTTCAATTGGTATCTTTTCAGCTCCCCTAGTGTCTCTTTTGGTGTTTTTGAGGTTGCTTTTAATTGGTATCGTGTTTGCTTCTCCCAAGTGACCCCGTTTTGGCTTTGATAGCTTTTTGGTCATTTGGAGAGCTTTACCTTATGGCTCAAATCTGAAATGCACTTGTGTTGACAATGCACTCATCAAGGGGGAGATTGCGAACACATGGTGGATAAATACCCATGTATGTTCAGCTTTGATGATGAGTGATTGACCAATACGTGAGTGTTTCAGTTTGAGTGGCTTATCCTAACCTCTGTGAAAGCAGAAACATGTGCTTGTCTATCGGCTTGTGGTGTGCAGGTGCTATGCCTAGTGACAGTGCTCAATGGCATGGAGAAGGTCGAGTAGAGGCTTGCCGTGATGATGGACTAAGAGCGGTGAAGGGCGGAAGTGGGGCTCAGACTGAGGGACCATGGGCGCCGGCGGACTAGCTATGGTGGCTAGTACTTGGCACCGGCAAGTGCGAGAAGACATGGAGGTAGACCGAGTCGACCGAGTCAATACGGTGGACGCGCGAGTCGAGCAGAGGCTCAGGGGACTCAGAGTCCGACCGGGCGAAGACAAGGTGGCTCGCGTCGAGTGGTTTGGTGGTTTGGGCCTCAAAACCATCCGCGTCGGTTTCCGAGTTTGGGCCAGAAAACTCGGGGTTCGGTAGTTCAGCCCAAAGCTACCGGTGGCGGGTTTCCTGGGTTTGGGCCTCAAAACCTAGGCGGAGCTTCCAAGGAAGCTGGGATTGCACGTGGCGGAATCCTGGAGGTTGCGTCGAGGCGACGGCAACTCCCGGCAGGAAGAAGGGCCGTCCATTCAAATGAGTGGTTGAGAGTTACCGACTTGGATTACAATGTCTTAGGGCTAGGTAATTCAGTCTTGTATCTAGGGGGTCTTTGGGAAATAGCCAAAGCCTTGTTAAATAGAGGATGAAGGGGTATCCTCATCCCAACATCTCTTGCATTTACTCTCTCTCCCACCTCTTCCTAGGTTTTCCCTTCCCTAGCTTCTTCTTGCTTGAGATCCACCGTGTAGAACTTGTGATTGTTGCGAGGAATCAGAGGCCGTAACCTCCGTAAGCCATGGTGGCTTCGATTTCATGATTGTGTCCCTGGTTTGCTTGTGTTCTTCCTGTTTTGCTTTTGCTCTCTCTTTTTCCCGAGATGATTTCTCTTTGTTGAGAGTAGCTTTGCAAAATCGACTTGAACCAAATTGGTCATAATCGTGAGGAGCTTCTTTGCACCGAAGGAATTCTCCTCAAACCTCACGAGTGCGTAGATCCGGTGATTTCTTTGTGGCGTTCTTCATTTTCCTCTTTCTCCCCCAAATCCGAGTGTTCTCGTTTATCCTCTCCAAATTGAGCGATGATTTCTTCGGGATAGCTCCCCAACTGCACTAGGATCATGCCTATAAAGTTTGGTTGCAGTTGGTGATCATTTGGTTGAGTTTTGAGAATATTTGGCGGAGTGGAAACGATTTTCGCGAGGAACAGTTTTTCTCCTGTGAGCGTCGGACCAATTTGCCCTAAGCTCCAGACCATAGCAAGTGGTCCGGTGGTCTTGACCTTTCTCGTGTCAAGCAGAAAGAGGCGTCGGATCACCCTCCGGATCTCCTGGTTTTCGAGCAACGGATCTTTGACGAGTGGTTTGGTGGCTCTGCTGAGAAACGCTACCACGCGTCGGACCACTCTCCTTGGTCTGACAGGGTAGTCCGGTGGTCTGGTCCGGAGGTAGGGAGCTTACTGGACAGCTTGCCGAGTGAGCACCGGACCAGTCTCCAGTACCACCAGACTAGTCCAGAGCAGGTAGTCCGGAGGTCAGGTTCTCCCTGCACTTCTCTGTCTTGGCCTGGCCAGCGTCGGACTGGACTACTCGCCATAGTCCGGTGGCTCTGTCCCAACTGGTACGGAGCCTCTAGTGTTGCTGTTTTTCTTTGGTTCTTTTCGCAGTTTGTTTCTCCGAGTTCGTGGCTAGCTCCGCTGTGTTCCTAGGACATATGCTAGAACATCCACCCTCTTGTGGGTCGTGAGCCTAGTTCTCGTTTTGGGTCATGATTGGGACAAGGGTCAAGATCTTCCGAAAGGAATTTTTATATGGCTCCCATTCACCCCCCCCCCTTTGGTCGCCGTTTCCGGTCCTTCACAAACTGAGGTCAACATGAATGGGCATCACTGGGGGCCCGGCCATGGACGGCGGTGGAGCTGGAGCTGGAGCTACTCTGGGGACTCTGGCACCCCGGCGAGGACCCTCAGGGTGAGGAGCTACCTTGACGTGGGTACGGGTGGAGCGTCTGAGAGAGGGTGTCTGCTGAGCTGGCTCTGCTGTTTCTGTAGTGGCCTCTGGGGCCTAAGTACCCTCGGCTACTGCTGTGGTAGCCTCTGCAGCCTGTGTCTTAGGAGCTCTGGCGGCTGAGGAGACTCGAGAAGACGGAGGGCGAGAACCAATCCGAAGTGAAGCACCACTCTCTGCCCTATCCGCTGCCTCTGCCACTGTTATCGCTGCCAGAGCGTCTCTGTTAACGAACTTCCGCTTCTTGCTAGGTATCTTTGCCTTGGCCTTCCCCTTCTGCTGAGTGGTGAGAGGGGGACGGCGACGCGGCTCATTGTCACTGGGACCACCACCAACGTTCTTGCATCAAGCCATATCAACCATTCAATAAAACAGAAAGAGGCCCAAATGCCACTGCCACTGAATACCAACTGTGAAATCCCACTAACACACAAATCTATTGTCACTGCAAGAGGCCCGTATGCCACTATCAATCTCGTGAGGCTTTGCCTCAATCCATACTCGCGGGCTTTGCCCTGAGTTCTCTGTCACTGTCACTGACACGACTGCCACAAGATAGAATAGATAGGAAGTATATAAGCATCTTATATAATCTAGAGGTGCGAAAAAGCCTATCGGAAGCAAGCATATAGATAAGTAAAGAATGAAAACTGTTGGCTACCTGAGGTAAGAAGCATCAATTCAATGCAAGTCGGGCAACGAACCGAGACACCACGAACAACGAGTCGACGACGGCTAAAACGCACGACCGACAGTTCGAAAAAGAAACCCTAGGGAGGAGATGAAAACAGGGGAAACCCTAGGGGCTGCTGGTGGTGGTGGCAAGGGACGGTCTGAAAGAGGTGGAGGTTCTCTGCAAGGCTGGAGGAGAGGCAGAGATGAGGCGGCGCACGGCGGAGATGCGGGCTCGGCGGCGGCACAGGCGAGGGCGGGAGGGCCCGGCGGCGCCAGCAGGGGAGCGCGCTACCCGAGCAGGGCGTGGGGGAGCCCTGCGGGGTCAGAGAAGTGCGCAAACCCGCTGGAGGAGGCCGGCGACGAGGGACGGCGGCGGCGAGGTGGGCGGGCGGCACGAATGGCGACACAGTGGCGGGGAAAGGCGGTGTATGGAGGGATGCGGTGAAAACAGAGGTGAAGACAGAAGAGGGCGAGCACGAAGAGGTATCTGCGCAAATTATCCGGACTCCGGACGCTGATTTGGGTCCAGACGCAGGAGACCGGGCCAAGGGGGTCCAAAACGCGGAACATGCTCTCTGTAATCAATTTATCCGGACGCAGAACTCGGTCCGGACGCTGACAACAGTGTCGACTGGAGGACTGTGCGGAGGAAGGCACAGTGAGGGAGAGCTGACCGGACGCAAGCGCATTGGTCCGGATGGCTGAAAATGCGCGTCCGAACCTCGCGTCTGGATGGCTGAAAATGCTCAAACTTAACCGAAAAAGAACGAAGAAGCAACAAACATGCATATGCAATGCAATACTTGAATTTGAATCTAGTTTCTTGTCAAGTTTAAACCGCGATTAAGCTTCTTCACACGCTTTGGGGCGGTTATCCTAACCGCGTTAGACAAGCCTATGTGCACGTACATAATTTTAAACATGAATGCAAGGTACCAACACAAGATCATCTTTTAGTGAAGTTACTTAGATCAAGCACATTTAGTTCACTTCTCAACCTACAAAAGGTTACTTCATCAAGTGGTTTTGTGAAGATATCCGCCAATTGACCTTCACTTCTTACACCAACAAGGGAGATATCTTTCTTTGAAACATGATCCCTTAGAAAGTGATGACAGATATCGATGTGCTTAGTGAGTGAGTGTTGAACCGGATTGTTTGCAAGTTTTACCGCACTTTCATTATCACAAAGAAGTGGTACACTTTTAAGCTCAACACCATAGTCTAGAAGAGTTTGTTTCATGTATAGGATTTGTGCACAACAAGCTCCGGCGGCTATGTATTCCGCTTCCGCGGTAGACAAAGCCACACTATTTTGTTTCTTAGATGACCATGATACAAGTGATCTTCCAAGCAAATGGCAACCTCCGGAGGTACTCTTCATATCAACTTTGCAACCAGCATAATCCGAATTGGAATAGCCCACTAGTTGAAAAGTAGCTCCTTTGGGATACCAAAGGCCAATTCTTGGGGTGTGCTTTACGTATCTAAGGATTCTTTTTACGGCACTTAGATGGGATTCCTTAGGTTTTGCTTGAAACCTAGCACACATGCATACACTAAACATGATATTGGGCCTAGATGCGGTAAGATATAACAAACTACCAATCATAGAACAGTAGAGAGTTTGATCAATAGGTTTACCATCCTCATCATGGTCGAGGTGTCCATTTGTAGGCATTGGGGTCTTGATTGTCTTACAATCTTCCATCTTGAACTTCTTTAGAACATCATTGTATATTTCTCTTGAGATACAAATGTGCCTTCTCTCAATTGCTTCACTTGAAACCCAAGGAAGAAGGTAAGCTCTCCAATCATGGACATCTCAAATTCCTTCGACATCAAGTCACCAAACTCCTTGCAATGATCTTCATTCGTCGAGCCAACGATAATATCGTCAACATACACTTGACAAATGAAGATATCTCCATCTTGCTTCTTGGTGAATAGTGTTGTGTCAACCTTCCCAATAGTGAATCCCTTCTTGAATAGGAAGTCCCGAAGATGCTCATACCAAGCTCTAGGGGCTTGCTTTAGCCCATATAGCGCCTTGGACAACCTATAAACATGGTTAGGATATCTAGGGTCCTCAAAACTGGGAGGTTGATTGACATAGACTAGTACATTTATGAAACCATTTAAGAATGCACTTTTCACATCCATTTGATATAACTTCATATCATGGTGTGATGCATATGAAAGGAGGATACGTATGACTTCAAGTCTTGCAACCGGTGCAAAGGTCTCCCCAAAATCCAAGCCTTCAACTTGGGAGAAACCCTTTGCAACTAGCCTTGCCTTCTTTCTAATCACTTGACCTTGATCATCTTGCTTGTTGCGGAACACCCACTTAGTTCCTATCACTCTTGCATCTTGTGGCTTTTCTTCTAGAGTCCACACTTGATTCTGGGTGAAATTGTTAAATTCTTCATGCATAGCATTCACCCAATACGGATTCTCAAGAGCTTCCTCTACACAAGTAGGCTCAACACAAGAAACAAAAGAGTGATGTTCAATAAATGAAGCAATGTTTTGGTACCGAGTCATTACTCCCCTTGAAGGACTCCCAATGATGAGTTCTTGTGGATGGGATTGGAGTATGGGTGCAGATCTTTTATCAACCACTTGAGGAGGAGGTGTAGGTGCATCAACATCTTGAGCTTGGGCCTCTACTTGAGCTTGAGGGATGAATGTATCTTTATTTTTTTCCCTCAATTTATCATCATCATCTTCAGGCCATTGTGATGTAGAAGGTTGAGCACTTGCATCAACTTCAACCACCACTTGATCTTCTTCTTTGGGGTTGATTGCACCAGTAGGCATGTTTTTCATAGCCTTCCTCAATGGTTCATCACCTACATCATCAAGATTTTCATTTGCTCCTTGGGAGCCATTAGTCTCATCAAATTCCAAGTCATATGTTTCTTCAACTAAGCCGATGGCTTGGTTAAATACACGGTATGCTTTGGATTTCAAAGAATAACCAACTAGGAAACCAATATCACATCTTCTTTGAAACTTCCCTAGATGTTGACCTTGCACCCAAACACCCTAAAGAATGATATATCCGGCTTCTTTCCATTAAGCAACTCATATGGTGTCTTCTTCAAGAATCTTTGGATGAACAATCTATTGGAAGCATAGCATGTGGTATTGATAGCTTCGGCCCAAAACTTCTCCAGGGTGTTGTACTCATCTAGCATGGTTCTTGCAAGAGTAATTAGTGTCCGGTTCTTCCTCTCAACCACTCCATTTTGTTGAGGTGTGTATCTTGCAGACACTTCATGCTTGATCCCAACTTCAACACAATAATCTTCAATCTTTGTGTTGATGAACTCGGTGCCATTGTCACTTCTTATTTTCTTGATCTCTACATCAAATTCATTTTGGGCTCTCTTGGCAAACTTCTTGAATGAGCTCGTGGCTTCCCCTTTGTTATGAAGAAAGAACACCCATGTGTATCTTGAATAATCATCCACTATCACAAGACAAAAGAGGTTGCCACCCAAACTAACATATGTTGTAGGTCCAAACAAGTCCATGTGAAGTAGCTCAAGAACCCTTGATGTTGACATAAATGCTTTGTGTGGGTGAGTTTTGGCAACTTTCTTGCCGGCTTGACATGCACTACAAAGCTTATCCTTTTGAAAAACAACATCCTTGATGCCTCTAACCATTTCCTTCTTCAATAGCTTCTTGAGAGTAGACATACCAACATGAGCTAACCTTCGATGCCACAACCAACCAAGAGATGACTTAGTGAACAAGCATGTTTGGAGGTTGGCATCATTTGATGAGAAATCCACAAGGTAGAGGTTATTGTGCCGAAAGCCTTTGAATATGACTTGACTATCATCAATCTTTGACACAATGACTTCATTTGGAGTGAACAAGCATTGGAAACCAAGATCACCCAATTAGCCAACCGAGAGTAAGTTGAAGCTTAGTGATGCAACTAGCAAGACATTTGATATTGAGTTATCATTTGAGATTGCCACTTTTCCAAGTCCTTTGACCTTTCCCTTTGAGTTATCCCCAAATGTAATCTTGTCTTGATTGTTGACATCTTCTTCTATTGAGGTGAACATCCGGGGGTCACCGGTCATGTGTTGAGTGCATCCACTATCTATCACCCAATGACTTCCACCGGTCTTGTAGTTCACCTACACACATAAGAGATCAACCTTGTTGTTTAGGCACCCATTGAGTACAGGGGCCCATTGCTTTCTCTACAAGTGACTTAGCCACCCAAAGTGTCTTTGGTCTATTCTTGTTGGGTGGTCCTAAGAACACAACAAGTGTCTTGCCCTTGACATCCTTGTTGATGACATAGTGAGCATTGTATGCAAAAGGCCTAGTGTGCTTGGGCAAGGGTTGTGGAGGTGGAGTCACACAATTATGAGAAAAGTGTCCTTGCTTCCCACACTCAAAACATGTCTTCATCTTTGGCTTTGGCTTTGCTTGATAGAAGTACTTGGCTTGTTGTTGATATTGAGCTTTGGCTTTAGCTTTGGCCTTCATCACTTGAGCAGACTTGTAGCCAAGACCGGCTTTGTCATTCTTCATGACGGTGTTCATAAGGAGCTCACTTTGAAGATTGTGGCCCTTTGTGAACCTCTCCATTCCAATGGCTAGATGGTTCTTCTCATTCTTTAGCCTCTTGTTCTCTTCTCTAAGCATATCAACTTCAAGTGCCATATCATAGTCTTCATCTTGTGACTGAATCACAATTGACTTGGTTGACTTGAGCTTGATAAGATCTTGCTTGAGCTTTTCATTCTCATTCTTGATCTTCATATAGTCATTGTAGTTATCCGCCACAACCACTTCCTTGCATTTTCACTTAGGCTCTTGCTCAATGGGCTCAACAATTAAATCATCACAAGAAGTGCCAATGTCAATCTTGACAATGGGGTTAGCAACAATAGGCAAAGCATCCTCAAGACATTCATTAGCTATAAGGAGAGTATCATAGTTCATATTTACTTTGGTGTACTCATCCCTAAGCTTGTTGTATCTTTCCCTAAGCTCTTGTGATGTCCTCTCTAGCTTATCATGTTTCTCTTTTAGCTCTTTGAGAGAGGATTTGAGCTCCCTAGCATGTGAGGATAAGGATTTGTTTTCACTAATTAGCTCATCACTAGCATTAGGTGTTGTTTCAAGTTTCTCTTGCAAGTCATCATTTTCTTTTTCAAGCTTTTCATTTTTAGCTTGCTCCTTCTTCACAATTTTAGTATACTTAGTGATCAATTTTATGAGTTTATCATAAGAAGGAGCTTGGTATTCTTTTTCACTTTCACTATCACTATCATCACTATCCTCTACTTTGGATTGTACCTTCCGGCACCCTTTGCCATAAGGCATAGGTGTGTAGAGGATGTAGTAGAGGGGGGCATTGATGGTGGAGGAGGAAATGAAGTCCCAATGACTAGAGCAGCCACCCTTTCATCATCACTCTCATCACCGGATGATTCGCTTGTTACTTCAATGTCGGTTAACCAATCACCAACTATGTATGTTTTGCCATCTTTCTTCTTTTGGTGTTGGAACCTCTTCTTCTTGAAGCCATCTCTCTTCTTGTGTGGCTTCTCATCTTTCTTCTCATCGTCACTTGACTCATCTTTTTTCTCTCTACCATTCTTGTACTTCTTCTTGTACTTGTCCTTCTTGGGCTTGGTGCAATGGTGAGCTAGATGGCCAAGATCACTACAATTGAAGCAATCCATCTCCGACAATGGCTTCCTCTTGTTGCTAGTGAAGAACTTCTTCTTCCTTGAATCAAACTTGACACTGCTCTTGTTTAGCTTCTTTAGCATCTTGGTGGTCTTCTTCACCATTAGATCAATGTTTGAGTCATCATCATCTTCACTTGAGGTATCATACACCATCTTTGACTTGCCCGTGTCATGGCTAGCTTTGAAAGCCAAGTCTTTCTTCTTGGTGGATGATGAATCTTCATCTTCTTTGTGGATGTGCATGTACATATCATGTGCATTGATCTTTCCCAAGACTTGAGTTGGTGTATAGTTGGAAAGATCACCTTGATGCAACACGGTCACAATTTTGGCATACTTGGCAATTGGAAGCACACAAAGAATCTTCCTCACAACATCGGCTTCATCCATTTGCTTTAGCCCAAGAGCATTCAATTCTTCTACAAGAACATTTAAGCGTGAATACATTTCATTTGCATTCTCATGAGCAAGCATGGTAAAAGCATTCATCTTATTCATGACTAAGTGATATTGCTCTTCCCGCTCGCTCTTTGTGCCCTCATGAAGAGCACAAATGTTCTTCCACAACTCATGCACATTCTTGGAGGTGCGCACACAGTTGAACACTTCTTTGCCAATGCCCCTAAAAAGGGTGTTCCGGGCTTTGGCATTCCACTTCTCATATGGACCTCGTCACCGAATGGTTCTCCATCATAAGACGGAAACCCATCGGTGGCGGCTTTGAGCACACCAATATCTAAGGCTTCAAGGTAAGCCTCCATACGCACTTTCCAATATGGAAAGTCGTCTCCATCAAACATGGGCCGCCCCATGGGACATCTTGCTCTAGGCGGTTAAGCCTAAATTAGAGTAATATGGCTTTGATACCAATTGAAAGGATCAAGACGCCCAAGAGGGGGTGAATTGAGCTCTTTTAAATTTCTAAGCAATAATTAAAACTATCAAGAGCCAATTAACCCCCTAGTGCTTTCCCAAGTGTGTCCTAGCTAAACAAGCAAGACAAGCCAATGAAAGCGGTAAAGCCCTATGCAATTCTACTCAAGCAACAAGAATATAACGCGGAATGTAATGCTTAAGAGTAAATGCAATAAGTAAGGAGTAGGGGCAAAGGAAATTGACACGACGACGTTTTGCCGAGGTATCGAGGAGTCGACACTCCCCCCTAGTCCTCGTTGGAGCACCCGCGCAAGGGTATCGCTCCCCCTTAGTCCGCGCAAGGACTAAGTGCTCTCTATGGGCTGATTCTTCGCCACTCCGCCTCGGTGAATCGCCCACAACCGATCACAATCGATCTTGGGTCATCCACAAGGAGCACCACCGGATGATCACCAAGCAAACCTCCACGAAGCCGTCTAGGTGATGTCGATCACCAAGACTAACAAGCACTAACTCTCACTTGACCAAGGCTAGTCTAGTGATTGAATGGATGCACACTTGCTAACTCTAAGCAACTAGTGAGAATCAACACATGGAATTGCAATTCACACTCTCACTAGGGCTCTTGCACAACTTGCTCTCTCACAAGTGTTTCTCAGCAATTGGAATGGGCAAGAGAGCTTCCATGGGGCTGATGGGGAAGTATAAATACCCCCCAAGCAAGCCCCTAGCCGTTAGAGGCAAAACTAACCTCTCTGCGTCACTCCGGACGCTAGCAATAGTGAGGGAACCGGACCATGTCACATGCGTCCGGACCCCCTCACTCTTCTGTTTTCAGCACTAAAACACAGGGTGTCCGGACGCTCTTTTTAGTCCGGACTCAAGCAACCGGACCACGTCCGGATCAGAAAACCCTCTCTGGAACTCTCTGTGTAGGGTTCGGACGCAACCAATGGCCCGGACCCTGCATTGTTCACCGCGTCCGGACGCTTTGGTAAAGCAGAGCCAACCCTAGGGATCCGGACGCATATTCAATGGTCCGGACCCTGGGTTCAACTAGCGTCCGGATAACTTTTCTTCACTTTAACAGCACACTTCCAACATGGAAGTTGCTCTATTTGGTTCAAGGACTTTTTCTAAAGCTTCCTAGTGCTAGTTTGACAAGTGTGCATCACACCTAAACACATAGCCTCTCCTGGGTCAAGCTACTAGATAGAACCCCTCTTAATAGTACGGCCAAAGGAAAAATAAAGGTGCTAAACTACTCGAAGTGTCTCTCAACTCCAATGACACTTAGACCTAGTCTAATCTTCAACCTTGTCGCCAATCCTTTTAAAACCGAAACGACTCCAATAACGGGGCACATATACCATGATTATCCAATCAACCATCTATTACCATGACCTAACTTTCTTATTGCCTCTGCAAAACACACGTTAATCATAGTAAACTTGCATTGTTGTTAATCACCGAAACTCTAGGGGCCTAGATGCTTTCAGTCACTCTAGTGGAACTGGGCCGGAGCGGCACCGGCTGTCGGGTACGACGAGTCGAGTCGGGTCGGCTTCAATGGACCTAGGGGCACCGGCTCAACGAGCCGAGCCTGGTTCTTATATTTCAGAGTTGATAATATACACCGGCAGTTGGCTTAAGTAAACTGTTGGATTCAGCGAGGCACTAATGTAAAAAAGAGTAACATGAGCCTTGAACAATCTCAAAAAGATGTGTGTAAAATTTACAATTTTCACTGGCCTTTTACATTGGGGTGGTCTTAAATGCCGATGAGGGTTTGTTTTGGATGCACGTGTATATATCTCTCTTAAACCACATATGTTGAAGTGTATGAACTAATTTCTATTCTAATATACACTAATTCATGTGATTTGAGGTAAATACATGTGCATCAAAACATGACCTGAAATGGGGTCTAGAACAGAATTTATCTGGTGCTGTATTTCGTTTGGCACGTGTTTCTCTCTCATATAAGCACACCTAGACACCTACAATATACGCGAATTATGGTGGAAAGGATTCATGTAAAAAAACATCATTTGTAATCCTATTTATAAGATTTAAATCATAAATCAGCATGTTTTCTACATGCATCACTAAGTACAAAAACGGTTTTTGTTGACGCCCCAAAAAAAATAGCACAAATGGTTTCAGTTATCGTGCGTCAATAGAAATAAAATGGTTACAAACCGCCACTGAAAATCGATTTCTATAGACGGTATAATCCGCCACTAGAAATACCTCAACACTAATTTTTTTGATTTTTGTAAACAACCTCGAATAGAAAAACTTTCTAAATAAAAGTTGTAGATCTTGAAAAGTTATGAAACTTTGTAGCTTACAACTTTTTAATTTGAATTCGTTTAGTGGCTCAAACAATCAATTTACACTCGGTTTAGTATAGAATGTGAGACGAATTAAAACCAAATCTAGACACAAGTGACTTATCGGTGGAGTGGTAGAGGGGTGATCACACGAGGGTGAGGTCTCGGGTTTGAATCCTCGTTGGAGCGTAGTTTGAGACTTTACACGGAAAGATGCGCGACTTCCGGACAACCATTTCTATGGGCGGGAGGACTAGTAGTGGCCCCTCCCCAGAATTTAATTTTTTTTCTATTTTAAAAACGCGATTTCTAGACAACCATTTCGACGAGCGGGCGGATTAGTAGTGGCCTCTCCCTAGAATTTAAATCTTTTTTTTCTATTTAAAAGCGCGATTTCTGGACAACCATTTCTATGGGACAAAAAACTTTACATTTATGTTTTTTCTATTTTTTTCATCATAAACTCATTATAATGCATCCCTAATTCCCTATTCCTGTATTACATACTGTAGTAAAAGTATATACCTGTACAAACTACAAATGCCAAACAGGAAACAACGGATTATTGATGGTGGTGGTCACTGGACAGGGGAATCCAAGCTCACCACCTAATACAATCGAATCAAGCTGCGATCGACCGGCACACCGGGCACGTCTGGTGCGCGGCGAGCCAACGGTCGATGCACCCAACATGGTACACATGCATGGAGGCCGGCAGCTGCCGCACCATCTCCCCTTCCTTCACCGAGCCAAGGCACACCAGGCACTCGAGTGCACTGCCACCGTGGTCGACGTCCTGGAGAGCGTAAGCGAAGGCCGGCAGGGTTGTCTCTACTCCTGGGAGGGAACGGCTCACCGCCGCCGCCGCATCGATGCCGGCGGGCACCCTGTGCCCAGATTCGGAACCTGGACAGTCCCTTCTCCGGCGACAGCACAACACGAATACTGTCGTTGCTGTGACCAACAGGATGACGGAGGAGACGAATAACAGAGACACGGCCAACGAAATGGCCAGTGTGCGAGACGGCGAGCTCGGCGGCGGCTGCAGCGGTGAGCTCGGCGGCTGCGACATGACGGTGTATGCTGAAGAAGTTATTAGGATAGCTGCGCACCATTAAACTTCACTCTGATTTTGTTCTCCAAACAGCACGAAGTTTCTTCTCTGTGCAGAAAATCAAACAAAATCATGTTATTATCAAGTAAAGTCAGAGGTGAGATCAACCTTGTTGATTCAACGCGTTTATGTGCATTCCTCATTTCTAACCTAATGCATGACAGCAGCGCTAATAATGTACTATTGTTTGGTAGACTATATGAGCTGATCTTAGTTTTCTTTATTTGTCTCGTCCCTTACTCCCTTTCGAATGAGATTTAAAACCTCATTTAAGGGAGGTGAGGGGCGGCCACAGTCACAAAAGTTCCCGGTACACAGGTACGAGGAACGAGGTACGTGGAACGCGAATCGTTAATTTTAAGTTCTCGGTTCGTAAAGGGATATACCTCTTCGGAACATTTGGATCGATAATAGGATCATGATCCTTTGTTAATTGGAACAACGAACGTGGGACGTAGCCATGGAACGCAGATATTCTACTCAGCTGTTGTGGAGGAGGTCCTAGATCAAATCTTTTTATGCCATTTCCCCTTAGTTTATAACATCTTTTTAGATATGCCTAAAAACACGAATACCTGAATTTCAGCGTGTGGGCTGCAGGCCCATTTGCATTGACAGTTGCCTTTGGATGAAACTAGCTAGCTTCTCCCATCCAACTACGATCAGCGCCGCCCTGCCGCCAGCACCCGGCACCAGCGCCGTGCTGCCCCGCCGCCAGCGCCCGGCACAAGCGTCGCGCCGCGCCGCTCCACCGCCAGCACCTAGCTCCAGCGCTGCGCCGCAGCCGGTACCTGGATCCAGCGCTGCACGGCTGCCCACCGGCGTCCAGTGCCGCATCGCCGCATCGTCGATTTTCACAGCTCTGCTTTGCATTGGGACGTCCAGTACTGCTGATCTACGCCAGCGCCGACGCGGCTGTTCCAGTGTGCTTTGGATCGCGTCCCGGCGACGATCCTGAGTCCGTACCGCGCCGTCCCCGATCCGCGTTCCGGAACGAAAGTTCCATGAACGCGGAACGCGGAACCCGGCTGCGACCCGCGTTCAGTGTGACTGTGGGGGCGGCGAGGCTAAGCATAAGACAGGTTTGCTTACGTTGTCGTGCTCTGTTCCTTGGCACGCCTGAAATGTATATGCAGAATAAGCTGGAATTTGAAGTTGTCTGGAAGTTGCTAATCAGGTGTAATCAAGAATGTGTGTAATCATGTTGTTCTTAATTTTCTTCAGGGCCATGGCATCCCAAATCCCAACTCAATAATTAGCGTTTTCATCTCTTCAGAAAGAACAGTTAACCACTGGATGCAGGGTCCAACCGCTTCATATACCGTCAGGAACAAAGAGTTCTTTTTTTTAAGGCAAAAACAGTGGGGGGGGGGGGGGGGGGGGGGGGGTCGCCGCAGCACTTCATTTTCAATTTATAAAATTATGGGTACAAAACAGTACAGGAGGGCTTACATCAAAATCAAGCTAAAGCGTTTAGCCAGCAACAAAAGGCTGATCTTTGAAACGCAGCATTGAAGACATATGTGTTTAAAATTCCTAAACCAGATGTGTACAAGAACAGGGCCAATACTCGATCATTTCGAAGCTTCGTTTGCTTCATTTTATATGCATGTTTAACATACACCCTACTGTATATAGGAGTCAATATATCCAAAGTCATTTATGACTAAATCGTACAAACATATATTCACCCATTCATTTTACCCAATTTTGAATTAAAATTGAGACCCTAAATTAATTCAAATGAAAAATGGTCCAAACTAAAAAGTTGCAGACATCATAAGTACCTTAACTTTTGGTTTTGGTCGTTTCTTCATCCAATATCGTTTGAAAGTTATGAATTTTAAAATATGAGAAAATCAAACAAAAATTTAAATAAAAAATTTGTCAACTCAAAAATTATATCTCCTTAAGATATCAACTTTGGTTTTTTTGCTTCTCCATCTGAGCTCATTTTAAAATTTCAATTTTAATTTCAATACGTGAAAACTTTGAACTAAATTTGGGGACTATAGCATATTTCAAACAAAAGAGTTATTAGCTGAAATATGAATCTTTTTGACAACTATTATGATGGAAAGGGTGTGGTTCCTCATCTTCCATTAGATTCAAGATAAACAATGATTTGGTGGACAGGGACACACCGATCCGGTTTCTGATCACAAAGACTACCCTGCAGTATCAACCCTGTTGACACCGTTTTTCGACACGTGTCAAATGGGCTGAGGCTTGACTGGTTGGTGACTATTCCCCATCGGCATCGGTAAAGTATGAGTTGATATGGTCGACGGGAGAGTGCTACAGAAGGCCAAGTATGTTGCCGATGGAAGCTGGATAGTCTTTGCCGACAAGGGTTAATTGGCGGTCTTGCCGATTGCTCATGAGCTGCTGCCGATGAAGACTCTTTGCTGATTGCCGATAAGGACTCGTTGCCGATTGCCGATAAGGGCTCGTTGCCGATTGCCGACGGAAGATAGTTGCCGATTGCCGACAAGGGTTTATTGTCGATTGCCGACGAGGGGATGCTACCAATCGGGAAAAGTGTTGCCGATGCTGATCAGCGTAACTTAGCGCTTGGGAGCAGCTGAAGGTTACCGATGGTCCAAAGAAGGAAGGTGCGGATTAAAGGGATCTGCCGATGGAGAGTTTCCATCGAGAAGAAGTATAAGGAAACTGGTGTTTTGTGTCAGTATTATTATAGTAGTTTGAATCCGGCTCTTGCATGGGTAGTTTATTTTCCCTTAAAATAGGTGTGTTTGTTTAGGAAATAAATATTGTTATTCGGCTCCTGCGCGAGTCAGTTTCCTTTAAAGTAGAAGTTTGTTTTAGGAAAGATATGTGTCGTGTCATTGTACAACTCTCCATGCGGGAGTATAAATATGAGCCCGAGGGCTATGGAATAAATGAATCAATCCAATTCAAAACAAACCAATTCTACTTTTTATCTTACTTTTACCGCAATTTACCTTTATTATGCATTAGTTATAGCTTAACGAGTTCTTCAAGCTTTCGACGGGCTGCATCACCCTGATCTCCGTCAAAATCCTTGCTAGTTCCGCGTGGGAGTACCTCTAGGCTTTGGCAATCCGGGCGCATCGCTGTTTGCCTCGTCTAGCTCTGCTCTAGTTATCCGTGATCAATCTGAGCCTTGACGTCCGGGCGCATCGCTGTCGTCTCGTTCAGTTTGTCATAGTTATCATCCTTGTCGATTGATTGGTCAAATCGACTGGCACGCCCTCGACATCGAGCTTTGGGTAATAGCCCGAGGTGTTCATAGATCTGACGTTTTTTTGTGTCAACACCTCTTTTGGCACGCCCAGTGGGACCTGATTATACAAATCGTCACATCCGGCATGGCTGATCACGCCGATGTTAATCAGAGGAATGTCATTGAAGTGTCTGAGGCTGATCTGAAAGATGATCAGAAGCAGGCCATGGAGCGGGCTATGGAGGAATACAGGCAGCTGTATCTCAAATCCTTCAGCCTCAGCAGGAGCGGCGAAGCAATTCAGAAGCAAGATCCGCCGTTACCACGGCAGGTCACGTACGACGCCAACCCTGGCAAGCTACAAGAGATGGTTAACGCCGCTGTAAGTCAAGCTTTGATTAACCACTCTAGCGTGTTGTCCAATACTGTCTACAATGCTGTTGCACAAACATTCAAAGAAGGACATGCACCGCGATATGCCGGCCCAGCGTACCATCAACCTGGGATGGCATCTGCAAGCCCATCGGCGGCTCAGATGGCGTCTTCCACCCCGGTAGAACTGTCTGCCGATGTGGCTACGTCACCAAGACCGAACGCTGGCGATGCTACCAAGTTCAACGCAGATCCAGCCACGTCGGCAACTTCAGGACCAGCCCCCGCTAACTGGTGGGGATACGGTATGCCTCCGAATCTATATGCTGGCTCTAACCTGGTGCAGGGAGACGGTTCAACCTGGAAGAACTCTACAGCATCGGCAGCACAGCCACAGCCGATGGCTCATGTGATGCACAACTCCGCGCTTGCTCCAACCATACGAGTGCCATCAGATGATCTCCAAGTGATTCCCAACATACCTCTGATGCCACCATCGGCAAGCTCTGTGCCGATGCAACACATTATAACCACCGGTAGTCAATCTCTGGCGGCAAACACTCAAGCCGGAGCTCCGTATCCCCAAGGCGATCTGGTGATCAATTGCTCCAAGATTCAAGAGCCGCATGCTCTGGTCGGCTATCAACCATCGGCAAGTCACATGCCGATGTCTTACAATATGGGATGGGTCAACCAGCCACCAGCTCAGCAGCCTGGCGCGCCAATGTATTATTATGGAGGCCCAGCTTACATCCAAGACGGATCATCGGTACAACAACCGATGAACGTAACAGTTCAGCCGACTCCGCCAAGTATGTCAAAACATCCATCGGTAAGCCAACCGGTGCATAGCATGCAAATGACTGATGCTGCACCTGCGACAACTGCATACCTTCAAGGGGCGCGTCAGCCGACTCCACCAAGCATGCCACTCTATCCATCAGTAAATCAACCGATGCATAGCGTCCAGATGACTGGTGCTGCGCCCACGACTACTGCACATCAAGAGGTGCGTCAGCCGACTCCACCAGTCGATAATCAACCAATGAGTCGGCAGGAGCAGGATGCGTATTGGGTCGGCAAGATTGCCGAAGTCATGAAGGAGCAATTCGGTATTAAACCCAAGGTCAATACATACTCCTACCGGACCCCGTACCCACCTGCATATGACTTGATTCCTCTCCCAAATCGGTACAAGGTGCCTGATTTTACCAAGTTCTCCGGCCAAGACGACACGTCGACGATGGAGCACATCAACCGCTTCATTATCCAGTGCGGGGAGGCTGCCGGCAGGGAGGAATTAAGGGTGAGACTGTTCTCGTCATCATTGTCTGGATCGGCTTTCACATGGTTCATATCATTGCCTCCAAATTTCATAATTACATGGGCCGATCTGGAGAGGCAATTTCACAAATACTTCTTTGCTGGCATACATGAGAAGAAGCTTACCGATTTGGTTAAAATGAAACAGCGTAACGACGAATCGGTAGAAAGTTTTGTGCAGAGGCTGCGGGACGTGAAGAACAAGTGCTACAGTCTGGTGCTTGATGATCGGCAACTAACAGATTTGGCCTTCCAGGGGTTACTGCCGCACATCAAGGACAAGTACGCGTCCCAGGAGTTTGAGAGCCTAAGTCACCTGGTGCAGAGGATTGCCGACTAGGATGTCAAAGCCTTTGAGCCCAGGAAGACTTGGAACAAGAAGGTGACCTTCATCGGGAGAGAAGAAGACTCTGGATCGGATGAAGAGCTGAATGTCGATGCCGCCGAATGGGTGAAGGATAAGAGGCCTGTGTCTTGTCCGTTCGGCCAAAAAGAAACAGAAAGGTTCACCTTTGATATCACCAAGGCCGATAGGATGTTTGACCTATTGCTGCAAGAGGGGCGAATCAAGTTGGCGCCCAATCAAGTGATTCCATCGGCCGAAGAGCTCAAGAAGATCAGGTACTGCAAGTGGCATAATGCAACTTCACACAGTACCAATGACTGCAAAGTATTCAGGCAGCAGTTGCAGTCGGAGATTGAGTCTGGGCGTATTAAGTTTGAAAACTCTAAAGCCCAGAAGCCGATGAAGATAGATCAGCACCCGTTCCCAAACAACATGGTGGAAATCAATGACCAAACCAAAGTGCTGACGTCGGAAGCCGCCAGAAGGAATTCATCGGTAGATCCTGACTACCAAGTGCCTAAGCGCGACGCAGGAAAGTTTGCCGATGACAGAAAAGGTAAGAAGGTTGCCGATGAAGGTAACAACGCCAACAGGGGTCCCGGAGTGGCGATTACTCACAAACAGCCAAGGCGATATCATCGGCCATCACGTGAGGAACTGTATCGGGAAGAAGAAGAGGAGCATCGAGAATGGCTTCGACATAAGGACCACTGGAGGTGTCCCTTCTTTGTTCATTGCTGGGAAGAAGGCATCAAGCTGCCCACTGCCGATAACTGTCCGGAATGCAATGGGTACTATACAGCCGATCGGTCAGGTAAGCGACCTTGTTTTGATGATCAGGCACCCAGGTACGCCCGACCGCTCAGAGAAGACAGATCGGCACATGACCGACTGGGGGGCAAGCTCAGTGCCCATGATCGGCTTGGCAGGCGCGTTGACCAGAGGGAGCTCGAGGAGATGGCCAACGCTAGAGTGCCCGACGAGGAGATATTCTCCGGGGAGCCCAACATCGGAAGAAGTGCCGATGTAAGCAGTGAGAGACAGCATCAACCTGTCTGGAAGACCAAGCTTCCTCCCTGGTGCCCTAAGGGTTTGACTAAGACTCAGAAGAGGAGAATTCAGCGCCAGCGCCGCGACGACCTATATGACAGTGCAGAACCCTCGGAGGAGAAGCAATGGAGGCCGAAGCGCAAGGACAGAGGCCCATCAGCAGATATAAACATGGTTGTCATGTTGCCGATGGAGTTTATGGCACCCGTCAGCGATGATGAAGAGGTTGCCGAGATGGCACAGTTGGTGCTGGACCCGATGGCGGCTATCTTCGAAAAGCCGGCCGAAGACGAGAGGCAGCACCTGAGGCTCTGTTTGTTAAGGGCAAGGTGGACGGTCAGCCGATGACCAAAATGCTAGTGGATGGCGGCGCGTCGATCAACATAATGCCCTATGTCGTGTTCAGGAAGCTTGGTAAAGGCGATCAGGACATGGTCGAGACCGACATGAAGCTCAAGGACTTCGAAGGCAACGTGTCAACCGCCATGGGAGCCGTATGTGTTGAACTAACTATCAGCAGCAAAACTTTGCCGACAACATTCTTCGTAATCAGCGGCAAAGGCACCTATAACTTACTCCTTGGGAGGGATTGGATTCATGCTAATTGCTGTATCCCTTCTACTATGCATCAGAGCTTGGTATAGTGGATTGGGGATAGGATTGAAGTCGTCCACGGTGAGGCCCCATCTACTGTTGCATCGGCGGAGTTAGACACTTATGAGCAGACCAGGTGCATATCTGGCGAAGCCTGGGACAAAGAGTTCCTCAAAGTCGCCGATTACAGCATCAAACCGATCCAAGCAGTCGGTCCTGAGGAGGAGTCTTAATGGATCAGTTCGCCGATGACGGAAAACTGGGGCAGGGCTTCACGTCTGCCGATGACTTGCTCGAGGTCGACATCGGCGATGGTAGTAAACCTAGGCCTACTTTTATTAGTGCGAAGTTAGATTCCCAATGTAAGCAGCAGTTAATTGATTTATTAAAAGAGAATAAAGATTGTTTCGCTTGGGACTATACAGAGATGTCTGGTTTAGACCGATCGATAGTTGAACATCGGTTACCCATCAAGTCTGGTTTTCAGCCACATCGGCAGCCGGCGCGCCGATGCAATCCTACCATCTTACCCGATATTAAGGCTGAGATTACCAAGTTAATCGAGGCTGGATTCATTCGGCAATGCCGATATGCCGATTGGATTTCTAATGTGGTTCCTGTGTATAAAAAGAATGGAAAACTTCGTGTTTGTATTGATTTCAGGAACCTGAACAAGGCTACGCCGATGGATGGTTACCCGATGCCTGTTGCCGATCTGCTGATCGATGCTGCTGCTGGGCACCAAATTATTAGCTTTATGGATGGTAATGTTGGGTATAATCAGATATTCATGGCTGAAGAAGACATACCCAAGACTGCTTTCCGATGTCCAGGCCACGTTGGTTTGTTTGAATGGGTAGTCATGACTTTTGGTTTGAAGAATGCCGGTGCTACTTACCAGAGGGCGATGAATTTTATCTTTCATAAGTACATCGGCACAATTGTTGAGATATACATTGATGATGTGGTGGTCAAGTCTGGGGACTTCAAGAAGCATCTTGCCGATTTGTGGAAGATATTGGAATGCACGAGGGAGCATGGGTTGAAGATGAATCCCAACAAGTGTGCGTTTGGTGTATCGGCAGGGCAATTTCTGGGCTTCATGGTGCATCAGAGAGGTATTGAAATCGGCAGAAAATCTATTGATGCAATTAACAGGGTAGTTGCTCCCACAAACAAAACTGAGTTGCAGTCTCTGATCGGCAAGATTAATTTCATTAGAAGATTTATATCCAACCTGTCTAGTAAGATTCAGTCTTTTAGTCCTCTGTTAAAATTGAAAGCCGATCAAGAGTTTACATGGAGAGAAGAGCAGCAGTCAGCCTTAGAAGAGATTAAAAGGTATTTGGCGAATCCTCCAGTCTTAGTTCCACCTCAGCACGGGAAGCCTTTCAGGTTATATTTGTCTGCCGATGACGGTGTTATCGGGTCAGCCTTAATTCAAGAGTTTGAAGGGAAGGAGCGTGTAATATATTACCTGAGCAGGAGGTTGGTGGACGCTGAAACCAGGTATTCGGCCATAGAGAGATTGTGCTTATGTTTATACTTCTCTTGCATTAAATTAAGACACTATTTACTATCGGCCGAATGTACTGTTGTCTGCAAAGATGATGTGGTCAAGTACATGTTGTCAATGCCGATTTTGAATGGACGAATCGGTAAGTGGATTCTGGCATTATCAGAGTTTGACCTAAGATATGAATCGGCAAAGGCTGTTAAGGGTCAGGTGATGGCCGATTTTGTCACTCAGCATTGCAATATGGTGGGCTTTGTTGAGATTGCCCCTTGGGCTCTGTTCTTTGATGGGTCTACGTGCAAGGATGGAGCAGGCGTCGGTATTCTGTTAATTTCACCCCGAGGACAGAGGTATGAGATTTCATTGCCGATTGTTGCTACTTCAACAAACAATCAGGCTGAGTACCAGGCTTTGCTCAAGGGGTTGGAACTGCTCAGGGAGGTGCGTGCCGATGCCGTTGAAATCTTCGGTGATTCCATGTTGGTGATTAATCAGCTGATCGGAATATATGAGTGCCGAAGTGAAGTGTTAATTGCAGCCTTATGAGCAGTGTCTGCGGTTGTTAAAGGAGTTTAAAGAATACCGCCTCGAGCACATTCCAAGGTTGCATAATGAAGAAGCTAATCGGTTGGCACAGAATGCCTCAGAATATCAGCCGATTCAGGAAGTCACGACATCGGTAACGGATGCCGATGACTGGAGAAAGGGGATTGCCGATTACTTGATGGATCCATCTAGGAAAGTCGAAAGGCGTCTAAGGTTCCAAGCTACTAAGTATGTGCTCCTTGATAATGAATTGTATTATCGGACAATTGATGGAGTTTTGCTCAGATGTCTTGGCAAAGAGGAATCAAAAGAGTTAATGGGTGAGATCCATGAAGGTGTATGTGGAGCGCATCAATCGGCATTCAAGATGAAGTGGATGATTAGGCGGAATGGATATTATTGGCCGACAATCCTTGAAGATTGCTTCAATTATTTCAAAGGGTGTCAGGACTGTCAGAAGTTTGGTAATGTGCAAAGGGCACCTGCATCGGCAATGAATCCTATAATCAAGCCTTGGCCGTTCAGAGGGTGGGCCATTGATCTCATCGGCCAGATTTATCCGCCGTCGAGCAAGGGGCATAAGTTCATACTTGTTGCTACCGATTACTTCACCAAATGGGTTGAGGCAATTCCGTTGAAGAAGGTGACATCGGCAAACATGGTGGATTTCGTTAAGGAGCACATTGTTTACCGATTTGGTATTCCTCAGACCATTACTACCGATCAAGGGACCATGTTCACATCGGGAGAGTTTGATGACTTTGCTGCTAGCATGGGTTTCAAGGTGTTAAATTCTTCTCCTTATTACGCTCAAGCTAATGGTCAAGCCGAAGCGACTAATAAAGGAGTCATTAAGCTTATAAAGCGCAAGATTGAAGAAAACCCTAGGAGGTGGCACATGGTATTAAACGAAGCTTTATGGTCATATCGGATGGCTTGTCATGGTGCGACCAAAGTCTCGCCGTATCAGTTGGTTTATGGACACGATGTTGTCCTACCTTGGGAAATTAAAACTGGTTCTAGGCGATTATCTCTTCAGGATCAGTTGACGACCGATGATTATATTACTCTGATGAAGGATGAGTTAGAGGATTTGGCAAGTCATCGGTTGAGGGCATTAATTAGTATTGAAGAGAACAAGAGAGGGTTGCCCGATGGTATGATAAGAAAGTAAAGGTAAAGGAGTTTGCCGACGGTGATTTGGTTTGGAAGTTAATTTTACCGATTGGGACTAAGAGCTCTAAGTTTGGAAAGTGGTCCCCTAATTGGGAAGGTCCTTATCGGGTAAAACAGTCTGCTCCTGGTAATGCATACATTTTGGAAACCCTCGAGGGAGTGACGTTTTCTAGGGCAATCAACGGCAAATACTTGAAGAGATATTACCCTAGTATATGGGTAGATGCATAATGCTTAGTCAAATGCCGATGAAAAGTAAACTTATAAAGACATCGGTAAAAAACAAACTGGCGTTATATTACAGGACAAAATCGAGTATCAGGCTACATTCTTGCCGATACTACAGGCATTAGAACAAGGAGTGGATAACGTTTATCGCACGCAGGCGAATTTGGTCTATTTCGTCTAACTCCTTGGCGTCAGCATCGGCAGAGCCCTCAACCGGCTTGATTTTCTTTTTCCACGAGATAGCTTGCCGAGCGTACTGATCCCTTTCTTGTTGTAAAGTCCCGATGGAGTCGGACAGTTGGGTCTTTTGTTGGTTGGCTGTTGTTAGACCCGCTTCAACCTGTTGCAGCTCTGCCAGCAGTTCCTCTTTCCTCGCCGATAGTTGAGAAATTTCCTGGTCAAGGTTGTCGATGGAAGTTTTGGCTTGACCGATGCTTCTGTGTTTCTCATCGGCAAGGCTTTAAATCTGAGCTTCTCCTCCTCGCTCTTGGCTTGGGCCGCTCTATCGGCAATGCGACGAGTAAGCCGCTGGTACTGGATTTGTTTGACGTCAATGGAAGCTGCTTGGAGGATGGTTTCTGCTGCATCGGCGGAAAGATGGCTTTGGATATCTTTGAATATAATCCTTGCCGCCGATGAGTCCTGGACAAGTTGGGAGGTGTCTTGCAGCAGCAGGGAGAGCAATTCTTCAAGTTTGGATTTGACTTCTGCCGATAGAGCCGGGTGGGAGCTTTCCTCTTCATCGTCGTCGGGGACGTCGACGGCAAAAGAGAACAAACTGTCTGCTCGGAGGCGGCTTGGGCGCTCATCTTCGTTCTGAAGGTTTAGGCTGTAAGAGAAGAGGCTGTCCGGAGAGTCCTGGGCCTGAAAACAAAGGTTAAAATATGCCGACTGCGAAACTATACTATGAGCTTTATGGTAATCCACTTACCGTCTTGAAACGGATCTCCTGCCTGGGGCTTGGTATGCTAGACGGTCCGGCTTCATCTTGAACATCGGCGGCAGATGCCGATGACTGGGCCCGTGTTGGGGAGATAGCCGACACCGCTGGTCTTGGTGTAGTCGTTGCTGGCGTCGCCTCGATGTAGTGATGGTTTCTTGTGGTGGCACTCTGTCATCGGGGACCTGGGTCGATGGTGCCGATGCCGACGTTGTTGCTGCTGCGGAGGCTTGAGTGGTTCCTTCGTCAGGTAATCTGGCTGGCGATGCCGACGCTGATGCTACCTCCGCTGCTACGACGGGAGTTGTTTCTTCAGTCACCATAGCCGGGTGTCGATGCCGATGCCATTTCGATCGTCGTAGCAGCCACTATTTCCTGGACGGGGGCGTCATCCATCGGCTGTTCAGGTACGGAAGTCAATGGAACTCCTACCGATGACCCGTCGGCAGGTGGTGCGATTGGAGCCGGAAGCTCTGCTAGCGACACATCGGCAGCTGATGGTGCAGTTGGAGCCGATGGCGGAGGGGAAGCCAGCCTCAAACGCCTTTTCTTTGTCGGCGCAGCAGTAGGAGAGCCAATCCGCTTGGATGAAGACTGGGGGGCATCGGCAACAGGGTCAGAAGTTAGTTGTATTCTGTGAGCAGATGTCGATGACCATAATGCCTGAAAATACAAAGCGAGTTATGCAAGGTAGATGTTGCCGATGAAACAGTGTATGATCGGTACAAGTAAAGAGTTTACTGCATAAGTTTGCGTGAAGGCAACAGCGGCAGCCGATGTAGCCTGAGCTGTTGTAGGCATCGGCAGGGGTACCTGTTGAGGCGTGAAGGCGGCCAACGTCGGGGCTTTGTTGCCGATGATCGATATAGGGCCCATCATCTGAAGTTTGAAGGGTCTGCCGCTATTGCTCATTGTGGGCACTGGATCATCGGCCTGTCAAATACAAAGGTGCAGAGGAGTGATGATACTGATGACAAATAAAATAATGAAAATACATCGGATAGCGAACTTACCGCGTCGTCGGGAATGAGGTAATCGGCGTCGATCAAGTGCCGATAGTAGTGCGAAGACTTGGCGAGTAGTTGGCATTTCCACTCTTGCCACCAAGACTTGAACTCGTTGGTAATGAAGGAGGTCGGCGTCCAGGAGGACAAGTCAAGGTCTGACAAATCGGCATCGGCAGGGAGGTTGATGACTTTGTTCCAATCCAGATTGCTGGAGATTGTCTGTCTGGGTCTTACTACCTTGGAATAGCACAGCTTGATCGGCAGTTGGCCAAATGCCAGTTGTCTTGCTGCTGCCGATGGATAGTAAAACTCGTACGACGGCGGGGCATTCTTCCCAGATCCAAAGATGTTTACCGGGAGGGCTCGGGGAGTGATGCTGGCCCTCATGATTGCTTGGTTCTCAGGCAAGCTCATATCGGTCAAGTTGAAGAGCAGTGGGAATTGGTTCTGTTCATCAAGATATGGCCACCAACTCCGTTCTGAGGAGGGAAGTCCGTTGTAAAACCTCTGGAAAAAGTAGCCGAAGTGCTCTACATCGGCATCGGTACCCGGCAGCATTATGATGGCTTCTCCAAAGTTAAGCGGAGCTCGAGTTGCCGATTCATCGTCATCATATTGGTAATCTTCTGACAGCTCTCTCGGAAATTGTTGGGCAAATAGGTCGAACTCGAGGGCCTTGTGCATATGTGCATTCAACCAGAGGTTAATGAACCACCAAGGGCCTCCGAGATTGCCGATGGGTTCTCCTAGCAGCAGTTTATTGGATACTTGGTGCAGCAATCGGTAAACTGACCCGAGGAGGTACCTGCCTAAAGGAAGCCTTGTGCCGTTGGCAAGCAGTTCGGCCGCGGGGAGGTGCATAGTGGTCGGGCCGATGGTTTTGCCACAGAAGACAAACTTCTCTAACCACATGTTTAAAAAGATGGCGTGCTCCCGTTGGCTTACCGATCCGGTTTTTTGGTGTTCTTGGATGTAACCTGTCCAGCCGCCGATACTGCGGGTGTTCATCTTGTACTCAGCTTTTCTGTTAAACAGGCTAAGCGTATAGGCAGAGGTAATATCCAAGCCGGTCAGCATATAGACATCAGCAAGGGTGGGAGTAGTTGGTCCGTGCCTAAAAAGGAAGGCGTTCATACTGTCGGACCAAAAATATGAAGCTGCCATCATCAAGTTCTCATTCTTCTCTGCATCGGCAATTGAGAGCCTAATGCATTGATCTAAGCCACGCTCCTGCCAGTATACTTGTTGTGACCTGGCCAACCTCAAGTACCAATTTTTCCATCCTTTGGTGTGCTTGGGCCATGAGCGGAATGTATCTTTCCACAATCCCAGACCAAAGCTTTCGGATCTAAACGGTATCCAGTTGGTTTCTGCGTTGATGATGGAGGTGGGGTCTGGATTGCCCATTGGGCCTAGGCAGCTAAGATTGGAACCAGCAAGGGGGATGATGACTTTGTTGTACAACTCCTAGGGTTCGAGAAGGGGACGAATTAGAAAGAAGAACAGGGATGAAACCAGGTTTTTGCAGAGAAAAGAGAGGTTAGATTGGATGAGGAATGAATCTTACCTTCGGGATGTCGACCTGGATCGCCATTGGAGTCAAGAGAATGCTTGATTCGTCCTTGGAGTGTGAAGAAGTACTGTTGCTTGAGCTTGTGTTCTTCAGGGCAGCCGAAGGTTGAAGACGAAGGCTGGGAGGTGAAAGTAAAAATGGGCTCGGGTAAAAAAGGTAGTGTGGATCCCGGTAACTTTTATAATCTTGTTCAGAGGTATTTTGGGGTTCTGTTCTACACTGTGCAGGAATGTAGAGAGGCCCGCGGTAGATACGCGCGGTGGTCGAGGTGGTCTGTAACTGTTCATGCTACAATCGAGGGGTTTTATTATTAGATTGCAATTCCACACGCGGGGATCGAGGAAACCGTACACCTATCTCGGAGGTAACGACTATAGCAACGGCTACAGCAACGGCTACAGCGGAGAGAATTTCGGCACGTAAAGTTATACGCTCCGAAACTGGGGGGCATGTGTTGACACCGTTTTTCGACACGTGTCAAATGGGCTGAGGCTTGACTGGTTGGTGACTATTCCTCATCGGCATCGGTAAAGTATGAGTTGATATGGTCGACGGGAGAGTGCTATAGAAGGCCAAGTATGTTGCCGATGGAAGCTGGATAGTCTTTGCCGACAAGGGTTAATTGGCGGTCTTGCTGATTGCTCATGAGCTGCTGCCGATGAAGACTCTTTGCTGATTGCCGATAAGGACTCGTTGCCGATTGCTGATAAGGGCTCGTTGCCGATTGCCGATGGAAGATAGTTGCCGATTGCCGACAAGGGTTTATTGCCGATTGCCGACGAGGGGATGCTACCAATCGGGAAAAGTGTTGCCGATGCTGATCAGCGTAACTTAGCGCTTGGGAGCAGCTGAAGGTTACCGATGGTCCAAAGAAGGAAGGTGTGGATTAAAGGGATCTGCCGATGGAGAGTTTCCATCGAGAAGAAGTATAAGGAAACTGGTGTTTTGTGCCAGTATTATTATAGTAGTTTGAATCCGGCTCTTGCATGGGTCGTTTATTTTCCCTTAAAATAGGTGTGTTTGTTTAGGAAATAAATATTGTTATCCGGCTCCTGCGCGAGTCAGTTTCCTTTAAAGTAGAAGTTTGTTTTAGGAAAGATATGTGTCGTGTCATTGTACAACTCTCCATGCGGGAGTATAAATATGAGCCCGAGGGCTATGGAATAAATGAATCAATCCAATTCAAAACAAACCAATTCTACTTTTTATCTTACTTTTACCGCAATTTACCTTTATTATGCATTAGTTATAGCTTAACGAGTTCTTCAAGCTTTCGACGGGCTGCATCACCCTGATCTCCGTCAAAATCCTTGCTAGTTTCGCGTGGGAGTACCTCTAGGCTTTGGCAATCCGGGCGCATCGCTGTTTGCCTCGTCTAGCTCTGCTCTAGTTATCCGTGATCAATCTGAGCCTTGACGTCCGGACGCATCGCTGTCGTCTCATTCAGTTTGTCATAGTTATCATCCTTGTCGATTGATTGGTCAAATCGACTGGCACGCCCTCGACATCGAGCTTTGGGTAATAGCCCGAGGTGTTCACAGATCTAACGCTTTTTGTGTCAACAACCCCATGTCTACTTTGGTTATCAATTGTGCCATAATTTAGTTGACGTCGCTAAGAAGGCTAATCATTCTTGCGAATCAAAGAACAACATAAAATTCAACTCAAGTATAGTGACCATTGTAGATGTATGATTGACCACTTCAATTTGCGGTCTCAATATCAGCGCCAAAATGGGCAGCGGTTAGTAATTGTAAGATCCAAGGGGCAGCCAAAAAACCCTATTCATGCCCCCATCCTAATTGGCCCTAGACTTTACATGGCCTAACGGCCCAAAATATGTTGATGTAGCACTTGGACGCTCAGTTGTTTCAACCATCAACCTTGACTCTAGTGTAATTTTGAGCTAAAACTAAATAACATTATTTAGCTTATCAAGTTATCTTTCTATACATATGTGATTCATAGAAAATAGAGTTTGTATATGTTCTGAGCGTCTATTTCACTGCAGGCTGGTTTTGAGGCTAACATGAACTTGAACATGATATGGACTGGGACTCCATCTTGACTTCGACATCCTTTCTGGCTTCCTAAGGAGGTGGACAATGGCGAGGACGTTTAAGAGCTTCCTTAGTGTGTTCTCCCTATGGTTAAGGCGTGGTGCAACTTGTCTCCGTATCCCAAGGTTGCATGACAACCCCAAAATGATGTCGCAGCACCCGAGAGAAATAGGAGCAGATTGTCATTATGTTTTTTAGACACTGTCGATACGATATTGAGGTGGGACTAGATATATTTGAAAGCTTATCAAACAAGCTTTTATATCAAGTGCTCATTGACCTCAATCACACTCCGCATGGATAAGTTATGGCGTTCCTCGAGAAGCATTATCGGACCTCTGAGAAACCAAATGTTGAGATTTGATGAGCTTGCACACCAAAATTGGTCTTGTTTATCGCATATCCATGCTCCATCATCACCGTTGTTGTTCCAAACAACATTTGAAATACAAACATTAGGTAACAATCAATTATTAGATTTATCATTAAATAAACATAGAGACGATATCACCTTATTTTTATCCTTTATGGGTTTGCTTTTGGTCATTTTTTTCGATGCCATTTAAAAAAATAAAAACTAATAAATTTAAAATTCTTTACTTCAAATAAAATTTAGGGTATTTAGATCATTTCAAAAGAAAAGGTTGTCAACTGCAACATTATAGTTCTCTTTGAGATATACATCTTTGATAAAATTTGTCTTCATCATACTCTTGTTGAAAAAGTTATGAATTTTGTTGTGTTGCAATTATTTTAGAGACGGCTCCAGATCCAGGGACCTCTAGGAATTAATTTCTATGGGGTGGCTCTAGATAAAACTGCCTCTAAAAATATAAGAAGTTTTAGAGATGGGTGGCGCCGTCTCTACTAAACAATTTCTAGATGGTGCCTAGCTTGGTAACCTTTTTAGAGGCGGATTTTAATACAGATGTGCTTCTAATAAATATTCCTTTGTGCTAAAATCATCTTTGTAGCAGTGTTAATCAAGATGCATCACTTTATGTTCCAATGGTAAAACTTCTGTACAAAGATTGAACTAAACTTACTTCTTAAAGTTCTGTAGGCACTTCTTAACTAATAACAACTCAGAGATGTAAAATAGATAGGCTAGCAGGATTGAATCCATGTTAGGACATCAATACATATACTATTCAGTTTATATAGAACCAAACGTAATCAAGGGACTTCCACAAACTTGAGCAATCGTACCGATTAAGAGTGGATTCTAATAATTAATTTTGAACAAAACATCAAAAAGTTGAATAACAGATTTAAACCACTTGAGATTGAATTTAGCAGGTACGTGAAAAAAATATAATAAAAATAATAATGACATCAAAAGTTGAAAACCTAAAATCTTTGATTCATGTTATCGTAAAAAAAGGACGGAAACAAGAGTTAATATAGCATCTAAACATATATTTAAACTAAATACATATTAAAAATTTATGTATTCATTACCTAGAACAATGTGAAGAACAAAGAACGAAATGTGTATAAAGTAATCAATATTATTGCAAACCAGGTAGACATCATATATCTAAAGATATAGTTAGAAAACTAAATAAATAATAGAGAGATTAAGCAACTATAATTAATTTTGATTACTAATTTTTATGTCAAAAACTTTTAATATTCATGTAATGTAATACTTTAAAATGTAGCATCTTCAATAATACCCCATATCTTCCTCCTCGAATCATGTAATTTTGCAATCCCTCAAAAGGTATTGGGGGGGGGGAAGTCATCTCCAGTTTCCCATAAATGGTTTCTAAAACAATCAAATTTGGGTCCATATCTATTATTTTTCTCGGGTGTTTTTCTTTGGCGTGCGACACTAACTAATGATGTTATCTTGCTTAGAAATAATAAATAGGGTCATTAGGAACTAGGAGGAACATGTGGAGGCGGAGAAGACAAGTAATGATGTCCAACAAAAGATGGTTCAGTTCAACTCGTGACTTAGACACAATCTCAGCCTCCAGGACCAGTCAGCACTAAAACGGACGCTTAGGACTCATCAAGACTCCGTTTTCGATGAACCATGTATGGTTAGAAAGCTAATTCCATATGATAACCAATGGTTTTGGTTTGAGTTCCAAACTCAATCGGAGTCAATGAAAATCGTATAAATAAGTCAGCACCAAGAATCTGTTAGGGTGCTATTGAATGGTCCTAGATGGCTAGAGGGGGGTGAATAGCCTAATAAAAATTCTACAAATCACTAGAGCAAAGGTTAGATAACACTTAGGCGAAGCTTTTTGCTCTAGCTCTACTTGGGGTGCAAAGCCACCTATCCAATGCAATTCTAGTTAACTAAGTGCATGACAATCAATAGCAAGAACCTAAAGCACTTAGCACAAGCTAGCAAGAATAACTAGTAAAGAAGCTAACTAGCAAGCTAACTAGACAAGATATGAAAGAGTAAATACAAGAGAGGAGGTGATTTCTATACCAATGCCTTGTGATGTATGGATGTCAATAGGATGAACCAATCATAATAAGAACACCAAAGAGTAGCCGGAGACAAGATGACAATTTATTTTTCTCCCGAGGTTCACTTGGTTGCCACCAAGCTAGTCCCCGTTGTGTCGACTACTCAAGTGGTGATTCGGTGGCTAATAGGCAATGACAAGCCTAGCCCACTAACTCGGGCGCCACAAGAATCCACCCAAATGAGAGTAACTCAATGACACGAGCAATCCACTAGAGTTACCCTTTGGCGCTCCGCCGAGGTGGGTACAAGCCCTCTCACAATCATCGAAGTTGGCCACAAACAATCACCAATTGCGCCGAAGCTTCTCCACAATCGCCAAGCCGTCTAGGTGTTGGCAAACACCAAGAATAACAAGAAATCACGCGGCAATGACGATGACCAAGTGCCACTAATTAAGATGCAATGCAATGATCAAAGCACTTGGATCACTCAAACTCTCACAAATATGCAACAAGAGTGAAGAGAGTGAATTGGGGGCTATCTCAAGCAAGCACAAGTATGTCAAAAGAATGGGAGGTGCAAGAGAGAGCCCTAGGAGCCGGCCAATTCACTTTTATAGTCATCCAAACCGAGCTAGCCGTTTTGCCCCTTTCCTTGCCTTTTTGTGTCAGTCCGGACGCTGTTTGCATGAGAGTTCTGGGCCATTGCGTATGCGTCCGGACCCTCTGCCGATTTGAAAATAGCCATTGGCGCCTCTCCTGCAGCCAACATGTCGCATCCCGACGCGTCCAATAGTAGCGTCCGGACCCTGCTTCTTCTGCGTCCGGATCCTCACCCAGAGAGAGTCCAGAGAGCGCAACTGCCCGAACACGCGTCCGGTGTCCTCGGTCCGGACCATGCTTTGCGTCCGGACCCTCTGCTCAGAGAAGTCCAGCGAGCGCAGGACTCCGGACTCACGACCGGAGTCAGCATCCAGACGATGATCTGCGTTCGGACCTCCTGTCCAGAAGCACTGAGAGCTAGGGTATGCCACCGGATGCATGTCCATTTGTCCGGTCGGCCTTTGCCCTGCGTCCGGACCCTGCGTCCGGATCCCCTTGCCTTGTCCAAACGAATTGCTTCTTCTCCAAGTTTTTCATGTGCTAACACCATGTCTTCCAAACATTGTTGCCCTGTGTTAGTCTTTTATAACATATCTTCTTGGATTTAGTTTTCTTCGTGTCACTTAGGTTCATTTTAGATATGCAATGCAAATGACCTAGTGGCACATGATAACCGTAATCGACAGGAGTTTTCCCTTCTTGATAGTACGGCTATTTATCCTAAAGGTGATCACACTCTCTATAGTGTCTTGATCACTAAACCAAAAATGACCCTATGGATATACCTTTGCCTTGAGCCCATTTTTGTTTTTCTCTTTCTTCATTTCCTTAGTCATGGAGCACTTGATCCATCATGATCTTTCATCTAGCTCCATGTCTCAAGGTGAACCACCCTATCTTGATCATACACTTAGTTCAAGGGTTAGTCCATAGGTTTCATCAATTACTCAAAACCAAACAAGGTCTTTCAATCTCCCCCTTTTTGGTAATTGATGACAACCTTTCACAAATGAATATATATGATGAAAATTTTCACTTTGGTAGTATTAGCTCCCCCTACATATGTGATATATGAGTTTGGTTCATTTTGATCACATATGCATGAATAGGAATTGTGGGAGAGTAAATGCTACGAAATGATGCTAAGGTGTGTAGGATGGACCCTTGAAGCGTGATACCAATCGGAGTGCAATATAAACCATCCTTAGCACAATGAATGCCTAGAAACCACTTGACAAACAACTTGGAAACACTTTTGAGAGAACTAGATACTACTTAAAGATGTAACAATATAAGCATCCTAGATCCTCAAACACCATATCAATTTAATTTCTAGCATTCACCACACAAGCATATCATGAATGTAAAAACATATGCAAGCAAGCACTTATGAATGCACAAAGATATGCAACAACTTTATTCATAGGCTTGCTCCCCCTACTTGTGTGCTTTTATTTTCAAAATATTTTTCTTTGTTGTACTACTCACTTCTCCCCCTTTGTCATCTATTATCATAAAAGATGTGCTCAAAGGTTTGATTATTGGATAGAAGCTTAGTTGTGGTTCAATCTAGATTACTTGCCCCAAGCTATGTAACTCGGTTTAAACCATGGACAAGCTTGTTCACACATCCTAGAATGGTTATCTTGCCCATGTTGAGCTAAACATTTGAAGGTCATGATCTAGATCAAACTCTAGGATTGCAAGCCCACAAATATGTCATATGCTACCACTAGATCAAATCAAGAATAGAAGCAATAGTGGTACCATATAAGCATCAAAACATTTGTTTTTATGAATGAACCTAATGAATTGATGTCTAGATGCAGTAACAAGTCCTAATAAGGATGAATGATATGTCAATCAACTTGTACCTTGCATAGCTCGAAGGAGAGGCATGTCATATATATGGGGGTGCATCAACACATATTTGAGAAGTCAAGAATGTTCAACTCATTTTTTAGCTTGCAAAACCTCTTCTCATCAAGTGGCTTGGCGAATATGTCGACAAGTTGATCATCGGTGCCAACACTTGTGATTTTGATATCACCCTTGAGTTGATGGTCTCTCAGGAAGTGGTGCCTCACATCAATGTGCCTAGTTCTTGAATGTTGAACTGGATTGTTGGTTAGCTTCACCGCACTTTCATTGTCACATAGCAATGGCACTTGCTTGAATTTGATCTCATAGTCATTCAAAGTGGCTTTCATCCAAAGCAATTGAGCACAACAACTACCCGCACTTATGTATTCGGCTTCGGCGGTAGAGAGTGCAACACTATTTTGCTTCTTTGATGACCAAGATACAAGTGACATGCCTAGCATTTGACATGTGCCCGATGTGCTCTTTCTATCAATCTTGCATCCCACATAGTCGGAGTCCGAATATCCACTTAGCTTAAAGTTTGACCCCTTGGGATACCACAATCCAACATCTTGTGTATGCTTCAAGTACCTCAATATTCTCTTTGTAGCCTTCAAGTGACTTTCTCTTGAAGCGGCTTGGAATCTTACACACATGCATACACTAAAAATCACATCCGGCCTAGAGGCGGTCACATAGAGTAGGCTTCCAATCATAGACCGATACAACTTTTGATCCACCATATTGCCACTAGCATCACTATCCAAGTGTCCATTAGTGCCCATTGGAGTGGTAATGCCTTTTGAATCCTCTAAGTCAAACTTCTTCATCATATCCTTAATGTACTTGCCTTGACTCACAAAGGTGCCATTTTCCAATTGCTTGATTTGAAGACCAAGGAAGTAGCTAAGTTCACCAATCATTGACATTTCAAACTCATTTTCCATCATCTTGACAAGTTCTTCACAAAAATCTTGATTAGTTGAACCGAATATGATGTCATTCACATATATTTGAAGCACAAATAGATCTTTGCCAAGCTTCTTGGTGAAGACAGTAGTATCAACCTTCCCCATAATGAACCCTTTAGATAGAAGGAAGTCCCTCAATCTTTCATACCATGCTCTAGGTGCTTGCTTCAAGCCATATAAAGCCTTCCTCAACTTGTACACATGGTTGGGCTTCTTGTCATCTTCAAAACCGGGAGGTTGCTCAACATATACTAGCTCATTGATATATCCATTCAAGAAAGCACTCTTCACATTCATTTGGTATAGCTTGATGTTGTGTCCACATGCATAGGCCAATAGAATTCTAGTTGCCTCTAATCTTGCAACCGGTGCATAGGTTTCTCCAAAGTCAAGACCCTCAACTTGAGTGTATCCTTGAGCTACCAATCTTGCTTTGTTTCTCACAACTATACCATCTTGATCTTGCTTGTTTCTAAATACCCATCTTGTGCCAATCACATTGTAGCTCTTGGGTCTTTCAACTAGTTCCTAAACTTGATTCCTAGTGAAATTGTTGAGCTCTTAATGCATAGAATTGACCCAAACAACATCTTATAGGACTTCATCAATCTTTGTTGGCTCTATGGATGATACAAAGGAGTAGTGCTCACAAAAGGATGCCAATCTTGATCTTGTTTGAACACCACTTGTAATGTCACCAACTATTTGATCAATGGGGTGATCTCTTGCAATGTTGCTCGGTTGGAGCATTGGGACTTGATTGCTTGAGCTTGGTTGAGATGAACTAGCAACTTGTTGATCTTGCATTTGAGAGCTACTAGCTTGCATTTGAGGTGAGTTGAGCACTTGATCTTTATCATCTTCAATGTCAATCACTTGTCTTGGCCTAATATCACCAATGTCCATGCTCTTCATAGCATTTGCCAATTGAGGACCACTCACATCTTATAAATTCTCATTCTCAACTTGTGAGTCATTGGTTTCATCAAACTCAACATCATGAACCTCCTCAAGTATACCACTAGCCGAATTCCACACTCTATAGGCTTTGCTTGTGGTTGAGTACCCAAGTAAGAACCCTTCATCACATTTCTTGTCAAACTTTCCAAGTCTTGTGCCTTTCTTCAAGATGTAGCATTTGCACTCAAAGACTCTAAAGTATGCAATGTTGGGCTTTCTTCCATTCAAAAGCTCATATGGAGTCTTCTTCATCAATGGATGACAATACAACCGATTGCTAGAGTAGCAATCGGTGTTGATAGCTTCGGCCCAAAAGGATTGACTCAGATTGTACTCAATAAGCATAGATCTTGCCATGTCAATCAATGTTCTATTCTTCCTCTCAACAAGGCCATTTGATTGAGCGGTGTATTTGGCCGAAAATTGATGCTTGATTCCAAGCTCATCACATAGCTCTTCAACTCTTGTATTCTTGAATTCACTTCTATTGTCACTTCTTACTTTCTTGATGGTAGTTTCAAACTTATTGTGACATCTCTTGACAAAAGTCTTGAATGTGGCAAATGTTTCACTCTTGTCATTGAGGAAGAATACCCAAGTGTATCTTGTAAGATCATCCACTATGACAAAGCCATACTTGTTGCCTCCAATACTAGTGTATGTTGTTGGTCCAAATAGATCCATGTGCAACAACTCAAATGCTCTACTAGTGCTCATCATACCCTTCTTTGGATGGGTGTTACCAACTTATTTGCCGGCTTGACAAGAGCTACAAAGTTTGTCCTTCTCAAACACAACATCCTTCAAGCCTCTTACTAAGTCATGCTTGATCAATCTATTCAATTGCTTCATCCCAACATGACCAAGCCTTCTATGTCGTAACCAACCCATACTTGATTTAGTGAGCAAGCAAGTTGACAATTGAGCTTCACTAGCATTGAAATCAACTAGGTAGAGGTTCTCATATCTAAAGCCTTTGAAGATCAAGTTTGAACCATCTACACTAATGATCTCTACATCGTCTATTCCAAATATGCATTTGAATCCAAGATCACACAATTGAGCCACGGATAGCAAATTGATGTTCAAGCTCTCAACTAGCAAGACATTGGATATGCTCAAGTCATTTGATATTGAAATCTTACCAAGACCCTTGACCTTGCCTTTGCCATTATCACCAAATGTAATACTATCAATGCCATCATTGGTGTTGGAGTTGATTGATTTGAACATTCTAGAATCCCCGGTCATGTGTTGAGTGCGTCCACTATCAAGCACTCAATGCCTTCCTCCGGCTTTGTAATTTACCTACAAAACAAATTAGTTTATTTTAGGTACCCATACTTGTTTGGGTCCTCCAAAGTTAGTGACCAAGGATTTTGGCACCCAAATAGCCTTCTTCTTTGGGCCAACTATGGATGTGCCAACATACTTAGTCATGATACCTTTAGCACTTTTGGTAAGCATATAACATGAATCAAAGTGCATAGAGGTAGCTTTAGCAAACTTAGTTTGGCTCATGTTAAGTTTGCAATATTGGTCTACATGCCCTACTTGCTTGCATTTTGTGCAAAACCGGCCATTGCTCCTCACAAAGCTAGGCTTAGGAGTGACAAAGGCCGACTTGCCCTTATTGGGGGTATAGCCCAAACCCTCTTTGTAATGAGAGAATCTTTGGCTACCCAAGCACTTTAGCAAGCGGGCATCTCCACCATATGCCTTACCCAAAGCATGAGTGAGTTCATTAACATCATTTTTCAATTTTTCATTTTCAATCACTAGTGTAGCATCATCCTTTGAGCTATCACTAGTAGATGTGCAAGTGGAGGTGCTACATTGTGTTTCGGTTGGGGCAACAATGATAGGAGTGAAAAATGATTCATCTAGAATATCACAAGTTACTCCAACATTGCATGATACAACAACCTTATCCTTGCTTTGATCAAGGAGAGAGGAGTGAGCTTTTTCAAGCTTGTCGTGAGTCCTCTCAAGCTTCTCATGGGCTTCCATTAGCCTCTCATGAGAGCCATTGAGCTCATCAAAGGATTGTTCAAGAGCCTTAAGCTTCTTGTTCAATTCTTTGCACTCCTTTCTGTTCTTCTCAAAGCAATCATAAGTTTGCTTCATCATATCAACTAGTTCCTCCTTGGATTACTCCTCCTCATCATCACTACTATCATCATCACTATCACTATTATCATGTGATTGTACCTTAGTTGGCTTAGCCATGAAGCATGATGGAGTGTCAAAGATGGATGGCTTGTTGTTGATAGCAATGCTTGCCAAAGCCTTCTTCTTGACCTTCTTCCTCTCATCATCACTAGATTCATCATCGGAAGAATCACTATCATCCCAAGTCACCACATAGGATTCACCCTTCTTCTTCTTAGTGAAGGATAGCTTCTTCTCCTTCTTGTCATGCTTGCTCTTCTTCTCATCATCATCACTATGATTAGGACAATCCGCAATCATGTGACCGGTTTGCTTTCACTTGTAGAATCTCTTCTCATATTCTTTGCTCTTGAAGTTATCTCTTCTCTTTCTAGCACCATAACCCTTCTTCTTCATGAACTTACCAAATTTGCGCACGAAGAGGGCCATCATCTCATCATCATCATTACTAGCTTCTTCATCATCACTTGACTCTTGCTTCTTTGCTTTGCCCTTGCTCTTGGATGAAGAAGCCTTGAATGCTAAGCTCTTCTTTTCTTTCTTTTCTTCCTTGACCTCTTCTTCTTCACTTTCCTCATTGTATTGCTCTTCGGTCATGATCTCACCAAGTACTTCATTGGGAGTGGTCTTGTCTAAACCATCTCTCCTAATTATTTTTCTCAAAGTTTTGTATTTCTTGGGCAAACAACCAAGAAAGCGGTTTGAGAAGTCTTCATCTTTGACCTTCTCACCCAAGCTCTTGAGATCATTGATGATCACTTGGAGCCTATGGAACATCTCCGGGATGCAATCATCATCCTTCATCTTGAAGTGAGATAGCTTGTCCTTGAGCATGTATAGCTTGGCATTCTTTACCATTGAAGTTCCCTCATAAGTATCTTCTAATCTCTTTCACACTTCACTTGCTTTCTCAAGATCTTTGATTTGTTCAAACACCTTGGAATCAATGCCATTGTAGATGACATTGAGTGCCATGGTGTTGCATTACCGGTTCTCTTGCTCTTTAGGTGTGGGAGCGGCTTCATCAAGAATGACAAAGTCATGTTCGGTCACACTCCACACCTTCTCATGTATTGAGCCTAGATGCATCTTCATCTTTCTCTTCCAATAATCAAATGAGGTGCCATCAAACATTGGCGGTTTGCTCCCCACATGGTTGAATGATATTTGAGCCATCACTAACACCGAAGGTTGTTAAGCCTTGATAATAGCGGTGATCACGGCTCTGATACCACTTGAAATGTCCTAGATGGCTAGAGGGGGGGGGGGTGAATAGCCTAATAAAAATTCTATAAATCACTAGAGCAAAGGTTAGATAACACTTAAGCGAAACTTTTTGCTCTAGCTCTACTTGGGGTGCAAAGCCACCTATCCAATGCAATTCTAGTTAACTAAGTGCTTGACAATCAATAGCAAGAACCTAAAGCACTTAGCACAAGCTAGCAAGAACAACTACTAAAGAAGCTAACTAGCAAGCTAACTAGACAAGATATGAAAGAGTAAATACAAGAGAGGAGGTGATTGCTATACCGATGCCTTGTGATGTATGGATGTCAATAGGATGAACCAATCATAATAAGAACACCAAAGAGTAGCCGGGAGACAAGATGACAATTGATTTTTATCCTGAGGTTCACTTGGTTGCCACCAAGCTAGTCCTCGTTGTATCGACTACTCAAGTGGTGATTCGGTGGCTAATAGGCAATGACAAACCTAGCCCACTAACTCGGGCGCCACAAGAATCCACCCAAATGAGAGTAACTCAATGACACGAGCAATCCACTAGAGTTACCCTTTGGCGCTCCGCCGAGGTGGGTACAAGCCCTCTCACAATCACCGAAGTCGGCCACAGACAATCACCAATTGCGACGAAGCTTCTCCACAATCGCCAAGCCGTCTAGGTGTTGGCAAACACCAAGAATAACAAGAAATCACGCGGCGATGACGATGACCAAGTGCCACTAATTAAGATGCAATGCAATGATCAAAGCACTTGGATCACTCAAACTCTCACAAATATGCAACAAGAGTGAAGAGAGTGAGTTGGGGGCTATCTCAAGCAAGCACAAGTATGTCAAAAGAATGGGAGGTGCAAAAGAGAGCCCTAGGAGCCAGCCAATTCACTTTTATAGCCATCCAAACTGACCTAGCCGTTTTGCCCCTTTCCTTGCCTTTTTGCGTCAGTACGGACGCTGTTTGCATGGGGGGTCCGGACCATTGCGTATGCGTCCGGACCCTCCGCCGGTTTGAAAACAGCCGTTGGCGCCTTTCCTGCAGCCGATGTGTCGCATCCGAACGCGTCCAACAGTAGCGTTCGGACCCTGCTTCTTCTGCGTCCGGATCCTCACCCAGAGAGAGTCCAGAGAGCGCAACTGCCCGGACACGCGTCCGGTGTCCTCGGTCCGGACCATGCTTTGCGTCTGGACGATGATCTGCGTCCGGGCCTCCTATCCAGAAGCACTGAGAGCTAGGGTATGCCACTGGATGCATGTCCATTTGTTCGGTCGGCCTTTGCACTGCGTCCGGACCCTGCGTCCGGATCCCTTTGCCTTGTCCAAACGAATTGCTTCTTCTCCAAGTTGTTCATGTGCTAACACCATGTCTTCCAAACATTGTTGCCCTGTGTTAGCCTTTTACAACATATTTTCTTGGATTTGGTTTTCTTCGTGTCACTTAGGTTCATTTTAGATATGCAATGCAAATGACCTAGTGGCACATGATAACCGTAATCGACATGAGTTTTCCCTTCTTGATAGTACGGCTATCTATCCTAAAGGTGATCACACTCTCTATAGTGTCTTGATCACTAAACCAAAAATGACCCTATGGATATACCTTTGTCTTGAGCCCATTTTTGTTTTTCTCTTTCTTCTTTTCCTTAGTCATGGAGCACTTGATCCATAATGATCTTTCATCTAGCTCTATGTCTCAAGGTGAACCACCCTATCTTGATCATACACTTAGTTCAAGGGTTAGTCCATAGGTTTCATCAATTACTCAAAACCAAACAAGGTCTTTCAGCTATGTCACCGTATTTTGGTCCATTTGACTGTGTATCGTCTTAGAGCCTATTAGGGAAACGAGTCTCTGGGGAGCACCAACCCTTAAACCTTTATAATCAGTCCCTGCTACTTTCATTAGATTTTGGATTTTACTTTAGATAATCTGTCATCAACAGTCGCCGTTCTTCGATTTTGTGAGACCCCGCTTGACAAGTCCCGATATGGATTGGTAAGGATTGGCCCGATCTTCACGACAGTAGGTTTCTAACAAAGGATAACTTGCTACGAACAGCGGGGGATAACTAACTTTATATTTGTCCAAGGTTTGATGCGACCAAGCGACGGGGAGAGAGGCACCAAAACTGCGAGGACTTCAACTCGATCTCCGAACGACCACAAAACCACAGTCCGGAACTAATCCACACAATACGGCGCAGCCAAACGGAGCCGTAGAGCACAAAGTAGGGGATCCCAGAGGAATCTCTTCACAAGTCCAAGAAGAACAAGGAAGAACAAAGGTTTGAGTAAGACACTCAACAGTTCGGCTGCAATACCATATAGGTTCTCAAATGATCAAAAGTCGCTAATAGCTTAGTTGCAGCGGATATATATACTAGGAACAACCCTCCTAGATAGGTGTGAAAACAAAAAGGAGTTTCTGAAGATAAGCTATGTGAAAGGTCACCACGAGATGGCTTCCCGAATTGGCTTCGCTTGACTATTGGCCTCCAGAGCAGTTTCCACTAAACTGAACATAACTTCTTATTGGGAAGTCCAAATGACGACCCGTTTGTTGGGTGTAAAAGTAGACTTGAAGATCTTTCCATACATGTATATCATGCATCACGAAACATTATAGAATGATACAGTTTTGCAGGAGAAG
Source organism: Microstegium vimineum (assembly GCA_022036555.1). NCBI lineage: Eukaryota > Viridiplantae > Streptophyta > Magnoliopsida > Poales > Poaceae > Microstegium > Microstegium vimineum. The sequence goes on from CM039125.1 coordinate 28,570,496, forward strand.
TTGAACCAATATTTTGTCCTATGAAACTGTTAGCCTTCTGGGCAGTCTTGAATAAATCGTGTATATCTCAAGATTGACATGTCCAAGAGAGGTGGGGTTTGTTGCATTGGAAAATTGACTTGATGAGATTTCCAAAATGTCCTCACGGGACTCAAAAGCCTTTCGGAGTACAGAGATATGAATATTTCTTTAACTGGTACGTTTTGGAACTGAACTGGTCCATTTTTTATCCGCAACTTTTCTTCATGTAGAGTAACATTCTCCTCTTGATGTGGTGGTATATAATAACTTGCCTATTAATAATGAGATATATAAGGTTATTATTCTGATGGTAGATGACTTGCCTATCAACAATGAGAAATAACCTCGAACGAGAAACAGGCCGCCATCGATCTGTTGGTTGTCACAGCTGCAGCGAACTTGCCACTTGCATTCATGGCAAAATTGCATTTATTAAGTTACAAATACTCTTCGTGTTCGATTAGAACGCTTCACACTAAAATGGTAAAAAAAAAAAACTTCCTGAAAATATACAATGACCTCTGTTTTGTAGGCACGAAACCACCATTAGATCGGGACATCGATTTTTTCATTTTGTAATAAAGTCCCATATATACAGCCCAAACCTATTGTGCCCGCACCATAATTTGAGCGGCCACCGGCAGCGTGGCGTTGACCGGTGACCGGCAGACCGGGCAGGTGATGCGCGATCTCAGCCATGCATCGATGCACCCCTCGTGGAACAGATGCATGCACGCCGGAAGCTGCTTGACCACCTCCCCGCGCTGCAGCTCGCCGAGGCAGACCGCACACTCGTCACCGCCGGCCTTCTTGTCGTATTCGTACGCCGGGAGAGCCGCGATCCCGGAGGCACCAAGGCCGTTACAGTAGTGCACGCCAGCCGGTTGTGCTGGCGGCTCGGCACGCGGCGGTCCTCCTGGCTCCGCCGTCCCCGGTGCCGGCTGCTGCTGCACTTGCACCGGGAGGCTCCTGCCTGCTGCGTTGTCGTCACCTACGTGGTCGATGAGGAACGGCCAGTGGACGCAAAAGAGAACGGCGACGAAGACGAGGATACTGAGGCCCCACCGCGCGCCGATGAGATACAGCGTCAAGCCGGCAAACATGCAGAGTGGTATTAGCACGATGCACGCGATCCTGACAAAGAGAGCACCCCTAGCTCCTAATAAGAAGTACATCGTGCACGGTGAGTGCCGGGATTCATGGATTGGTAACTAATAATATCCGAAAGAGGATGTTTTGTTTATTTGAGGATATAATTATTGATGTGACGAACAGCTAATCTTTCTAGGGACACTTCGTCGTTAGTGACAAGTAGACAAGAGAGACGCCTTGAGGTTTACAACTGCCGGTCTTAGCTAGTTTTCTCTCTTGCAGCAGTTTTTGATTGGCCAGCGAGATAATCCACGTACTGGATGGGTAGATAGTGTTCAACATTAATTGGGATCAGCAAAATTGTGACCCCATCTTAATGTTAATAATAAACTGATGGCCTTCATATACTGACAAAAACGTATATGTAAGAAATTCTCACAATAATTAGAAATATATTCTTTATTCTAGCAAACTGCGATCATCATCACCAATAATAGCCAACAAATCTATTATATTTTATAAAAATACTCACCTCTATACTATTATAAAAATATATATCATGTAACTCTCCAAGCTGCATCTGAATTAAAAGCATTTTCTATTATAATAACCCCTACAAAAGGCATCTTTAGCAAATTGAGAATTATGTCGATTTGCCGCTTCTTGGCTTGGACTCTGCTGCATAGGAAGATCCTAACACAGCTAACAATTTAATTAATTGGAATTAGGCAAATGACTCAATTTGTAAACTTTGCGGGGGCACAACATGAGGCACCAACGCACCTATGCAAGGATTGTGTTTTCTCAGAAGAAGTATGGCTGTTTCTAAAGCAATGGCTCCATTTAACATTGATTGACAATTTGACACACAGTTGCGGTGACGGGATCAATTCACAAATACTGGTGCAAGTGGCGCGCTAGGTTTGACAAATCACATGAGAGAAGAATTTGATGCCATTATGATTTATTTTTGGTGGAAAATTTGAAAGAAGCGAAATAGAAGAAGTTTCCAAACAAATTGCTCCAGCCAAGACAAGTTGCCGTTTTGTGCAAAGAAAACATACAACAATACCCAGCTGGCGACGCGTCCGAGGATTTAAGCATCTTCAATAGTTTGCTAAATCACTTCTCATCCTTTAAAATTTGGCAAATCAATCAAAAAACATTCTCCAACAGTTTGCCAATTGGACTTGTCAATTATACACGTTTGTCAAAAGATTGCATCGGTTTGCCATTTTTGTGAGCGCGCATCGGCTCGCCTGCGAGTCCTCTCTCTCGGTTTCCCGCATGCAAGTTTTCTTCCTTTTTAATCTTTTTTTTGTTTGACAAGTGAGAAATAGCAAATTGTTGGAGATGCTCTAATCTCAAGTTTCTTTTTTTTGGGTCCTTTTAGTTAGTTTTTTTTTATGAATTTGTTACTTCAGTTTTCCTGATTAGTTGTAAGTGCCCAAAGCGGACCTGTCCAAGTTGTGCTGAAGTCGAGGGAAACTGCGCTTCCTGTTCAAGTTGTAATTTTTGTTTTTTTTTCTCTTTTTTTCCTCTAATTAAAATATGCCAAAGCTCTTGCCGTCTTTTAAAAAAAACAAATTTGCATATAAACTATCTACTTATGCCAGTATGAAAGAAAATGCATAGTAACCTATATGTCACAACCCCATAAAAAACATATATTGTCAAACCTAAACATATTACTATTGCAGAGGTTCTTTCTACTCCATCACCAAACCTATCTTGACGAAGAGAGCTCATAGACCCCAAATTAGTAGCGTGGAACAATTTGTTACCTCAAATTGCTAATATACAATTGGCCGATGAGCAAGATGAGTTTCACTGGAATTTACATCCAAACGGACAATTCTCGGTGAAATCACATTATCAAGCGTTATTATATACTGCTATCCCAAACACCAACAAGCTCATTTGGAAAGTGAAAGTTCCGTAGAAGATAAAAAATTTCCTATGGTACCTACGACGAGGAGTTATATTAGCAAAAGATAACCTAGTAAAGCGTAATTGGCAAGGTAGTAAAATTTGTTGTTTTTGTCACAAAGAAGAGACAATTAAGCACTTATTCTTTGACTGTCGGTTTGCTTGTTCAATTTGGTCTTTCATTCATATTGCGACAGGACTTTTAAAACCTCATAATATAGGTCATATGTTCAACGAGTGGTTAAGGGGTGTTAACAAAGATGTCAAGCTGTTACTTTGCTAGGAGCGTTTGCGACCTGTTGGTCTATTTGGCTCAGCAGGAATGATATTGTTTTTAAAAAGAAAAAAAATGTTTCTCCTGTGCAGGTTATCTATTTGGTTACCCACTGGCTACGTACTTGGGCTATTCTGTAGAAGCCGGATTTGCAGGATACAGTTGTAGCGGTGTCACAACAGTTGATGCACGTGGCCAAGGATATTTTTTCCCAGGCACATGGGTGGCGATCTAGTTTGCGAATTGATAGTCACTAGAATGTGTCAGTTTTCTTCTTTTTATTTGGCTATGTGTCTCATGATAGACAGAGGCCGGAAGTCGTGCTCTGCGACTTTGTATCAACTCGATATATTGCTACTGATATCTTAATAAAAGCTTCCTTTATAAAAAAATAAAAAACATATATTTTCTCATCCTATATGTCCGAACAAATGTAGGTGTAATAGAAAACATGGTAACACCTGAGGCAATATAAAATGTGATTAAATTCTACAAAAATACTCTTCGAGTCAAATGTTCCAATATTATTTCGTTCTCTATACTCCCAACAAAAAAAAATATAATAATTGGTTGGAGAAATATTATAGTACTCGAAAAAACTTGAGACATCCATTTATATATTTTTTATTTAGAAACATTTAGTGGTTATAAAATAAGAGAAACAAATATAGAGGAACTTATATATGATAGGCCGAGCCAAAATTACATCTACTAGAAACTAGTTTTAGATTGAATTAAAGGATAGATTAATACTTTCGCGTTTCAGAAGTTGCTCTTTCCTTCTCTCATGTCTCTCGCAGCTTCCTAGCGCCCTCTCCAAATGCAGGCATCTCAGCAGCCCCCGGCAAGCACACACCTGGCAATAATAGCAGGGCAGTGCATCTCGCGGCGAGGCTCGCTGGTGTGCCCGGCCCCTTCAATTTCCTCCGTCTCCTAGACTTCCCACAAGTTATACGTCGATTGTTGTTGTGGCCACCACCTGGACACTAATATAGGGGCCTCCGAGGCAGGATTCTATTTTAGACTATCACGGTTAATCCAACGATTTATAGAGACAGATATTTTTTTATTTATGATAGTGGGTGTCTTAAAACGACCGTCACGAAAAATACCCTATATTTAGAGGTAGTCGTCTTAACACGTGTCCTTCACGGTCAATAGATTTAACATGGCGGGCAGGTTATAAGGCCTGCCTTGTAAAAGATCGAGGTCCAGCAAGACCCGATAGCCTTCATTAATTAAATACTCCCTCCGTTCCAAATTATAAGACATCCTAAAAATCTTGGAGAATCAAACTATCTCAAGTTTGACCAAACTTATATGACAATATAATAACATTTACGATATCAACTAAGTATAGTAAGATTCGTTATCAATTATATTTTTATAGTATGCCTATTTGATATCATAAATCTTAATAGTTTTATCTATAGTTATTGGTCAAACTTGAGATGATCTGACTTTACAAGATTCTTGGAAAGTCTTATAATTTGGGACGGAGGGAGTACATGACTCTAGGGTTTAGATTCACTCGTTGCATTTCCACTCGCCTCCCTCTGGCCCAAGACACCATCCGCCACGCTCTCCCTCTCCACCACGCGCCTCACTTAATCTCTTCTCCACTCGCCACTCTCTCCCTCTCCCACTCTGGCCTCCCTCTCCCTCTCTCTATCCACTTGCCTCCCTCTCTCCTCGAGCCGAGCAGTGCCCTCTTGATTCTCCCCCATGCGGTCGTCGCCGGCCCTTCATCCCTCAGCTGAGCGGCGCCTTCCCCCGAGCATCCCATCTCCTGGCGATGGCATACTGGCCACGAAGGGTACGGTAGCCGGTGCACGACCGAGGGCCACGGTAGTGGTGGCGACAGCGTGCCCGTCGCCCGGCAGTGCATGGGGGCGGCCACGACACGGTGCTCACGAGTTCCTCCCGACGCCCATCTTTAGAATCTCGTGAAGCAGATGCAGGGACGCCGACGACGGATCCGGTGAAGGTATGTCTCTTCCCGTATTCCTCTCTCTTTCCCTCATGATGTTCCTCACTCTTCTCTCTCCCCTTTCCAGATCCGGCGACGGTGGGGCCACATCCGATGACGTATGGGCTAGATCCAGCGAGGAGCTTGCCGGCCGCGCCCGGATCGGGTGAGGAGACGAGCGGACCGAGTAGATCTGGGGACGACGACGACTGCTTGAAGATCACGACAGAGCTAGGGTTTCGGGCTGGAAATGGGCTCGCGGGTGGGTTGGGAAACAGGCTCGCCGCCTCGCCGGTGGGCTAAAGGAATTTGTTTTAATATTTTTAAATGATTAACTGAGGAGAGATGACTATCATAAGCTACTATTTTCAACTTCATCCCACTTCATATCTTTGTGAGAGAGGAACAAAAACAGCTTCATGAGTTAAACTGTTTATAGAGAAGTAGTGTTGGATAATAAGAAGGCTGACAACAAGGATTTCTATCGTTGAGTAATGTTGCATTGCATATACAGTGTAGGAGATCTTTATTATCACGCCGTATGTGTAGGATACTATTTCAGGTCTTAAATTTGTGAGCTTATTGTTTGCAACTTCATCCGGATATAAGAGAGTATATTTTACCTTGTCTTGAACATCTCCAAGATTCTCAATAAAAGTTTCTCAAGATCCGATTTTTTGGAAAGAATAGAAAAAACCTAACTTCAAGAAGAGTTAGTTCCCAATCATACCAATGTTTTAGCGGTTATTCGTCAGCCAATTAGTAGGACATGAAAAAAAAATAAAGAGTACACAAAGATTCCTGATGAAAATATACAAGAGAAAAACATATAAAAATTATTATGATAATTTTTTTTGAATAATTAGCAGAAGCTCTGCTATGTCATATAATAAGAAGAGCAAGCCAAATTTTTACAATCTTATTACATTATAAGAACCAGAAAACAGAAGTATTGAAAACTTGTAAACTCTATTAAGGAACTACCGGACGTCCACAAGCCAGCATCATTAGCCCCAACAGTTTCTTGATTAGTCCCATCACATGAGTGGAAGTTCTCTCCGCTTCTTAAAAGGTCCTTCGACTACGTTTTTTTCCAGATATTCCAAGTTGTGTACATAAGGATTGTCGCTGTTGTTCGCTGGATTGCCCCTCGAGAGCGCTGTCCCACCATTGTTGCACTGACTGCACATCTGGAGAGAGAGGCCAAATGCAATCACCTGCCCAACTTTTAAGGTGGGAACAAACCTATAAAGCAAATGGGTAGAGAACGCAGAGGTGAAGTGCCGTCACTGGATATTGGTCACACAGTGACCCTGTTGGAATACTAGGAAATGGAAAAGAAGGCAACTTCTCTCTTACTCCTCCACCCAAGGAGTGAACAGACAGGGTTGCAAGGTCAATTTCTTTGTAAGAGTTTATCTGTCGTTAATATTTTTGCCTGTATCAGTAGCCAAGCGAAGAAATGATGTTTACCTTCAGCATGTGCCCTCCAAATTAACTTGGAATTAAAAAGGGTATAATTTAGGAATAGCAAGATTTTGATATAAAATTATCCTTTATATTTTATATGTAAGTTATTAGACACAATTGAAGATGGACTTATTTATTTATTTTTTTAATATTTTTTGGCGAGTTGAAAAACTATATGATTTTGGAAAGAAATTCTTGAAACCCTCGGAGATGTTGAGAATTTTTCTGAGCTCTGAGTTTTGAAGCATTTTTCGTGCCAACCGGCAGCACACTTGCTGCAACAAAATGCATTTCGAACCTTGCTTTCTATGACAATCCGAACTATGGAAGTACAATCCCTCCCCAAACAGAGCGGCAGACTGAATTAAATTGCCGGCAACGAAAGTGTTAGGATTACAGCGAAATCCCTATTTCAAATGTCCTGATGGCGCACATCGATCTCCACGCTCGCCGGCGCTGCCGCCATGTCGACAGGACTACGGCACACTGGACACGTCCGGTGAGACCGCAGCCATACGTCAATGCACCCTTCGTGGAACAGGTGCGTGCAGACGGGTAGCTGCTTCACCGTCTCCTTTTGCTTCATCTCGCCGAGGCAGATGGAACACTCGTCACTGCCGCCGCCGCTCTTCTTCTCGTACATGTACACTGGAAGACCGGCGATGACAGAGGCGCCAAGCCCGAGGGTCGACTCCTGTGGATTTGCGGCCATGGACTCAGCAGCTGGCTGTTGCCAATGCGAGGGCAGCTGCCTCATGCGGTCGCATAGCCCGATGACGAGGAGGAAGGCAACCAGGACGACGGCGACGCGGGCCATGACGTCCCATGAGGCGCCAACCAGGCACAGCACCACAACTGTTACGATCAATGGAGGGAGGACGATCATGGCGAGCTTGAGCGGCATGGCGGACGATCAACTGAAGGCTTGATCTTGAAGCTGATTGGACTCTGGTGGCCACGCCTTCTAAAAGCATGTAAGCGTCGGTTAGTTCGCCCGGAGTGGGATTCTAGATTAGCTCATCGCCTTCTAATTAAAACCATGTAACCGTCGTTTACAAGTGTGACGGCCTGTTAACAGTCAGAATTGAGCTCATCGGTGACGACCAGCTCCCTCCTTGTAATTTACGTACAACGTTTTTCAAATATACAGGGCACAATTTCCCTGTAGGCGCCTATACTGGCCAACAGCCATACCGATGTCGGCACATGTGCCAATGTCACTTACTATGATTTGCAACTTGGCATTTTTTTTTGTTAAAGTTTAAATGGGTTACAGTAGTTTCATATCAGCGTGCTCTGGAAATACACGGAACACATGATAAGATAATAATACTGTGAAATTAAATACCGATATTAAAATGACATTTAATCCAAAAGACAAAGTTCGTAAACAAAATAATGTTACAATAATTTGAGGTTTGGAAAGTCTGTTGTACCACTGCCAGATCTTGGTAACATCCCGTTTGTAGCCAATAACGTGATCGAACCGGTGATTGCCAATGCTTTACAACAGAAGCCAAGAAATCTCACGAGACATTTGGTATTGGTTGAGGATCCTCATCAAGCCAAAATTAAAATATGACGATTCATGTCCATGACAAAATACACATCTTCCGGTTGCTAAGCTTCCAATTACTGGAATTGTACAAACATTGTGAGACAATGTAAGCTTACCGAGGATCATTTGTACTCAACCGACTCCCACCATTGTTTGCAGTTTGCACAGCTGTAGTACAAGAGCGTTCGGTCCTGCCTCAGCTGCACATCTTTGTAGGCTTCTACTTCGGTGGTGGGCGGCAGCCAATGCTACGACTCCACTGCTGCAGTATATGAACAGTATCAGATATCAAGTAGATGGTTCCAAATTGTCAAAGTTATAACAGCATGGCCTCCATCAGGAGAGCAGATAACAAACCTATCAGATGACAGTATATGAAGATGTTTGCATTTCAATAATCCATCTCAAAGAATCTTCAATTGTCCTCAATGAAAGTTGCAAGTTCAAGCAACTTTTCTGAACCTCATGCTTAACACTTCCCCATGTATGACTAAACTCAGAATATTGACAGAATCAAAAGTTTTATGTACGTACTTCTATTTAAAGAAAAGAAATGGATTACATGGCTTTGATGAATCTAGACACTTGACATGTGCATGCAGAAAGATATTATCGGAGGGCGCATGTAATTGGATCAAGCAAGAGCAGGGCTGTGTTCCTCAATTATATCAAAATGAGATAACATTGGTTTATCTATTAAGGAGGAGATGAGATAACATTCTAGTTAATTGTATCAACAAAAGATAACATTCTATTCTCCCTAATATATTATTCTGAACATTTGTTCTGATTAATAAAATTGGATTTTACACACAAATGAAGTCGCCATATTTAGAATAGCAAATTTAGATATTATATCAAGCAAGAGTTAAATATGCCCACAAAATTCCACAATCGAATGCAACTAAACTTATGTCTGCCTGTACAAACAAACCAGTCCTAGTAATGAGAATTGCTCTGACTATAGAAACAAACCAGCAGTTGTACTGCTTGCTCTAGTTTTTCCTGGTCCTAGTGAGGCCATGGTTTGGTTTTCCCTTTTAAGGGTCTGGACTTGTGTAAGTTTTGGCTGTGTACATCCTCGGATGTAGAGGTCGGATATTTTTTATATCCATTATCTAAAAAAAGGAAATAAGGATAGGTCTTAGCTTATGGTGTAAAACTATCATAATTCCTAAGTCCCAATTATCAAGAATTAATTGGTCTTGATACTTGATTTAATTTCAGCAATGTAACTTGATCATGTTTAAGAACAATTTGCTGAACTGTATTGCGGTGTGCTCAGTCATTATATGAATATAAGTTTGCAAACAGTGAAGAAGAAATTTCTGAACTTTTTTCTCTAAAGAGGAAGCAAATTTAGGTCCAGACATAGATGTGATCGACTATTGTTTATTTATCAACAAAACACAAGGGCTTAAGCGGCTTGAACCAAATGGTGCCGGTAGAATCTGTTGGGAAATGACTAGGGACAGATCGGATGCGGAAGGTATCACTAATATTACATTTGTTTTCATATTTAGATTCGAAGACAAGTAGTGTGAACTATATCGGATATGATAGGATTTGATTACGATATCATAAAAAATATACGATTTGAGTATTCAGGTACGGATATTATCGGATACTGAATATCCGGACAACGGATAGATTTAAATTCCTCTAAACAAATTCGGTTCTCGAATACAGTCGGAAAATATCTGTACCGTTTTCACCCATAGAAATAGCATATGACTCGAAGTATATTTCCATTAGATGGGTTTTGAATTGCTTTCCATTCTGATCAGAAGAATAAAGTCTATACTTATTACACGTATTCTACTTTATTTAGATACCTTGTATATAAATAGGGATAATTAGATTCATGCCATTAAAAAATAGCGTTTCTGAGAATTAACATTATAATTCATCTATTTTGAAAATTGTCATTGTAATTCCAGGCTTACCAGTTTCTACGTCTAGCCTCAACCTGGGCCCATCTGCAGGTTACTCACGTACATGAGCGCCGTATCGAGTACATTTCACTCGACCACGACCCAGCATGCGGGCAACGTCTATGTTCCGTTTTTTTTTAAGCAAGGCAGGCTCTGCCGCTCAATTAAGACGAAAGAATAATATATACAAGAAGGTTAACCAAACGAGATACCAAAACGGCACCCAAAAGACTAACCACCCGACGCGACGCAGTTGAACACAAACACAACACATGTCCATGGGTCATCGTTGCCGAGCACGATAGCCCAGCTCCGACTTCCCATGGCAGGCCACCCACTCGTCACCCCCAACAAGTCCAAAGCTAACGCCCGCGACCGGTCATCGTTGCCAGGCTCAAACAAAGAGCAGCTCCGACTTCCAAACGCGAACCTTCACCCAACTTCGGAACCACGACGATCCAGATGTGACGCCTTCACGAAGGGAGTGAGGCCAATGGCGCCACCATCGCACATCCAAACTGGACCAGGTTTTCACCCCTGAAGACATGCTCGAGGGGAAAACACGGCGCCCTAACAGGGAATCGTCGTCGCCAAGGCTTTCGCCCAAGTAGCCTCGAGCACAATCGTCGGTTCGTGAAGTCGGACCCCCTCTCAGCCTTCACTGCCATTGTCGCTGTCCCGCTGCCCTGTGGAAACCCCTTCAGAGGGGCATCGACGCGCCTGCCGCGCACAGCAGCCACACAGCTACGTCCTCTCGCCACCCCCTCTGACCGAGCCACACAGAGCCGGACAATACTCCACTGCTTGCGTCACTCCACC
>CM039125.1:28598343-28624389 GCA_022036555.1 Microstegium vimineum
CGGGTGTGCGGAGGAAATGATCACTCGGGCAACAATTGCCCCAAGACATCAAAGGAGGACGTGAACTTCATATGCGACGGTAATGGAGGTATCGACCCCAACAACAATGGGTATCGACCCCAACAACAACAACAAGGAAATTGTAATTCACGCCCCTTCTACCAAGGTAATGGAGGTAATGGTAATTACAATAATTACAATTCTTACAATAACCAACCTTCATTAAAAGATCTTGTTCTTGGTCAATCAAAGATTAATGATGGTATAAATAGAAAAATGATTGTCACTGATAAAGTTCTTGAAAGCTTTGGTGAAAAAATGGATAGCTTTACAACTGCCATGAAAAATCAATTGAGTTTTAATGAAATGTTAGAAACCCAATTAGCTCAATTAGCAGCGACTATGCTAATGAGGCCATATCTATGATGGAGTTGAGGAGGACTCCAATTCAAGAAGGGGAGGATGATGAGGACATCACCACGCTGGATACGTCTACGTCATCGTCTTTTCGATGTTGCAACTCACGTCGACTTCGAGGCTGTTTCAGAGTCCAGGACCAGCAAGGAGTAAAATGGACGCCCAGGATGCATACGGACTTCGTTTTCGATGATTTACCCACAGATGGAAAGATAATTTCATAAGGAAACCAATGGCTTTGGTTTAACGTCCAAATTTCTTCGGAGTCATCGGGAAACGTCGAAACAAGTCAGCGTCCAGAATCTGTTCTGGTGCTGCGTCACCTATTTTGGGCCAACTTGACCATGTATCGCGAGTCGAACCTTAAGCCCATATTGGGGGCGCGTCCCCCTGGTCGCCACCATCCCTAGGACGTATCTCCCTTATATTCCACGTAGCCGCCACCATTGAGACTCAGGTTCTGTTTTAGAGTTTAGTTTTCCATCGAGAAACTGAATTGTTCATTGTAACTGTGTCGATTAGTCCTTTTACAGTGATTCAGGGCCCCTCGTTCTTGATCTCCTCCACTGTGTCGATTAGTCTTCTGGAACCGAGTTCTTGAACCCTCTTTTGATATTCGCATCACTTATATTTGCAATTTCAGATTGCGTGTTTATACTTTCTTGCATGTGTTCTTCGATTCGCTTGCCGGAAAAACCTTATTAGCGAGGTCAATCAAGTTGTGTTTGGTTGATAACCAACGGAGCAGTGGTGTAACGGTTGCAGGGTTCGAATCATGTTTGATTTGAAGCCGGATCGTCAACATCGAGTTCTCCACAAATCGAACTTACCAGTTACCTCACGGAAGATCGGGCCACTCATCATATGCCATCAATGGAACAAGGTAAGATTCCTCGGAAACCCGAAGATTCAATTGAGCATGTGAATATGGTCAACACGAGGTTCAGTAAGCCTCCACTTCGCTCTTATTGGGGCTATCTTCTCGATCCTCCCTTCATCATGAAGGAAGATCCAGGCCTCCCGACGATCAAGTGCTCAATCGGGCAACAAACGTTCCACACCGCCTTCTGCGATCTCGGATCGGGCGTCAACATCATGTCCAAGGTAACATATGACAATCTATTAGGAGGACCTTTGGTCCCCACATGTTTTCGCATGTAGATGGCAGATCAAACGATACGGTTTCCCGAGGGACTCACAAGGGATATCTTGGTGAACATCCAAGACGAATACATCCCCACCGACTTCATCATCCTGGACATGGGAGCTAACACGGAAGTCCCCGTCATTTTGGGAAGGCCCTTCCTCAACACCACCAACGCGGTCATCTACATGGAATCGGGCCAAATCCACTTCCAATTCCCAAGTCATAAGGTAAAATGTGCTTTCAATGGTTATAAGCTGAACAAGTAGGCAAGAGCACAACTACCAAAGAGAAGAGTTCAAGCTCCGAGAAATAAGAAGCAATATCTAGAGGCCAAGATCAATGAACTCAAGAAGGACAAACCCGCCAATCCAAGGCAGGTTTGGAAAACAAAAGAGGTGCACACATCACAGTCTCCGCCTCTGGAGCCATCAAGTGCACCCAAAGAATGAACAAGAAGGAGAATCCTACTCCGAGGATTTAAAATCAAGGAGCCTTCGCCGAAAGGTAAATCGGTAGTTATCTTTTAATTCCCTTCATAAATTTAGTTCAAACCTTTAATTGTTTTCATACTTAAAATTTATAAAACTAAAGTTAGATTAAATAAAACTTGAGAATTAGATTAGCATTAAAATTTGACAAAAAGTAGGGCCAATAGGGTGGTCGGCCGACCACCCATATGCATCCTACTTTGGCTTATTTGATTAAGGATCATTTAGGGACCTTTATAAAAGAAAAGGAAAAAAAATGGAGGAATAGGGGATCGGCCGACCACCCTAAGTGCCTCATGCTCATCCATCTTTTCCTCTCCACCATCCTTTGTCCAAGCATCTCATGATTTGAGTAGTGGACTCCCAAAAATTTAGATTCTTGCTTTGGGAGACATCTCTTTGGTCTTGTCATGCTTTAAAGTACATCAATCACTTTTGGTTAAAGCATGACACATCCTTGTCTCCCACTACTCCTTGTCCAAAGTGGGGAACCAACTTTCACTTTCACTTTGTCATGCTTTGAAAAAAGAAAACATTTTAGTCACTTTCAATCAATGCAAGAAATGCCTTTGTCCCCACTATCCTTTATTTAAAGAGGAGAATCTTGACCACTTTACCTCAGCTTTTGATCACATCATATCACATCTTTCACCTTTCACCAAGCACTAGAAAAAGCATAGTGGAATCCCCACTTTAGGGGGTCGGCCGACCATGCTTTGGTCACCTCCTCTCCTTCTTTTGCTTTGTGTAAGGCACCAACCAAAGTGAGTGATCATGGCACCCAAGGGGCATGCCCAAGGGTGGTCGGCCAACCACTCCATGGATCCCCCTTGGTGCCACTCCTTTCCCCTGTAAAACCCTATGCAAGGAGAGCTCATTCCATCACACCTCAACAAGAATTCAGTTCTAGATCAAGCATTTCCTTGCCTTGCTCTCTCCTATCTACATTCAAGAGAAGTTCTTAACTCTCAAAGAGAATTAGTGTTTCTCTCACTAGTCCACAAGAAGATCTCTTGTCTTCATCAAGCTTCTCTTAGCTCAAACTTCTCCCCACAAGGCAAACTAGAAATCCACTCCACATACACATACCCCTTTCTAGTCTTGCTCTTTTGTCCCTCTTCCTCTCTAGAAGATGAAGAACCCATTGACATCCGCATTCAAGAAGATGAAGCAAGCTATGAGTGGGATCTCACCCCGGCGCTCCCACCTATCCGAGGATACTTCCCAAAGAAGAACAAGGGGAGGTTCGGCCCGATACACATGGGAGAACCTCCAAACCGAAGAACACCCTTAGGAGGAGGAAGTACCAACAGAGGTACCACATGTCGAGGCATTATTGGTACCCTCGATGACAACCTATGATCAGCAAAGCGGACTCTGGTTCAACCAACTAGACTATCAAAGGTCCCTTTCTCTTCGGGATCGATCTTTTGAGCACACATGGATTTTGGATCCAAGACTTCTCTCCAACGTAGGTATGACCACCGAATTCGAAACTATCTTTATCTCTATTGGTTGGTCTAGCTTTTGGCAAATAGATGAGTTTGGAATTGAGTTGCTCACCGCAGAATTTCTAAGCTCTCTCCAAATCTCTAATGTTGGAATTTCCTTTCACATGTTTAATCAAAACCATAGTCTATCATGGAATCATCTAAGTGTTGCTCTGGGCTTTGATAACTCATGCTTGATTGATTTAGACCCTGCCATGCGTAGTTTCAACAAAAGGAAATTTTGGTTCTCCATTTCTGCTCTAAAAGATTGCTCAAATCCTGTACCTGGGAAAAATCACAATCCAACTCTTCGTTTCATACATCTTTGGATGAAAATGACTTTGTTTCCTGGAAGTAATGCTAACTTGATAAGTGACATGGAATTAAAAATACTTTATGCCATGGTCAATAAAATTCAAATCTCTCCTGTGAAATATTTAGTGGAATTTTGGCGAAGTTCAATTGAGAGTGATGAATCCATTCAATTCACATCTTTATTTACTCGTCTTGCCGAATCCATGAGCCTGCTAGATGGCACAAACCCCTTTGTTTACATCTCTGCCCCTTTAGCTATGATTTCTGAAGAATATCTTAAGCATGATCATGTTCAAATGCTAAAAAGAGATGCCAATGGTGTTTTAAAAATGATTTACAGTGACCATACAATTGAGGTGCCTCTTCCAAATAGGCGCAACTTCAATTGTATAGGACCCGCAAGCTAACCCTTGATTTAGATAAAGGAATTGGGTAAAGAGATTTTGCAGGCTCAAACAGGAGAGCTCAGGAGGGGCTACACTTTGTTCATCTTGAGCAAGGTGGTTCTTCTCAAGGAGCTATTGGCGAGGAGAAAGACGACACATCTTCCGATCCCATGCACACTTCAAGTGACATGCCTGCTCGACCATCACGGCCGCAACGAGCACGAGCATCCTTCTCGTCCACACGAGACAGGGAGCATCGTGATCTACGGCAAGAATTCGATCATCTTACCAACATCATTGGTGAGTTGCATGTTGAGCACAATGAGACTGCGCGCATTGTCCAGCAAACGACCGAGAACATTCAAGCAATGCATGAAGAACAACATCAGCGTTGGGACTTTTGGCGGCAACAACATCCACATCCGCCGCATTATTGAGCAAAAGACAAGCTTGGGGGAGGTTTCCTTCCCCACTAAGGTAAGTTTTTAATTTCAGCAGTTATATTTATGCATTTCCTTGCTTATCTTTTGTCTTCGCATCTAAAAAAACTGCATAAAATAGAAAGACTTTCTCTACTCTCACTTATTCCATGAAAATTAATATATCCTATGGAAATGATGAATAGTTGCTCTGCTAAGTGTTTCTCTAGAACTTAGTTTACAACTTGGTACTTCTTTAAGTATGGATTACTTGGCTTGAAAAGAAACCATCATGAACCTCAAACTTTGTGGGTTGCAAATGTCGTAACCAAATCTAAGTTGTTGTGAGACATGATATGACAAGATAAGAGCTGCTATAATATTGTTCTAAGCAAGAATGACTATCGGAGTCTTATTTATTAAAATGATAAAAACACTTTGATGTTCCTCAATGGTGACAATTCCTACCAAACCATACATGATCTTTCATGATATAAGCTTTCTACATAAGCTGCTTGCTTTGTGTTGAGTTTGGTCAAGTTTTTGTGACCCTTGTTGAGAGATTTATCATGTTCCCAAAATCAAGATCACGTACACGCCACATATACATGCTGCTTCTACACTGGAAGTACGCAGAAACATGCCTTACATTTTCACATAGTTCATACTCCATGCTCTAAGTAGAAAAACTCTCTCTAGTTTGTTGCTAGTAAATGAGACATAGACTATGCAAAATTATGAAAATTCAAGGGCATTCTAAAGTCCTAAAACTTTTTGAGCATTCGAAAGCTCTCTTGAAAAAAAATGAAATGAATGAGCATCTTCAAAGCTCATAGAAAAATGAAACAGATAGCTATGTCTCAAAATAATTTTAGGAAAGAGAGATTATCCGCATATAGGAGTATTGGTCATTTTCCATGTTTCCACACACTTGCACATCTTGATCTAAGAGTATGACACTTCTCTCCTCGGATCCGGAATTTGACTTTACAATATATGCAAGGTAAGTTTGCTACATCTTTGATCCTGACCTATAGCTCCACATAAGCTTTAGAGATAGGATGAAAGAAGGCAAACTTTGATATATGCCTTGGTGAGTAATCATACACCTTATGAGTGACTCGAGAGTACCATTTTCAGGAACACTAAGTTTTCGTTTACAAAACCTTACAAAACCTCCGATATGAAACTTGTGAAAGAATGAGAAAACTAGTTCTCAAGTCAAGTTGTTCTATCTCTCAACCTCTCAAGACAAAGGATAAAGCTATAAGCCCCATGAAGGACTAAGGTAATATGGGTGAGTCTTTATTGCTAACTTTTCCATTCAAAAGAGAAGTATGATCGTTGTAGACTTAGTACTCTTGAAATATGAAGTATAGTAGCAACTCCTGATCCATCGAGCTAAGTTTGATTGTTTGCTTGGGACGAGCAAAGGTTAAGCTTGGGGGATCTTGTTGGCACAAATTATGACCATCTTTTACATACTTAAAATATTGCCACCAACCTCAGGATCAAGGATAAACAAACACATCATGAGCTTAATTTATCAAATAACTAGTTCCACATGTCCATGAGTGTTTGAGTGCAGGAATGAACAAATGGAGCAAAGGGGAGCCAGTTGCGCCCACATAGGGGGTCGACCGACCACCCTATGGGCCCACCATGCTCTCCCCTCTCAGCCATGATCCAAGAGATGCACTCTAGAGTGGAATCCATCCATTGGATCTGTTGGGGATATAACCTTGGCATATCCCTAGGGACTTTCTTGGGTCTGCTGACCAGAAGACGGCCCAGCCCACGAGGCCTTGCGGCACGCGACCAACCCATCGTGCACGCTAAGGACTCCTAAGAAGACTTGCTCGCCAAGGAAGCTCCTGGTAGATAGACTTGGATCCCTTGCCATAGGGAACCGATCGTAATCTGTTAGGATATGGAAATTGTAACCCTGCTCCCAGACTATATAAGGTGAGCAGGGACCCCCCTCAAAAAAGCTTAGATAACCTCTCTCAGATCATCTACAGATCTTGTAACCTGATACACAAGATCAATCTAGCCACCAGAACACAAGACATAGAGTATTACGACGGTTGCCGGCCCGAACCTGTCTAAATCATCGTGTCGACGCACTTTGTGTTACGCTTGATCGCCGTCGCCACACCTCCGCCTAACCATCTACTACCGTGGGGTTTCCCCAAGGTAGACTGCGACGCATATTTCGTCGACAGTTGGCGCGCCAGGTAGGGGGTGTGTGCATCGACTCCATGGCTTATCAAGCGGTCACCTTCCCTGGATCCATGGTTATCCCCGCAGGCGGCGCCACCCTCCAGATCGTATCTATGATGTGGACCATCCATGGCACCGTCTCTGTCTCTAAAACGTTGGAATCAACGAAGCTTCTCGTGCCGAATTCTCCTCCAAATGAAGACCCGGTCGCTAAGGCGGTTCAAAACACCCCTGACCGTACTACCCGTGGTGACTGTTCAAGTGTCGTCAACCAGGTTGATAAAGACCTCGCCGAATGTATCAGCTTCATCGGCATCGCCCGTCGCCGACTTCGTTCACACGCATTGGCTTCACGAAAGATCAGATCCGAAGCACCACTGCAGCACTCGGCGCCCGACTTTGTCGACCACGGCACTAGGCGACAGCGCCGACGCGGTAACCGGTACAAGGAGGTCCTCGACGGTCCCTACCCGCTTCACGGACAGGGAAAACACACCATGCGGGAGTGCATCGCCCTTAAGGAGGATTTCCAGAGTAAGGCAAACTCAAAGCGATCCGACAGTACTCTAGCGAAGGGAGATTTGACAGAAACTCAGACTACCGGCTTCATGAAGGCCGCGCGCATCTTCCCCATATTCGGCGGGCACAAAGGTGATAACGGTAACCGTCGCCGCTCCTTTTACAATTGCAACAACGTTCACGTCCCTTCTCCAAATTGGACAAAGCAGCGGATCGACTTTTTGAGGGGCGACCACCAAGTACGTCACCACTACCCTGGCCACTTCCCACTGGTCGTGGGCGCGGCTATTTCAACCGGTCTCTTCAAGAAGATACTTGTCGATGGCGGCAGCTCCGTCAACATCATATTTCCAAACACCCTCTAGCGGCTCGAGTACCGTAAAAGCAATCGCCGACCGGTGAACTTCTCCCTTCACGGCATCATCCCTGGTGAAAAGTCGTCACCACTCGGACAAATCACTCTCTGGGTATGATTTGATTCCGATGGACTAACCCGCGATGAGCCCGTCGACTTTGTGATCGCCAACATTTATACTCCATATGACGCCATCCTCGGACGGCCCACACTCTCCAAACTCATGGCGATACCACATTATACGTATTTACTGCTCAAGATGCCAACACCGCAGGGCATCATCACCATTCGCTCCGATCTACAAATCGCCTACGAGTGTGAACAAGAGGCGATCGATGATGCGACCAGTCGTGAACATCTACATGGCACCCAGACCAAGCCTCATGTAGGGGATTTCGACATCCCAGAACCTCCAACTACACGCGCCTCAAAAAAGTCCAGGGAAACAAAGACTGTGGCCCTGGTTGACGATGACCCAGAGAAGACCGTTGTGAGAGACGCTGGCCTCGCCCCCAAACAAGAAAGCGCGCTCGTTAGCTTCCTGCGGCGCAACATCAACATCTTCGCCTGGAAACCGGCCGATATGCCAGGTGTCCCTCAGGACCGCGCCGAGCATTCATTAAACATGGTTGAAGGAGCCAAGCTGACTCGACAAAATCTTAGAAGGTTCGCACCGGATCGCAAGGAAGCCATAAAACCGAAATAACCCGGCTCCTAGCCGCTGGATTTATTAGAGAAGTAAATCATCCAGAGTGGCTGGCCAATCCAGTCCTTGTACGAAAAAAGAATAATGAATGGAGAATGTGTGTTGATTACATGAGTCTCAACAAGCATTGCCCTCCCGATCCCTTTCCTCTGCCGCGAATCGATGAAGTTGTCGACTCTACTATGGGATGCGAACTCCTCTCCTTCCTCGATTGTTATTCCAGTTACCACCAAATAGCCTTGAAGGTCGAAGATCAGATCAAAACGTCGTTTATAACGCCTTTCGGCGTCTACTGTTACACAACAATGTCCTTCGGGCTAAAAAACGCCGGCGCCACGTACCAACGTGCCATACAAGAGTGCTTGAAAGACCTCATTCCGGGATAAGTCGAGGCCTACGTAGATGACGTAGTCGTAAAAACGCACTCCGTTGAAACGTTGATCGCCGATATAAAGGAAAACTTCAAGGCCCTCAACGAGTTCAGGTGGAAGCTAAACCCAAAAAAGTGCATTTTCGGGGCACCTTCGGGGTACCTTCAGGGAACCTCCTGGGCAACATCGTCAGTCCGTCCGGCATTCGAGCCAACCCTGAAAAAACTGCCACAGTTCTTCAAATGAAACCTCCATCCAATGCGAAGGACGTACAAAAACTCGCAGGGTGCATGGCTGCCCTCAACCGCTTCAACTCTCGCTCGGGGGAAAAGGACTTCCATTCTTTGAACTCTTGAAGGGCGGACAAAGGTTTGAATGGAACGACGACGCAAATCGCGCATTCAACGATCTTAAGCGGTACCTAACTGAGCCACCAGTCCTGGTCCACCAAAGAAAGACGAGCCAATGTTGCTTTATATCTCCACCACAAATCGAGTCGTCAGTACCGTAATGGTGGTCGAGCGCAACAAAAGCGGACGTGTATACCCGGTCCAGTGGCCGTGCTATTTTGTAAGCGAAGTACTGAACGAGTCAAAACAAGATACCCCCAGGTCCAGAAGCTACTATACGCAGTCCTGATAACAACACACAAGCTCCGGCATTATTTCGAGCGATTAACCACGGTGATAGTCATCACTGAGTTCCCGTTAGGCGACATACTGCGCAACAAGGACGCCACTAGGCGAATAATCAAATGGGCAATGGAACTGGGAACCTTCAACATAGCCTTCTAGGGGAGGCATACGATCAAATCACAGGCACTCGCTGATTTCATCGCCGAATGGACCGACATACTCGCTGATTTCATCGCCGAATGGACCGACATACAAGTCCCGATAAGCACCGACATCCCTGAACACTGGACCCTATTCTTTGACGGGTCACTATCCATCCACGGGGCTGGCGCCAGTCTATTTTTCATATCACCATCCGGCGATAAGCTACGATACGTCCTACGGCTATTGTTTCCAGCTTCCAACAACGCCGCAGAATACGAAGCAGCCCTTCACGGGCTCAGAATCGCAAACGAACTCGGCATAAAATGCATCATTGTCTACGGTGACTCAGCCCTAGTAATCAATCAACTCAACAAAGAATGGAAGTGCTCCAATGAGAGTATGGACGCATACTGCGCTGCAATTCGAAAGCTAGAAGGCAAGTTCTTCGGGATCGAATACCACCATGTTCCGCGAGATCGAAATCAAGCTGCAGATGAAATGTCCAAGTTAGGATCATCACGATCGCCCATCCCGGTGGGAGTCTTTATCCAAGACCTACATGAACCATCAATCGCCGACGATCGCGCAGCTCCACCTGAGGAAGTACCACCACCGCAGGCCAGCATACTCACCGTCGCAAACACCAGCCGGCCATTTGACTGGCGAGATGATTTCGTTTAGTACCTCTCCAACAACGCAATGCCATCAGATGAGACAGAAGCAGAACGATTGACCCACCGAGCTCACAACTATGTCCTAGTGGACGGTGAGCAGATGAGGAGAAACTCCGAGATGGAAGTGTTACAGAAATGCGTCTCCAAGGAAGAGGGAGCGGCGATCCTGCAAGACATCCATGCCGACACCTATGGGAATCATGTTGCCGCAAAAACACTAGTACGAAAAGCTTTCCGAGCAGGTTTCTACTGGCCGACGGCGGTCGCCGACGCAGAGCAAATGGTGCGAACCTGCAAGGGGTGCCAATTCTTCGCCAAACAAACTCACCGAACCGCCCAGGAATTACAAATAATACCAGCCTCTTGGCCCTTCGCTTGTTGGGGTTTGGACATGCTAGGTCCCTTCCGACCAGCACCGGCAAACTTTAAATGGATCTACGTCGCCGTCGACAAGTTCTCCAAGTGGATCGAAGTCAAACCAATCACCAAGGCATCGGCCGGAACCGCGGTAACTTTCATCGATGAGATCATACACCGATTCGGCGTCCCAAATTCAATCATCACCGACCTGGGGTCAAATTTCACCGGAACCTCTTTCTGGGATTTCTGCGAAGACAATAAAATACTGGTCAAGTACGTCTTCGTCGCCCACCAAAGAGCAAACTGTCTGGCCGAACGCGCAAACGGAATGATACTAGATTCACTCAAGAAAAGACTATACGAGGAGGAGAGAAGAACGCAGGTCGCTGGTTACACGAACTTCCCGCAGTGCTTTGGGGACTACGTACGCAACCCAGTCGAAACACCGACGTCTCCCCGTACTTCATGGTTTTCGGCTCGGAAGCAGTTTTACCAACCGAGGGCGCCTTTGGCTCCCCACGTGGGGAAAACTACGACGAAGAAACATCCGACCAGGCTCGCATCGACGACATCGACCATCTAGAAGAGCAAAGGCTAACATCATGCATACGCACAGCTAAGTACCTAGAAGGCGTTCGACGATACTACAACCGCGATGTCAATAACAGATCATTCACCACCGGAGACCTCGTACTCAAAAGAAAACTCAAGACCGAAGGCATGCACAAACTCTCGTCACATTGGGAAGGCCCCTACATCGTCAAAGAGGTAACCCGACCAGGGTCTTACCGACTCGCCAACCAGGAAGGCATCGCCGTACCTAACTCATGGAGCATAGAACACCTCAGACGTTTTTACACCTAAATACTTGTATGATTTCTCCCACCGATATCAATAAAGATCGACGATCTCGCCCATACACGCTCCCCCCTTTTTTTGTCATCAATTTTGCGACCACAGCGCCCGACGACCACTACAAAACGCATATGGCGATCGACGACCCTCCCGAAAACACTCCCACAGTGTTCGATGACCCCTCCAAATGCATCGCGGCGTTCTCCAAACAGCCTGGCCATAACCAGAACGCCCCCGAAGTTGGTCTGCCAATGGGTCATAACGAATAGAAGTAGCTACCCTACTCGTTACGACCACGGTGACAGAACTCCCAACCGATATTTTCCCATAAACCGGGGGGTATCATTTGGGTCGGAGGCCATGAGATTATGCGTCCAGAATCTATATATGACCACGGAACGGTCGACGACTCTACAAGCAGCATGGCTTTGCGCCCAGCGTCTGCAGGAATGGTCTCCACGGACCTTGGTCACGCCACGATAGAGCCTCTCAGAAAAGGGCCCTGACTCTGGTATCATTCAAAGCGTGCGTGAGTTGTTCGCCCTCTGCGCTGCGGATTGCCAGCAGTGTGCCTCCTTGGGAGTCCTTATGTATCCTACGCGTGAAGTGGCGATAGCCCTACGATCTGGACCATTTGAGACCCAAGGCAGAACGCTTGATTCGCTACGGCTCATGACTCAGCAGGCAGGAAGGGACATACAAGTGAAATAAAAGCTCACCGCCCGGATAGACAAAAGCTTTGACACATTTCACTTACACGTCCATACCAACACCCCATCACATACAACAATAGCTCTTTGGTAGCAAAGAACTCCTAAACGCGAAGCAAATCCTTAGCTACCACGTCGGCTTCCCCCTCCAAACGACTAATATCAGAGTTCGAGGTACCGGCCGCATAACCAGCCTCCAACCATCGAAGTTTGACACGCGGGTAATGCGACTGCAACATCGATAACCCATGGGAAAGCATCTCCTGCGCCGCCAAAGTCACAAACGTCTTGAAGCGACCACCGAAGCCTTGCACCTTCGCCACAAATTCGCCAACAATATCTTCCGACACAGGAGCGGAAGCAAAGGCAGCATCGTCCACACAGGCCACCACCGAGCCTACCTCTTCGATCACACCCGAAAACCGACGACGCCAGGCAACAACTTGGTCCGCCAGTTCTACAAACAACAAAAGGTGTCAGTACAAAAGAAACAACTAGAGGAACTCCATATACCACTACGAGCCAACCTTTCCTTGCCTATGAAAGACGATCGATGTCACGATCCTTCTCCAGCAAATCCATTTCCAGTTCATGCGTCCGCGCACGAGATTCCCGCAAAGACTTCTCCAAAAATGCAACACGAAGCATACATTCCCGACCAGTTCTCAACAATGCCTATGAAACAAGCATAAGCATGCGGCCAGTTCACGATAAAAACAAGCCGACGACTCACCTTAACACCACTCAAGATGCTCCGACCAGAATCAGAATCCTCATCACCAACAATGCCCTCCGGCGGGGGACACCCTCCCACAAAATCATCTTCAATTATAACAGAAGCCCGCTTCCTCCTCTTTGAACGATGGATAAACGCCAGTGGCACATCGTCATCATCAATTTCGACGGCAGAACCCGAAGGTATCTCGAGACTCCCCGAAAAAGTGAGTCCACTATCAAGTCCTGGGGATCTGCAGCCCAAGGCTCCGACCTCAAAGGCTCTGGATCGACAAAAATTGCCCCAACGCCGGGAAGCTCTTCGCTGACAAGCCCCTCATCATCAACCACCTTAGAATGATCAGACCTAGCCGACTGACCAGAACCAGCCAAGGGCGTACAAAACTCTGGCAACAGACCAGGGGCCGGGAAGATGGCAAAGTAGTGAGCACAGTCTTCACCACAAACCTGCATAACAGAGACGCATAAGTACACCACTAGCTATAATGACACAACGCGGAACAAGATATAGATCAAAACCTGAGGAGGAGGACGACAAAGAGAAAAAGCCTCCCTCGAACGCGATGGTTGCGAACGTCTCGAAGGGTCAAAGATATAGTGTAGACGCTTTTCACCAACAGTGCTCTCGATATTCTCCGGTGCTTCACGGGTGCCATCAACAATCCCAGCGTACTCAAAAGCTGGATGCACCCTGTCCTTGCAGGGCTGACATCGCCTGGCAATAAAACTACAAGCTACCACCACCCCATCAAGAGTGCGGCGGTCGAGCAGCTCCAAAAGTAAGTTCACGGTATCCAAGTTGGCCCCATATGGCAGGTCCGGCCAGGTCTCCAAAACTATTGACACTAGCGAAGGATCACATGGCGCAAAGGGTTCCTCCTGATGGATATAAAACCACCTCGACTTGTGTCCAGCAAATTTGGCATGTAGCGGCATCGGGATATATGCCCTAGCCATACCATCTCTGAGTTGAAGGGTGTTGACACAAAAAGTCGTCGAGGATCTGCGAACACCTCGGGCTTATACCCGAATTCGATCTTTGAGGGTGTGTCAGTCCATTTGACCAGTTAGTCGACAAGGACGATAACTAGAACAAAGCTGAACGAGACGACGACGATATGCCCGGACGCCAAGGCTCAGATTGATCAAGGATAACTAGAGCAATAGCAGAACGAGACGACAGCGATGCGCCCGGACGTCAAAGCTCTGATTGCTCAAAACACGGAACTTGCAAGGTTGATGGAGGTCGATGAGATGCAGCCCATCAAAGCATTGAAAGAACTCGTAGATAATTAAACCTAATGCGGTAAAGATAAATTACTGGTAAAGTATATAAAAAGGCAATTGATTTGTATTGATATGCTTGGATATATTTTTCACGACCTCTAGATACATATTTATACTCCAGCATGACTCGTACCTTTCCTAAACAAAAACTCCTATTTTAAAGAAAATAAAAACGACTCACGCTAAAGGAAACAAATGACTCGTGCAAGAGTCGGACTCGAAATAAATCTATTAATACTGGCATGAAATTACCAGCTTCCATATCTATCTCCTTCACGATGAAACCTTCCATCGGCAGACTTCCTTCAATCCGTAACTTTCCTTCTATTGCCATCGACAGTTCTCTGCTGACGCCAGCCACTTCATCCTGCTTCCATCGGCATCATCATTCATCGGCAGCTTTCCGACCTCATCGGCAATATTCCTCATATCAGCAACAGGCTTTGGCTCCCATTGGCAACACTTTCTTGCTTCCATTAGTAACATTGTTGCCTTCATCACATCGATAATGAGCCTCAATTCTCATCGGCAATATTCTTCCTGTCGGCAACATCCCCTTGCCTTCATCAACAGTGTCTTCCTGCCTTAATCGGCAACAAGTCCTTGTCTGCATCAGCAACACTCTTGCCTTTATCGGCAATCTGACCGTAATATCCCGATGCCGATAAGGAACGACAACTAGCCTTTTGCCGATCGGCACAATCCTTAGATCATATTGACATGTACCAAAAAACGGTGTCAACACATGCCCCCCAATTTCGGAGTATAAGATATCTTATGCACCAAAATTTCTTCTACTGCATCTCCCCCAAAATGCCTGCACCACTTCCTTGACTATTGCACGTAAGCATTGCAGAGCCACTCTTACAATCCTTCGACTTGTATCGAACATCTCCTTTTGTAGCCAACAAATTCATCGGCAGTGCTGCTCCCAGTGCACAAACTCTTCACTCAGCCTGCCGATGCCCCCCAAGTGTAACAGTTGAAACGCCAGGGCTCACCAAGTGCTGCTCCCAAGTCAAAATGCCCAAGGCCATCGACTCTAGTTACGCTATCGGCAATATATTGACATCTGCCGATGGATTCTCATCTTTGTGCTTTGGCCTTCACTGCTTAACTGGAGATTTCCCTCTAGAAGGATTTTCATCGTGACACAAATCTTCTTGGCGCTCGCACTGCATCCTCCTTCTTTGAGTCTTTGTAAGACCCTTGGGGCACCATTGAGGGAGCTTAGTTTTCCAAACAGGTTGGTACTGTTTCTTATTGCTTGTATCTGCACCACCCCTTATGTTTGGATCTCTGGAAAATATTTCTTCATCGGGCACTCTTACATCAGCCATTTCCTCAAGCTCTTCTCGACAAATACGCTTGCCAAGCCCGTCATGTACGCTGAGCTTGCCCCCCAGCCGATCATGTGCTGACCCCTTTCCTTTGATCGGCCTGCCAGAGTTTGATGCTCGATCATTAAAACAAGTTTCTTTTCTGACCGATCGGCAGGGTAGTACCCATTGCATTCGGGACAATTATCGGCAGTGGGTAGTTTGATGCCTTCTTCCCAACAATAAACAAAGAAGGGACATCTCCAATGATCTTTATGCCGAAGCCACTCTTGGTGCCTTTCTTCCTCTTGCCGCCGATATCGCTCCTCCTGCGATTGTCGATAATCTTGTCGCGGCCACCTATGCGTGATCACGACGCCATAAGACCTCCTGGCATTACTGCTTTCATCGGCAACTCTTTTGCCTTTTCTATTATCGGCAAACTTCCTCCCTGTTACTTCATGCGCAGCTATCTGATGTTTAGGTCTACCGATGCGCTTTTCTTGGCAGCTTCCGATGTCAACACCTTAGTCTTTCGACTAGTTTCCACCATGTTATTTGGAAACGGGTGCTGATCAATCTTCATTGGCTTCTAGGCCTTAGTATTTTCAAACTTGATTCGCCCAGATTTAATTTCTGATTGCAACTGCTGCCTAAAAACTTTGCAATCATTGGTACTGTGCGAAGTTGCATTGTGCCACTTGCAATACTTGATCCTCCTGAGTTCTTCAGCCGATGGAATTACCTGGTTAGGCGCCAGCTTGATCCGCCCTTCTTGAAGCAATAGATCAAACATCCTATCGGCCTTGGTGATATCAAAGGTGAATCTCTCAGCTTCTTTTTGGTCGAACGGACAAGATATCGGCTTTTTATTCTCTACCCATTCAACTAAACCGATATTTGCTTCTTCGTCTGAATCTGTCTTCTTAGTTAAAGACACCTCCTCATCCCAATTTCCTCTAGGCTCAAAAACTTTGGTGTCTTGATCGCAACCCTTTGTACAAGATGGCTCAAGCTTTCAAACTCTTCAGACGCATATTTGTCCTGATGTGCGGCAGTAATCCCTGACAGGCCAAATCCGCCAATCGCCGATCATCAAGTACTAAGCTATAGCACTTGTTCTTCACGTCTCACAGTCTTTGCATGAAGCTTCCTACCAATTCATCATTACGCTACTTTAATTTGACCAAATCGGTGATCTTCTTTTCATGTATGCCAGCAAAGAAGTATTTGTAAAACTGTTTTTCTATATCAGCCCAAGTGATCACAGAATTTGGAGGTAGTGAAATAAACCATGTAAATGCCGATCTAGATAACGATGATGAGAACAATGTTACCCTCAGCTCATCCCTGCTGGCAGCCTCTCCACATTGGATAATAAATCGGTTAATATGCTCCATTGTTGATATATCATCTTGACCAGAAAATTTGGTGAAATCTGGCACTCTGTACCGATTTGGGAAAGGGATCAAATCATACGCTGGAGGGTATGGAGTCCGATAAGAATATGTATCAACCTTAGGCTTGATACCGAATTGCTCTTTCGCCACTTCGGCAATCTTATCGGCCCAGTACGCATCTTGATCCCGCCGATGCACTGGCTGGATGTTGACTGGTTGAGCAGGTTGATGTATCTTCTGATCTCTTTGTGGTAAATAAACCAAACCGGTTGGTGCAGAGGCAACATCAATTCGCTGATCATGCATCGGCTGATTTGCTGATGGACCACCTTGAACGCCCACTGGAATATATTACGAGAATAGAGGGTTTACCGGCTGGGACGCCGATGCATCATTATATAATCCCGATGGTAAGTGGTGGGGTTGGACCTCTGCCACTTGACATCCAGGTTGCGTCACCTGTTGTTGAACATTATGCATCGGCTGAGTTGCCGATGGGAAATTTTGAACGTCCATTGGGTTGTATTGTGGCATTGTATTCATCAGCTGATATGTCGATGTCTCATTGTGCACGTTCACTTGCGAGTACTGCGGCGAAGTAGTAATTATCGGCTGATGTACTGATATTTCATTCTCAAGACTCGCTGGCAGATGATACTGCGGAGCTCTTGACACTTGGTATCCAGGCTGCACAACTTGTTGCTGAATCGGTAATTGACTGATCCAACTTACATTAGATGTCATCGGCATATGACTTGCCGATGGCTGGTAACCATCTGGTGCTTGTTGCCCTTGTACCTTTGGATGATTGCCTTGATTTGCGGGTACCATAGCTTGAGCAGCCATTACCGATACAGGCTGATTAACAGTTGCCATGCCTTGTTGCATCGGCAAAGAACCTGTCGATGGTTGCAGATACGCTACTCTGGGTATCGCCATCTGAAGATTCCCTGACGGCAACTGCATCGTTGGAGAGGATGAAGTATAATGCATCACTGGAATCATCGGATGTGCAGTTGTTGCCGATGCCATAGGGACCTTCCACCCTGCACTAGTATCTTGGATTAATTTGGATTCAGCAGATGGACTTGGAGGCATACCGTATCCCCACCAGCTGGCAGAAGTCGGCTGACTCTGGGTCACAGGTCCAGACATTGTTGACGCCACCAGATTTGTATTCAATTGAGTAATGTTTGCTGGGTTCAATCTTGGTGACGTGACCTCACCGGCAGATCGGTTCATAAGCGGTGAAGACACCTTGGAACCGCCGATGGGATCATAACAGATGCTGATCCGAGTTGATGATACGTCGGACCAACATAATGTGGTGCTTGTCTTCCCTTAAAAGTTTGCTTGACAGCATTGTACACAGTATTGGACAGCACATTGGAGTGGCTAATTAACACATGATCCAATGCAGAATTAATCATCTCTTGCAATTTACCAGGATTGGCGTCGAACGTAACTTGCCGCGTCAACAGCAAATCTTGCTTCTGGATATCTTCACCGCTCCTGTTTAGGTTGAAGGACTTCAGATACAATTGTTTGTACTCCTTTATAGCCTGCTCCATAGCCTGCCTCTGATCATCTCTCAGATTCGCTTCAGAGACTCCTATGATGTTGCTTGGATTGACTTCGGTATTATCACCCATAGCAGATGTATAATTGGTCCCACCAGGTGTGCCAAAAGAGGTGTTGACACAAAAGTCGTCGAGGATCTGCGAACACCTTGGGCTTATACCCGAATTTGATCTCCGAGGGTGTGCCAGTCGATTTGACCAGTTAATCGACAAGGACGATAACTATAACAAAGCTGAACGAGACGACGGCGATACGCCCGGACGCCAAGGCTCAGATTGATCAAGGATAACTGGAACAATAGCAGAACGATACGACAACGATGCGCCTGGACGTCAAAGCTCTGATTGCTCAAAACACGGAACTTGCAAGGTTGATGGAGGTCAATGAGATGCCGCCCATCAAAGCATTGAAAGAACTCGTAGATAATTAAACCTAATGTGGTAAAGATAAATTACTGTAAAGTAGATAAAAAGTAATTGATTTGTATTGATATGCTTGGATATATTTTTCACGACCTCTAGATACATATTTATACTCCAGCACGACTCGTACCTTTCCTAAACAAAAACTCATATTTTAAAGAAAATAAAACGACTCACGCTAAAGGAAACAAATGACTCGTGCAAGAGTCAGACTCGAAATAAATCTATTAATACTGGCATGAAATTACCAGCTTCCATATCTATCTCCTTCACGATGAAACCTTCCATCGGTAGACTTCCTTCAATCCGCAACTTTCCTTCTATTGCCATCGACAGTTCTTTGCTGACGTCAGCCACTTCATCCTACTTCCATCGGCATCATCATTCATCGGCAGCTTTCTGTCCTCATCGGCAATATTCCTCATATCAGCAACAGGCTTTGGTTCCCATCGGCAACGCTTTCTTGCTTCCATTAATAACATTGTTGCCTTCATCACATCGATAATGAGCCTCAATTCTCATCGGCAATGTTCTTCCTGTCGGCAACATCCCCTTGTCTTCATCAACAGTGTCTTCCTGCCTTAATCGGCACTAGCATTTGGCGGCAGTGGCACAGAAGCTCCACTAATCGCCGTTGATGACCTTCTATTCACACCCTTCTTCGGCGCCATATCCAGCGAATAGAGCGGCCAAGGACTACGATGGCAGGTTAATCGGCAAGATAACGATTGATATAATGAGATAATCGCAGTGGAAGACGAAGGATTCCTCACCACATCGCTAATGAAAACCGCCGCCGCCCTCCAACCTTTTTTATACCAAGGGGCGCAACGCTTCCCATTCTAGGGTTTTTAGGAAACCGCGCAAACCAAACAAAAAAACCGCCATGCCCACATTCTACGTCGTAACTTGGGCCGCTGTCCTCACTGGTTGTTTCGGCCCATTTACCACTCCCCTTCCATAAACTTTCACCTACAGTCAATTATATGATTTACAACTAATAATCTTTTTGTGCAATATTACCAAAGCTACAGTCCCAGGGACTGGACGCGCATCTTCATTATTTTTTCAGGAAGAAAATATAGCTACAGAAACCTGGCCGACATGATCGACAGATCTACACCCACAAACACGCTTGGGGACTCCGCCAACACCAACTACTACCCTCAATGTTAGTACAGTCCCGACCAGGCTCGGGACTTCATCCAATCCCACATCGAGCAAGGCTCAGGGACTGCGACCAGGACGCCAGAGAACAACGCCTAGAAGGACAACACCTGAGGGGCTGACGCCTGGGGACTGCGAATAAATACCAAGAGACCCCGATACAAGAATCTCTCCAAGCTGCATCTGGCTCGGGGACTATGGGTATTCGCATTCGATTTTTACAAATTTATGCTCCAATCACTATTTATCTACTTTGTGCACTACTTTATAAAGCATGGCACCACGTGCATCCTTCACCTGCTACCATGCTTGGGGACTAAGTGGGTACACTTCACCTTGCGGTGAATGTACTGACCTTGTTCATAAGCAAAGCTCTGCTTTTTTAATGTGCGGTTTTTGCAGAGCCTAAGTGGGTACACTTCACCAGGGAAAGACTTTTCAAAAGTTTTTTCTTCTTCAGCACGCCACATTCTCCCAGCAAGCAGCCACAACATCAGGCAAGGCGACCAGCTCGCACGCCAGGATATGACGTTCTCGACCAGATCGACCTGGTCGGGAGACCTCTCTGAACAACATCTCGATCAGCCATGCTAGTCGGGGCTCTACAACGACCACCCCGCATGATGACAACCAGCTGGACGCCTCTCAGGATGACGCCACGGACTCGCCAGAAGAATATAACATGCTCATGGACTTGTTGGGGATATAACCTCGGCATATCCCCAGGGACTTTCTTGGGTCTGCCGACCAGGAGACGGCCCAGCCCACGAGGCCTTGCGACACGCGACCAGCCCGTCGTGTACGCTAAGGACTCCTAAGAAGACTTGCTCGCCAAGGAAGCTCCTGGTAGATAGACTCGGATCCCTTGCCATAGGGAACCGATCGTAATCTGTTAGGATATGGAAATTGTAACCCTGCTCCCTGACTATATAAGGCGAGCAGGGACCCCCTCAAAAAAGCTCAGATAACCTAAGCTCAGATAACCTCTCTCAGATCATCTACAGATCTTGTAACATGATATACAAGATCAATCTAGCCACGAGAACACAGGACGTAGGGTATTACGGCGGTTGCCGGCCCGAACCTGTCTAAATCGCCGTGTCTACGCTCTCTGTGTTATGCTTGATTGCCGTCGCCACACCTCCGCCTAACAATCTACTACCGTGGGGTATCCCCTAGGTAGACTGCGATGCATATTTCGTCGACAGGATCATTATGTGTTTCCTCTCAACGGCTCACAAGTAAAGCACATAGATCCATGGGCCTGCACCAAGGAGATAAACGTGACAACCAACTCAGAACCAGCAAATAGGACCAATGACAAGTGGGGCCAGCCTCAGGAAAGCAGAGGTGGGCCAGAACCCCCGAGGGGGTTCGGCCAAACCACAATTAGGCCCAAACAGGCCCCACTCAGTCCCTGACTAGTGGGACCTCATCCAAGGAGGCAAGGGAGGGCCCACTGTCCATAGGGGGGTTCGGCCGAACCCCACCAAGGTCGGTTGGGTCCCCCCCAACCGCCATACCTCTCCCTCACGTGTTGGATCACAACCATCCATGCCTTGGTCGGTTTCAAGGTCGGTTGGATCCATGGGTGGAGAATGGAAGGCCCTGGATCGCTGACGTGGCGTCGGAGTAGCCCCTATTCCACCTCCTACTACAAATAGAGAGTCACACCCCCTCTCTAATCACGAAGAAGAAGCTTACAAGCTATATTCCATAGATTGTTCTAGGAGTTAGTCAAGTGTGGGAGTTAGAGTTGAGTCGAGCTGTGCTCGGGATTTCTAGAGTTGTCTTCTCAAGAGTCTGGTATAGCTCTTGTATCTTTCCTTCTTTGTAAGACTTTATCTTATTCAATATATATATCTTTCTCTTTACTTTACTTTACTTAGTATTTACTTTGAGCATTTCTATACTAGATATAGTCTTTCTATATGCTTTTGCTCTTTAATAGCCTTCACACCCATAGTCTGTGATCCTTGTGACCTTTCCCGTATGCGATCATTGCCTGTCATAGGGTGCTTTGATTATTTGATCGTAGTCAAAGTAGTAAGTTGTGTGTGAGCGTGGTGCTTATACATCATCTTATCCTTGGTTATCGCTTGCTACACGGATTGTTTGTGGTAGCTAGCTAGAGGTGACGGCCTTGTCTAGTCTTTGTAAGGCCCCCGTAAGAAGAGGGCGCGGTCCGGTAGGAGTTTTGTCCTCCTACTGATCTATCCCCTCGCCTAGCATACTTGTATTGAGGAGACAAACTATAGTGTGTAGACTAGTTAATTAGCTAAGTAGAGTGAAGTAGAGTGAAGTACATAGGAGTCCCTTTTCTCTTCTCGTTGTCCTCCCACCTGGCTAGTCTCTGAGGTCTGATCTCAGTATCATTTATCGTAGCTTCTTTATTCATCAACCCTTCCTATCACATATATCGTTTACCCCGCTTTACTAGTTGGTACTAAAGTTGAGGTGCTCTCTAGGATCTCTATCCAATTATCATTTCTAGCAAGGCTTTCCTTTGGGATAATATAAATTATGATATCTTGGAATACTCCTTGGTGAAGTGCTACAGCGGTATAATTGTTGCGCTTGCGGATATATCCAATAGTCATATGAAATACCAACAACCTCTTGGTTGCACAAGGTCTTCTTTCAAGATCGGCTTTCTTTGGCTATGAATTTCCTAGTGATCAATCGCCCCAAATCCATCTCCCAATCAATCTCTTCTTTTTGTTTCCTATGTCAGACCTGGACATTGCTTTCCTCCGTCTAATATTTTAGTTTAGTTTCTTGATTTCTATGGCCTTCAACTTCATCACCTTGTTTCTAATGCCATCCTTTTTCTTTCATGCTTCATGCATCTTTGTGAGGTTTTCATTGGGATTCCTCCTTGTCTCTTGTTCTTCCGCTATTTCTTTCAGGTCTACCTTACTGGTAGGTCAAAGGTTCCTAGTTATGGCTGTTGCATGATTCAATCTAGACAAAGCCATAAAAATGCTTTTTCTTCTTTGTCCCTATCTGATTATATTCATGATTGGGCTGAGAAGTGGTTTTATGTTTCTCAGCCATCTTTTCCTAAGCCTTTTGATTTATCTTCTCTCCCAGTTTCTCTCCCTTGATGGTCTGAAACAATCTCCTCTTTTGAAAAGCAAGCTCTTAGGACTTTGATTGATCGTCTTAGCTTTTTGAAGCAGTCTGGTTTGATAGGCAATGGAATTGAT
This sequence comes from Microstegium vimineum, assembly GCA_022036555.1. NCBI lineage: Eukaryota > Viridiplantae > Streptophyta > Magnoliopsida > Poales > Poaceae > Microstegium > Microstegium vimineum. The sequence continues at coordinate 28,621,678 of CM039125.1, forward strand.
GCTAGCTTTTTGTGTCGTCGAATTCAACCCTTGATGAAGAGGGATCATCTAGGTTTTGAATATACTGGTCCTTCTAACTCGTCTCGCCTTATCCTTGAGACTGAACTTTCGGATGATGCTGTCCTTGAGATGATGAACGGGGTATTGGGCAATGTTGTTACCTTTCCTATCGCGATTCAGGAATATAGTGCTACCAATCCTCCGCTTGAGGTAGGTTTTATATCCTTGATCTTTTTTTATCTGTTTTTCTATCTTGTTCTGACGTGTTTTTGCTTTGCAGGGTTATGGTCATGCTTTTGCTCTTGTTGTGCCTGCTGCTGCTGATGGTGGTAATTTGGATGATGATGATAGTGATGATGATGATGAGACTGATGTTGCCACTAGTTCTCGTGCTGCCTCTCCAAAGCGAGGGCATTTAGATATAGCCATTAGGCTTCATTGGCCAAAAAGGCGACGGCCTGTTCGTCAGAGTTCTTTATGAGGTTGTCTTTATGCCGAGTTCTTTTGTTTTTTATGTATACCTTTGTTTTCTGATTTTTGTTTCCTGATTTGTAGATGGACATTTAGCTCTTTCAACTGAGGATGAATCGGATGATCCTTTGAGTCCTTCTGGGTGAATCCTTTTTCTTCTCCCCTTTTTATGTGCTTTATCTTTGTGATATATGTTGATGCTTTGTTTTCTAATGCAGTCGGATGTCTGCTGATATTCCTTTTTCTTCTGGTTGTGCTACACCTTTTTCTTCTTCTGTTTTACCGCCTTTTGATAGCGGTTTTGATTTTGCTATCCCAAAATTATCCTTCTCTCAAACTGTGGCTAAAATCAAGAAGTCTTCCAGGTAATTTTTCCCTTTCTTTCTTTTATTCCAGACTTATGTTGATTGCTTTGTTAAGTTTGGGTTCTCTTTGCTGCAGTCTTCCTTTGGATGTATCTTCGTCCTCCAAAGTTGTTACAGAAAAAACTTCTACTGGAGGTGGGGTTTTTGTTTCTTTTCTATCTTTCTAGCTTTACTTGTCTTGTATTTCTATATTGAGCTCTTTATTGTAGGACTAGTTATTAGAACCGGACTGGACCGACGGTCGAACCGGTAAAAGACCAAACCAGAGACTACACCGATACGGTTCACTTAAAAGACCGTCTATGCAATCGAACCGGTAAAAACCGGTTGAACCGGGCGGTTTTTTATGGAACCGCTGAATCGGCCTGTTCCCGTCGAACCGCTTCGGTCCGTGTAATGACGCGTGCGCACATGCAGTCCTCCAGCGCATGCACCTGGCAGGCCCGCCTCGATCCTCCTCATTGGTGGAGCGCCTGCTGCATGCACCTGTGGCCTGGCCCGCATCGCTGCTACTGTAGACCTGTAGTACTCACGAGAGTTTTTTTTACAAGACTCACGAGAGTTTGAATGTTGCATGCGTGTGGTGTTGCTACGTTGACTTTTGGTAGTACGAGCATCAGCTGACGTTAGCATTATCGTTTAAATTTCAAAATTTAATAACTTTTTCAAGTGAACTCTAAATTAAATAAATAATATATCTATTTTGATTATCACAGTGAGCTCTTTATAATAATGATGCACTCTATTTTAGGATTCGAGATTGTTTTGCCATGGTGAATATTTCAATTATTATTCTATTCATTATGCTTTGAATTATCACAAGATTGTTCAGGCACTTGATGTTTTACATTTAAGAACATGTCATTTTGTATTTGTATCTAGATATGTATGAATCAAACAATTATATATATATATATATACATACCGGTTCAATATATTTATGACCGGTTCCATGTAACCTGTCCAAAACAATTGAACCGGCGGTTCAACCGGTTCTAAACGGTTGGACCAGTGAACCATTGAACTGATGGCCTCACTGGTTCGATCTCCGGTCCGGTCCTAATAACTTGGATTGTAGGTGCTTTGGAAGTCCCTAGTGGTGCTGGGTTGATGATTGAGAGGTCGCCTGGGGTCCTCTCGTGTCTTCTCAAGCTGGTACTCGAGTTCTTCCTGTGGTGGATCGTCGTGTCCCTTTGTTTGTTGGATCTCTGTCTGCTCAGGCTGAACGAGTTGGTAGGCTGCTTTCAACTTGGGAGTCTTTCTCCTCAGAATATGGTGCATAACTCAAGGTATTTTGGTTACTCTTTGTTTCATATTTTTTATTTCTTGTTATTTTCCCTTTATATTTGTCTTTTTTGGCAAGCTTTTCATCAAGATCAAGACATTCTATTTGGTCCTAAGGAGGAGAGGTCTCCTAACCTTATCCAGGGTAGCTTAGGAAAGGCTGAGTCCGAGTTGTCTCAGGTTAGAGCTGAGTTAGCTCAGGTGAAAGAGCTTCAGGAGTTTGCTGCTACCCATGCTTCTGCTGAAATTGCTGATCTAAAGTCCAAACTTGCTGGTATCATTTATTTTGCTTTGCTCTTTTGCCTTTGACTTTATCATATTGCTTTATTTACATGTTTGACGTTTTTCAGATGTTGTACGTCAGTGTGAGGTTTGGAGGAAGGATCGGGACGTAATGACCAAGACTCTTCGGTCCTTTGAAAATAAAGCCGAGCATGTAAGTGAATCTACTGATGATACTTTGAAAAAGGCCCAAGATTTACTTGGTGAAGCTCAATTGATTTGATCTGGCGCTGACCGTGACCTTATCCAGGCTTTACAATCGGTTCAGGTTTTGCAAGGAAAGCTCACTTCTGCCCGAGGGCAACCTAGG
>CM039125.1:28624489-28656185 GCA_022036555.1 Microstegium vimineum
TTGTATTGCTCTCTGATATGTTTCTCCTGCGTTCTTTAGTCCAAATGGCATTGATTTGTAGCAATATGCTCCGAAGGGTGTTATAAAAGATGTTTTGCTCTGATCTTTTTCTCTTTGTGATATTTGATGATACCCTGAGTAGCAATCAAGGAAGGATAATAATGATGATCCCTCTGTTGAATCTTGATTAATCCTTGGTGGTCCATATGGGTCTTTTGAGCAATGTTTGTTAAGATCCATGTAGTCAACGCACATACGCCATTCTTTCGAGTTCTTTTTCTCTACTAAGACTGGGTTAGCCAACCAGTTGTTGGCACCAAGAATGATACGCTTTTGTATAACTAAAATTTTGTCAACAACCTCAGGATCAAGGATAAACAATCACACCATGAGCATTTTTTATAAAATAACAAGTTCCACATGTCCATGAAGTATCTGATTGCAGGATTGAACAAATGAAGCAAAGGAGAGCCAGTGGGACCCATATATGGGGTCGGCCGACCTCCTATAGGTCCCACCAGCTCTTCCCTCTGGCCATAATCCAGGAGAAGCACCCCTGAGTGAATCTCATCCTTCAGATCACACTGTGCTTTCTCCTAACGGCTCACATGCAACTCACATGGATCCATGGGCCGACATCAAGAAGATCAACGTGAGAAAATAACTCAGAAGAACCAACCCAGCCAGATGACAAGTGGGGACACCTTCTGGAAGGCCGAGGTGGTCCTAGACCTCTATAGGGGGTCGGCCGACCTCCCACCAGGGCCTCCAACCCCCCACTTAGTCCCTAACCAGTGGGGCATTCTCTAAAAGGCCAAGGCTGGACCCACAGGCCATAGGGGGGTCAGCCGATCTCCCCCTAGGTCGGTGTTGCGCCTGGTGACTCCCTACACATTAAACACATGTTGAAGATCAAGACAATCCACTCTAAGTCGGGTTAGAGGCGGTGGATTCAAGGGTGGAAGATTGAAGTCTCCATGGTCGATGACATAGTGATGGAGTAGCCCCTACTCCACCTCCCACTATAAATAGAGGCTCATACCCCTCTTCATACATGGTAAAGAAGCCTACAAGCTCTATTCCTTAGATTGTTCTAGTAGTTAGTCGAGAGTGGGAGTTAGAGTTGAGTTGAGCTGCGCTCAAGATTTCCTGAGTCGTCTTCTAGAAAGTCTGGTATAGGTCTTGTATCTTTCCTTCGTTGTAAGACTCTATCTTATTCAATATATTACTTTTCCTCTACTTTACTTAGTCTTTACTTTGAGCATTACTATAATAGTTATAGTCTTGTTATATACTTGTGCTTATTACTAGCCTTTACATCAATAGTCTGTGATCCTTGTGGCCTTTCCCGTATGCGATCATTGCATATCATAGGGTGCTTTGATTATAGATCATAGTCAAAGTAGTAAGTTGTGTGTAAGCGTGGTGCTAATACATCACCTTATCCTTGATTACCACTTGTTGCATGGATTGTTTGTGGTAGCTAGCAAGAGAGTGGTAGTCTTGTCTAGTCTTTGTATTCCACCACGTGTTTTTAGGCAAGTTCTTAAAAGGTAAGGCCCCCGTAAAAAGAGAGCGCGGTCTGGTAGGAGTTTTGCCCTCCTATTGATCTATCCTCTCGCCTAGCATACTTGTATTGAGGAGACAAACTGTAGTGTTTAGACTAATTAATTGGCTAAGTATATATAAGTAGAGTGAATTACATAGGAGTCCCTATACTCTCTCATTGTCCTCCCACCTAGCAATACTATCTAGTTATCTCTAAGTTATCTTTTACCTTGGCTTATTCTTCCATCACCCTTCCTATCACATATATCGTGTACCCCCCTTATACTAGTTGGTACTAAGTTGAGGTGCACTCTAGGATCTCTCTCTAATTATCATTTCTAGCTCCGCTTTCCCTTGGGAAAATATAAATTATGATACCTTGGAATACTCCTAGGTGAAGTGCTACAACAGTATAATCTGTGCGCTTGCGGATTTATCCAATAGTCATAAGAAATACCAACACTAGTCTGGGTTGATTATTTCTCTGATGAATCCTGCGTCTAATAGCTTTGTATTTTTCTTTTTGATTGCTGCTTTTCTGTCTAGAGCGAATCTGCGTAGCTTTTGCTTTACTGGTCTTGAACCTTTGTTTGTGTCAATTTTGTGCTCAGCCAACTCCTTTGGGACTCCTGGCATATGTGAAGGTTTTCATGCAAATATGTCTTTGTTGTCCCTTAGAAAGCTGGTGAGCGCGAGTTCTTATTTGGGGTCTAGATTTGCACTGATTATTGTCGTCTTCTCTGCATCTCCGGTCAATAAGTCAATTATCTTTATGGCGGCTTCTTTTGGAGGTGTAAAGTTGTTTGGCTTATTTGCTGATATTTGGATTTCATCTGGATTCATTTCTTCGACCTTCTTCATAATGTCTTCTTTTTCTTTGTAGTCTTGTAACTTTTCTGATATTTGTATAGCTTGTACATCACAGTCGTAAGACTTCTTTAGGTCTCCTTTTAATGATAGAACTCCTTGCATTGTTGGCATATTGAGCAATAGGTACGGGTAGTGTGGTACTGCCATGTATCTTGTAAGTGCTAGTCTTCCAAGGATTTCGTGGTAGCATGATTCAAAGTCTGCTACCTCAAACTTGATGAACTCAGTTCTGTATTTGTCTGGTGTTCCAAAGGTGACTGGTAAGGTTATCTTCCCTAATGGTATGGAAGCTCTTCCGGGTATTATTCCATATAAAGGATTGATGAACTCGGTTCTGTATTTGTCTGGTGTTCCAAAGGTGACCGGTAAGGTTATCTGCCCTAATGGTATGGAAGCTCTTCCGGGTATTATTCCATATAAAGGAATACTTGTTGGTGTGGTTATACTTGTTGGTGTGATCATGCCTTTATAGTCTAAGTTCATCTTCCTTAAGGTGTCAGCAAAGATTATGTTTAGTCCTGCTCCTCCGTCAATGAGCACTTTGGATACTACCACTCCTGCTATTGTTGGTCCCATTACTAGGGGATAATAGCCAACGTTTGCCGCACTCGTCCATTGGTATTCTCTTGTGAATTGTATTGGTTATTCTGACCAATCTAAGTATCTTGGGATAGCTGGCTCAGCTGCCATGATGGTTCTGTGGGCTAGCTTTTCTTGTCTTTTACTTCTTGTATATGGTACTCCAGGAAAGATTATGACTAACTGTCGTTGAGGTTCTTGATAATTTCCTTCTGCCTTCTTTGTAGCTTTTCCGAGTTCATCTGTTCTTTGTTCCGAGTTGTTTGCGCCCGTCTGTTCTTACTTTGTAAATATACATTGAAAGACGTCGCATTCGACTAGTTTGTGTCATGCATAAGGATGTATATGGCAAGGTAGGTTTTCTATTCTCTCTGTCGGCTTTCTTGCATAGTTGTTTCCCTGATAGTTATTGTTTGAGTATCTACTATTCCGGCTTGTGTCCCGGTTGTTGTTGTTGTAATTGTTGTTGTACCCTCCTTTGTCATTGTCGTTGTATCTTCTTTTGTTATCTATTGCTACCACCATGTTATCTTGTCTTGGCCTTTTGTCTTGAGGTCTTAAGTCTGGTCTTCTGCTTTCGTGATAATCCCGGGTAAATTTGTGTTGAGTTCTTTCTTCTGATGATATCATTTTTTCAATCGCTTTTTTGAAGTCTTCATTAGATCTTGGATTTTCATTTAAGTAGTCCTTGAATTGTCAATTTGCTAGGATTCCGTCGGCAAACGTCTCTATCACTTCTCTGTCGGTGATGTCATGTATCTGAGCTCTGAGTTCTCCGAATCTTCGATAGTATTCCCTTAGAGTTTCTCCTTTTCTCTGTTTTACGTTTTTCAACTCAACTGTCATCATAGGGTGTGTTATTATCCCTGCAAAGTTATTGCAGAAAGCCTCTTGCATGTCTTCCCAATATTTGATTGATCACGACTTCAACTTGTCGAACCATTGTAGAGGCATAGCCTCAAGTGCCATTGGGAAATATAGTGCCTTGATGTCATTATCTCCTCTCGTGAGTTCAATGGATTGAGGGTAGACTCTTATCCATTGTCTGGGTTCTGCTTTGCCATTGTACATGGAATGGTTTGCTGCTTTGAACTTGTGGGATAGCCTCAATATTTGCAATCTCCTTGTGAAACATGGAAACCTGTCGTACTCTTCTGTCCGGTTGAAGTCGGGTGACCAATCTCTTCTATAGTAGTCCCTATCTCCTCTGTATTCGGATTCCCCATAGTCTACTGGGTAGCGCTGGCCCCAGTCCGGGCCGTTTTGCTTTACTAGTCCGAGGTGTCGTTCATGCTTTTCCGACAGTTGTGATACCTCTGTCTTTCCCAATATGTGGAATATTGACAATAGGTGTTGTTCCCCTTGTTGTTCTTGGGGTGTATTACCGTCGAGTTGTGTATTGGGGTCTCCATCTTCTTTATTCTGCTCATCTGTGATTCTTTCTTTTTTAGTGAGGATATTTAGCTCTTTTGTCAGCTCCTCGATTCTTTCTCTCTTTGTATTTTTCATGGATTCTCTTTCCGCCTTCTTCTTGTTGTATTCCGTCAGTTCTGCTTTGTATTTGTTCTAGATTTGCTTTCTCTAGATGGCTTCTTCTTCCTCCCTGGCCTTGTTCTTTTTTAGCCTTGCAGCTTTGTGGTCATTGGTTTCATTGTCGTCACCTTCTTCGTCGTCTAAAATATCTCCTTCTGATTCATTTGATGATTTTAAGTCGGGTATCTAGGGCGGTTCTATGTAGGGTTCTAGCTCTGCCATGTATACAATATGCCCCCTCCGAGTTCTTTTTGCTCCCTAGTTTTTCTTTTTTGGCTTGCATGATAGTCCTTGATAAATTCTGAGTTCTTTCCTTATCTGGAATGGTAGTTCTTCCTCTTGAGTTTGCAATTCTGGAGAGTGGTTTGGCCAATGTACGATGCATCCTTCTGGAGTTGTCAACATTATCATTCCTTCTTGAGCACCTTTTAGAGTTACGCTCCTTGTCATCACCTTTTGAAGAAAATGCTCGTGTGTCGATGTGGAATTACATAGTCCATACGGACCTGAGTACTTGACTTCTTCTAAGTTGTTTCTGTTTCTGATTGTGGTTTGGTTGCATACTTTGACTCGGGTTTTATTTAGTCTTTCCATGTTCGACCTGGAATCAGTATGAGGTGGCGTCTCCTTTTTCGAGTCGGTCTCGTATCCGTCTTCTTCCCTTGTCCTGGTCGGTTTTGAAATTGCGAAGTTTTTGATCTTCTGGTCTAGTTCTTGGAGATCTTGTTCAGTCTTTTTGTTGAATTCTTCTTCTTCTCAGAGTCGGCTTCAAATTTTTCCATCGTCATCAATCTCGCAGATCCATGATCCGAAGAAAAGCGTTGATTTCGTCGATTTCATCATCTTCAGGTCGTAGTCCACCAAGCTTTTGAGAAAAAATTCACCGAAAGCCCCAACCTGGCACGCCAACTGTCAATGTTTTACCACCGATAGCCTGCTGCGGGGTTACCAACGACAGTTGTTCGTGCCTCGGCGAATAGTGAAGTCTTGGTGGTTGGACACGTAAGGACACACGGTTTATATTGGTTCAGGCCCTCGACACAGTCGAGTAATAGCCCTACGTCCAGTTGGGTCGCTTTGTATATTGCTCTGATCTCGTAATACAAGGTGTTGTGTGTCTCTCTACGTATCGGTTGTTATGTAGTATGTTCAGATGTTTTTTGGGTGATACCCTCACCAGCCCTTTATAGTCCAGGATCTCGTCGAGGGTTGCTTCTAATCCTACTCAGTTACAAACTCAGAGTCATAAGCTATGCTTCGGTCTTGCTGCCGTCATCGAGTAGAATCCGGGTTCGTATATTCGTCTCCCTTCGTGGGCCGAGTGATGGAGTCCCAAAGCTCCGGCAAGCCAATCAATGGGTACCCTATAGGATATCCCATCGACACTCACCCATGCTACTTGTGAGACATGTGTTTTCGAGGGGTCCATGCTCACCTTATATAGCCGGGGAGCAGGGTTACAGTTTCTTTATCCTAACAGATTGCGATCGGTCCCTTAAGGCAAGGGATCCAAGTCTATCTATCTCGATCTTCCTTGGTGAGCAAGGCTTTTTCGGAGTCCTTGGCGAGCACGACGGGCTGGTCACGTGCCGCAAGGCCTCGCGAGCTGGGCGTCTTCTGGTCGGTAGGCCCATAAGGCCCCTGGGGATATGCCGAGGTAATATCCCTAACAAGTCCTCGAGCACGTTGTATTCTTCCGGCAAGCCCACAACATCGTCCTTGAAGGTGTCCATCTGGTCGCCATCATGTCGTCGAGGTCGTCGTGAAGCCCCGACCAAGCCGCCTGGTTGAGGTGCTGCTTGGAGAAGCCTCCCGACCAGGTTAGGCTGGTCGAGAGCGTCGTGGCCTGATGTGCGAGCTGGTCGCCTCGTCCGATGTTGTGGCTACTTGTTAGGAGGATGTGACATGCTGAAGAATAATTTTTTTGAAAAGTCATTTCCTGGTGAAGTATACCCACTTAGGTTCTGCAAGAACAACAACAAACAAAGCTTTGTTGAGAAGAAAATTAGTACATTTGCCGCGAGGTGAAGTGTACCCACTTAGGTTCTGCAAGAACAACAACAAACAAAGCTTTGTCGAGAAGAAAATTAGTATATTCACTGCGAGGTGAAGTGTACCCACTTAGTCCCTGAGCTTGGTAGCAGGTGAAGTATGCATGTGGTTCCAATCTTTATAAAAGATAAAGGATGGATGAATAAACGTAAATAATGAGTAAAGCATGAGTTTTGTAAAAAACGACTGCGAATACCCGCAGTCCCCGAGCCTGATGTAAGAAACTGGGAGGTTCTTGTATTAGGATCAAAAACTTTTAAATGAGTTTGGTAAGAAACGCTACGAATAACCGTAGTCCCCGAGCCTGATGTGAGGAGCGGAGGAGGTTCTTGCATCAGGCTCATATTGCTTGATTCGCAGTCCCAGGGCGCCAGTCCCCCGGCATTGTCTTGCTTCGAGCCGCCCTTCTGTGCCGTGGCCACAGTCCCCAAGCCTTGCTCGGTTTGATGTTGGATGAAGTCCCCGAGCCTGGTCGGGAATGCGACTAGGCAGTCGAATCGTGGTTGTTGTCGATGGAGTCCCCGAGCATCCTTGCTGACGATCAATTTATGTTGCTTGCCGACCAGACTAGTGTAGTCGTGTTACTGTAGCTGTAGAAAAGAGATTATAGAAGAGTTGCACATCCAGTCCCCGGGACTGTAGCGTTAGTGGTATTGCATAGGACAATTTTCCATAAATTGCGGAGATTAATTGTAAGTAAATATATAAGGAGAAAGGAAGTAAATGGGCCGAATTAACCGCGCAGTTGGTGGCCCAAGTCGCGGCGTGGAAGGTGGGCATGGCGGTTCCTTATTTGATCGTTGCGTTTTCCCAAAAACCCTGGAAGGGGAGGCGTCGTGCCGCTTGATATAAAGGCAGGCTTAGCGGTGGCGGTGGTTTCTATTCCACCATTGTAGCAAAAACTCTTCATTTTTTGCCATAACATTCCCAGCATTTCCCCCATCATTTCCTAGATTCGCCCTCTGTCGCGGTGCTTGATTTTTCTGTTCGCCAGTGATGGCACCGAAAAAGGGAAACGTTGTGAAACTATCGGCAGTGGCGGGCACAAGGTCGTCGTTGGCAGCTAGGGGGCTTCTGCATCGCCATCCCCAAATGTTAGGGTTGAGGATTTCGTGGTGCCGCCTTGGGTGGAGCATTGGACTCGAAGCACTTTGAAGGAATATGATATTAATGCTCTTGTTTTCGGTGGTCTACTCCCGGATAAGGAGGTCGGCGGATGGCAGCCGGCGTTTGGTGAGTTATTTCTGAATACGGGTGAGCTTGTGGTGTTCGAGCCTTTCTTTCGGTGTGGTTTCAGGGTTCCGGTCCATCCTTTCCTTCGTGATCTTTTATGGTATTATGATATCTCGCTTTGCAACCTGAATCCAAACTCGATCGTGCATATTGCGACATTTATCCACATGTGCGAGGCGTTTATTGGAATTTATCCTCATTTTGATTTGTTCCGATACTTCTTCCATTTGAAGACGAATGGGATTGGGTCATCTGGTGTTATCAGCTCAGTGTACCTTCAGCTCAAGGATGGCATGTCTAGTGAGTACATCTCGATGTCTCTTTATTCCAAATTTGCTGGGCACAAGTTGAGGTGGTTTTATGTTCATCTAGAAGTGCCCTGCGCACCGTGTGACCCCGCACTGGTGCCCACGGTTCAGGAAACGTAGTTAGAGTCGTCGTCCGAGGCTGGTTTGGATAAGGTGAAGTTGCTCGATCGCCGTAATCTGGACCGCGTGCGGGTAGTGTGTAATTTCATCGCCAGGCATTGTCAGCCTTGCAAAGATAGGGCGCATCCAGCTTTCAAAAATGCTAGTAAAGGTGACAGTACTCAGGAGGCGCCTGAGAGTATCGAGCCAGCTGTTGCTAACAAGCGTTTGAATTATATCTTTGATCTTTCGAAGCGTTCTTCGCTGCGCTGTCTGAGAGAGGCCTTCTATCTTCGTCGCCCTCCTCCTCAGGTTCCTTTGTCCACAGATTTGCCTTGCGTTGTTTTATTATGGCATTTATATTTTTTACATACGTTTCTGGTTGTGTAGATTCATGGTGAAGATCGCGCCTCTTATTTTGCCCTATCGCCGACCCTCGGTGTATTGCCAGAGTTTTGTACGCCTCCGGCGGGTGGTGATACTACGGAGTCAAGTGGTTCCGGTCATTCTGGTGAATTTTCACCCTAGCAACCCGGTGGTGTGATGCTTTATCTGGGGATGAAGATGTCCCGCTCGGCTCATACCACGAAAGAAGGACCTCAGGGATGGCCGACTCTTCGAAGTCGCCTAAGGTGGTCAGACTCTCCCGTGGAAAGGCGCCTGTTAGGTGAGTGTCATTGTTGATTTTGATGATTCGTGGTTTATGGTATGGTACCACCTGATGAGGCCGGATCGTTGTGCAGCGTCACACCGGAGGCTGTTGACAAAGGTCTGGTCGGAGAGGGACTGCCTAGGGTAGAGACAGTTGTTGCTGATCTAGAACCGTTGAGGTCGGAGCCCTGGGCTGCGGATCACCGGGGACTGGTCGGTGACTTAGATTCTTTAGGCGAGCCTGGAGTTCCTTCTGGTTTTGCGGGGGTTTCCGAAGATGATGATGTGTCACTGACGTTTGGCTCTCGTTCAAGGAAGATGTAGAGGCAAGCTTTTGTTTTTGAAGACGACTTTGTGGAACTGCCCCACTTGCGGGAGGGTCTCGTTGATAATGAAGGTTCTGATTGTGATCAGGACGTCTTGGGTAAAGTGAAGGTTAGTCGTAGTGTTCCTTTTTCCTTTGATCAACCGTATGCTTAAACACAATTTTACAGGAGTTGCTGAGGATTAGTCGGGAACACAAGCTTCTGATCCAGTCTTTGGGGGAGTCTTTGGAGGAATCCTGTGCACCGACGCGTGAGCTGGAGAAGGCCCTATTGGAGAAAGAACGTGACAACTTGAGTTTGCGCGACCAGCTGTCAAAGGCGAAAAAAGGTTGGCACTGATATCCTGTTTGGTTCTCATAGTCGTTTCTTTGTCCTTATGTTTATCCTCTTTGTAGAACTAGACACCGAAGCTGTTGTCGGGCGCAGCCGGTTTTGGAGCCTGTTTGAGGAGGTCGGGTCGGTGATGGCCTGCGTGGACAATGTTGCTTTCGTCTCCTCTCCTCAGTCGGACGAGGCTATTACTAATGTTTTGTCGAGGGCGTGAGGATTCTACGGACGCTTCAAATCATTTGCGTTGTTGGCGGCACAGGAGATGCTCTCCCATGGGTTTGCGATGCTGCGGTCACAGTACCCACGAGTCGATCTGCAGAGGGTACAGAGTGGTTACGCAGCGGGTACTTCGAAGTTGGATGTGGGTCGCTTGGAGGCGGAGGACGACGCGGTTGTTGGTGATCTTCTTGCTAACATGGAGTTTTATCCTACGAGGTAGCCTTCATTTGTATATAATACAAGGTTAGTGTGGACTTGTTAGTGAAATGTATCAAAGCTTTGTTTATCCGAGCGATGAGCTTTTATTTCACTTGTATGTCCTCTCATGCCAGCTGAGTCGTGAGCCGTAGCGATGAATCATTCGGCCTTGGGTCTCAAATGGCCCAAATCGTAGGGCTAGCGCCACTGCACGCGTAGGATACATAAGGAATCCCAAGGAGGCACGTAGCTAGCAACCCACGGTGCAGAGGGCAAGCAGCTCATGCACGCTTAGGGAGATGCCAGAGACAGGGTCTTTTTCCGAGAGGCTCGATCGTGGCGTGACCAGGGTGATGAGGACATGACACCTTTGGATACAACCATAGATTACAATGTGAGTTCATTCCTACATTTAAACAATGGTTTTTTGTACAAATTACTTGGTTCCACATGCATATGTCAAAATTTTCTTGTAGATACAAACATGTCTCAATGTGCAAGGTTTTCAAAGTTCAACATTTGGTTCGTTGGCAGCCCAATAGCGGTTCATTGGGAAGGTCATAACTCATCCATACGGAGTGCGATTGAGGTCAATGAGGACATGATGGTTTGATAAGCTTTCAAATAGATCTGGTCCCACCGCAATATCACGTCGGCAAGGTATTCAAATCATCACAACACTCAGCTACTATTTCTGCGGGATGCTACGACGTCGTCTTGGGCTTGTCATGCAACCTTGGGACCCTGGCCCAAGTAGGACAACATCCCAAACATGTGGAGAATACCCCAAAGATGGTCCAACACGTCCTACTCCTTGGCCACCACCTTAGGAGGGCAGCAAGGTCGTCCAACCCAAGTTGGAGGCCCAATCCAGTTCGAGTTCGAGTCCATCTCGGGTTCCAGGAGCAGCCAATGGTAAAACGGATGCCCAAGTCGTATACCGACTCCGTTTTCGATGAAACACATATGGATGGAAAGATAATTTGATAAGGAAACGACCCCAATTGGTTTCATGTCAAAACCCCTTTGGAGTCAACGGCAATTGTCGAAACAAGTTGACATCCAGAATCTGTCCAGACGCTGTGTCGTCGTCTTTTGGGACGCGAGTGGCTGCCCTAGGACGCCTCTTAGACCATATAACTAGCCGTCGCCGCCTACTTTAGGGTTTGGGTTTTGCGTTAGATCAATCTGTCCTTGAACAGTCATCGTTTTCGGTTTGTGAAACCCCAAATTCGTTATCTTAATCATATATCTGCAATTGTCACTTCACTTGAGTTGCATTTTATCTTGTTCTTGCTTGTGTTCTTCGATTCGTAGCAGGGATTAGCCTTCTTGGCGAGGTCAACCGGATTGTGACACGGTTGATAACCAGAGGAGACGTGGTGCTAAGGTTGTAGGGCTCGGTCTTTGTGATCTGAAGCCGTATCGGTGTGTCTCTCTCCGACCAAATTGATAAATATCTTGAACTGACGGAAGATCGGGAACCTAGTTCACATCAAGTGGTAATCAAAGCTTCAGGTATACCGTCAAGTTCATATCTACCCTTAATTTTGAGTGTTTGCACCTTCGAACTATAGTCCAGTGCCATATCGTTTTCCTATCCTACAACCCTTCCGCGTCATAGGCTTTGCATAATTCAGTTTCAGAGTCCGTAGTGTTGAGTTTGTGTCCTAGGCCAACATCTTATTGCTGGTTTAGATCATGTTCTTTGTTCGTTTGTGTTGATCCCCCCATCCGTCGTCATCTCGTATCTCCATCTGTGCATCTTGTGACCACATAATCCCTGATTCAGACTGCCTTCCATAAAACAGTCATAACTTTTACGTCCGAACTCGAAACGGGGCGAATTTTTTTTCCACGGAGAACACCAAGTATTTTTAGATCTGTTTCATCCTTGCAAATCTAGGTTCCCAAAAATTACAATTGCGAAATTCGATTAGAAACATTGAGTTTTCAGGCCCACAAGTTTTGGTATGCTTTTTAGAGCACAATCTTGATTGTCCATAGGCCACATCTTTTTACCATTTGAACTCAAAATCTTTTGTGGTTTGCTCTTGTGTGATCCTTGCTGAGAAAAAAATATAAAATAGCAAGACGAAAAAAATAGATTAAAAAAGAAGAAAAATAGTAAAAAAAAGAGAAAAGGAGCACATAAGAAACATCCAGTAGCTCTATAATTTGTGGTCTCTTTTTGCCTTGTTCATATCCATTTCTACCTTTCATATTTGTTTCCTTTCATCATTATTTCACTTCCTTGTTTGTCACAATTGGTACTAGGAACACGTATAGACCAGCAACTAGGACAAGTGCTCTGGACATTTATTCAATATTGTTATCTGTTACTGACTTGTGTGTCCCATACATATATATTTTTCTTTGTGTGACTCCCAAGCTCCACATATATACTTCCGATCAGTACAGAAAAGACCCTTGCAATCTTGGTGCCACGCTCTCACAAGTATCACAATCGACCGCCGGTTGTACCGTCCACTGCTTTGCGTTAGTAAGAACACTTCTAAGAATTTGGTAAGGTGTGTGAGGGTGTGATTCCACTGAGCCATCAATAGCCGTTAGGGAATTTATTTGGATTTTCTAACAATGTCAAACAACAATTTTCTTTTTAAGAATGGATTGCAGGATTTCATGGACCGACTCTCTACAAAGTTGGATGAAACAATTACAAAAGTGGGCAGTGCAGCCTCCTCTATTGCTACAATGACATTGTCATCGCCACCTCTCGTATGTACTATGGAGATTGCATAGCGAGTACTCAGCTCTCAAATGGAAAAGGCGGAGCAAAACCAGTTGAACAACTTGTTCCAAATATACTTTGTTGTGAAGGAATGACGTTCTTGTGTTATGATTGATAGCGAGACCTACAACAACCTTGCAAGTTTAGAGTTGGTTGAGAAGCTTGGTCTGACCACAAAGCCACATCCACATCCATACTACATCAAATGGGTAAATTCTTGGGATAAGATAAAGGTAAATGAAATTGCATGCATTGAGTTTTCTATTGGTTCTTATAAGGATAGTGCAGAATTTGACATAGTACCTATGCAAATATGTCATTTATTGCTAGGCAAACCTTGGATATTTAAAATTAATGTGGAGCACAACATTATTTCGAATGAATATTGTTTCAAATACAATGGTAGAAAAATTACTATGGTATCTATGACTGCTGCTGAAATTGTTAGAGAAGATCTTGAGAGAGCAGAGAGAAGAAAAAATGAGCCTTTTTGAAAAGAATGGACTATTTCAGAAGTCACAATTCCTTCATCTAAATCTGAATTGTTAGATAATAAAGATATTGTTTTGCCTCTTGTTGGTGCTCATATTTTGTAGCCTATATCCAAGCAAGAGGACAACGTGACACAGATAGCACAAGTAATTGACTCTGGTAAGAGCTCTCTTGATGCGTTGAATTTGTTCACCAACGATGCTAATGCTATAGTAGAACTTTCTATTGATCTACCTTTGTCACATGATAATGATTCTACTATTCTTTGCGATAAAAAAGAGTTGTGTGATAGTGCTATGATTAATGGTGGTTCTGTCTTGGAAACAAATATTGTTGCTGAAAATAGAAATTTACTCCCAATTGCAACTGAAAAATATGAACTAAAATTGTTGTCTTCTTTAAATACGTTGGGTTACATTGAGTTTGATACTTTGTGTGCTCTAAGTAGTTTGGAAGAGAAATTTAAATATGCTGAATTATCATGGTTGTCTAAATGTACATATCACTTTACTGGCAAATATAATAATAAAGGAGAGTTATGGTGCATCGTGTTTATATTTGTTCAAATCTAAAATCTTCTTTTATTGTGCAACAATATGATCCATTAGAGGGTTGCAATCTCTATAATCATACCATGTTGAGATCGCCAAGTTTTGTTATTAAGCAACAGGTTAAATTTCAAGAAGGGGAGCGATGTTGGCTACTACCTACTGATATGCTGCTGCTCTCTTCCCCGTATGGATCGGAGGTTGTAATTGTGGATGATCGGAGGACGGGGCTTGAAGGCTGATCGGCGGCGAGGCGCCGTGACGAGAGAAGGAGGCGGCTTGGGTTTTTGGGAATATCCCTGCTCCCTTCAGGAAGCCGGAAATAATATATATTTCTGCTTAAATCCATAATCCCTATTACAGAGTATTTATAGAGCTAATAATAGCCTTTTGCTAAATAACCCCTCAAGCTATATAATAACTATCACAAATAATCCCTAAATAGATTAAATCCCGAAATCAAATATATATGGCTAATTAGCCACTATTGGGCCTCCGCCTAGAGTAGTACAGCCCCGACATAACATCTCTTCCCCCCTCGACAAACAGCTCGTCCTCGAGCTGCACATCGGGGTAGAGGCTCTTGAAGTCCGCCATTGGCTCCCAGGTGGCTTCGTCATCCCAGAGGCCCTGCCACCAGACGAGGAGATGCTACACGCCACGACGGAGCTGGGCGTGTAGGACCTGCGCCGGGGCGGGCAGCAGGCGGCCATCCTGAACTGGAGGCAGCATAGCTGACGTTGATGGTGGCGAGTCGGCTTGATTGTATGGCTTTAACAGCCCCACATGGAATACATCATGCAGGCCTGTGTCCGCGGGAAGTTGGAGTCGATAAGCCACCTGGCCGATGCGCTCAAGGATCTGGAATGGCCCGACGTAGCGTGGGCGCAGCTTGCCCTTTGACGGCGAAGCGAGCGCATGGGTGGGTCGGTGAAGAAGTCGAAGCAGCACCCATGCGCCCACGTCGAACTCCACCTCGCGATGGTGAGCATCATAGTGGCGTTTGGCGTACTGCTGTGCCTGAAGAAGACGCTCGCGAACCTCATCCAGGAAGGCGTCGCGGTCCCACAGCATGGCGTCCACCGCCTCGGTCTGGGCCGTTTTGGCGTGGTGTGGCAGGAGGGGTGGCGGAGAGCGGCCGTACACCACCTCGAACGGCGTCGCGCGAAGCGCCGTGTGATACGAGGTGTTGTAGGAGTACTCCGCCCAGGCGAGCCAGTCGACCCACGCGCGAGGCCGATCCCCTGTCGCTCAACGTAGGTACATCACGATGATCTTGTTGACGACCTCGGACTGGTCCTCCGTTTGGGGGTGGAAGGCCGTGCTGAGTCGCTGCTTGACACCTGGACATTTAAACAGATCGCGCCAGAGATTGCTGGTGAAGACTGGGTCGCAATCACTCACGATGGAGCTAGGGAATCCGTGCAGGCGCACAATCCCATCGAAGAAAGCCCGAGGACGGAGGCTGCTGTGTAGGGGTGGCTGAGCGCGATGAAGTCGGCATACATTGAGAAGCGGTCCACCACTGTCAGGACCACCGACTTGCCGTGCACCTTCGGCAGTCCCTCGATGAAATCCATGGAAATATCCACCCATACCTGCGACAGTATGTCCAAAGGCTAAAGGAGACCGGCCGGCTGCGTGGTCGGCGTCTTGTTCCGCTGGCATACGTCGCAGGAGCGGACAAAGTCGGTCACCAACTGTCGATCGCCGGGGATGTAGAAGTCTGCTCGGAGGCACACAAGGGTTTTCTGTAGCCCTTCGTGGCCCGCCGAGTGCGCCAAGGTCACCACCTGGTGGCGCAGGTCATTGGTAGCTGGCACGTAGATGCGCTTGCCGTGGAGGAGGAATCCGTCGTCGGCTGCCCACGGCTCCCCCAGTGACGCAGCCTCCAGCTGCTGCAGCAGGTCGCGTGCGATCGGGTCTGTCGCGGTGGCATGGCGGATGTCGGCGTAGAGGTCGAAGGATGGCCCCGAGAGGGCGCAGAGCCCCGCCATCTCCTCGTCGCGGCGGGACAACGCGTTGGCCGCCGAGTTAAGCCGCCCGGGGTGGTACTCGACAGTGAAGTCGAACCCGAACAGCTTACTGAGCCACTAGTGTTGAGGCACGGTGGACAGCCGCTGGTCCAGGAGGAACTTCAGGCTGTAGTGGTCGGTGCGGACGAGGAACCAGCGCCCCCATAGGTACGGCCGCCAGTGGCGGACGGCTTACACTAGCCCGATGAGCTCGCGCTCGAAGGCCGCCAAGTTGACATGTCGGGCGGCGAAGGGGCGACTGAAGAAGGCTAGGGGTCCGCCCCCCTGGTGCAGCACAGCGCCAAAACCGGTGTTGGACGCATCGCAGTCGACCACGAATGGCCGATTGAAGTCGGGCATCTGTAGAACCAGTGCCGATAAGAGTGCCTGCTTCAGGGCCGCGAAGGCCGCGGCCGCGTCCTCTGTCCATACGAACGCCTCCTTCCGCAGGAGGCGTGTGAGCGATACTGCGATGGAGCCGATGTCGCGGATGAACTTCCTGTAGTAGCCGGCGAGGACCAAAAACCCGCACACTCCGCGGCGAGAGCGTGGGGCTGGCCACGAGGAGACCGTGGCCACCTTGTCGCTGTCCATGGTGACTCCTCGGCGGAGAGGACGTGGCCGAGGTAGGCGACGGATAGGGTCCCGAAGGAGCACTTCGACCGCTTCAAGAAGAGGTCGTGGGCTCGTAGGGCGGTGAAGAGGAGGCCGACATGTCATAGGTGCTCCGCGCACGACGTGTTGTAAATCAATATGTCGTCGAAGAAAACCTACATGAACCTGCGGAGGAAGGGGCGGAGCATGTTGTTCATCAATGCCTGGAAGGTCACCGGGGCGTTGGAGAGCCCAAACAACATCACCAGGAACTCGAAGTGGCCATGGTGGGTGCGGAACGCCGTCTTCTCGATGTCCGCTGGGTGCATGCGCACCTGGTGGTACCCCGAGCGAAGGTCGAGCTTGGTGAAGTACTGAGCCCCATGGAGCTCGTCGACCACTAGAATCGGGAACTTGTCCTTGGACGTACGTTCGTTGAGCGCGCAGTAGTCGATACAGAAGCGCCACGACGAGTCTGCCTTCTTGACCAGGAGCACTGGTGCGGAGAACGGCGACGTGCTGGGGCGGAAAATGCCCTGTTCCAGGATGGCAGCGCATAGTCGCTCCAGCTCGTCCTTCTGCAACTGGGGGTACCGGTACGGTCGCACCACCACTGACGCGGTGCCTGGCAGCAGATGGATGTGGTGGTCGCAGGGGCGGATTGGTGGGAGCCCGCAAGGGGTGTCGAAGACGGCTTCGTGCTGATGGAGGAGATCGTCCAACAACGGTTGGCGCGGGTCGGGCGTCGTGGCTGCCAGCGCCCGCTGCTGAGGGACGCGGCTGGGGCGCCCACACACTGCCACGTGACGTGGCGTTCCCCTTGCTGGAAGGACACGGTGAGCCCCTCGAAGTCCCAGGTGAGGGGGGACAGCGTTCCCAGGAAGTCGACACCGAGGATGAAGTCAAAGCACCCGAGCGCGAGGCTGACGCAGGTGATGGAGAATGGCGCACCGCTGATGTCGACAACCACGTCGCGTGCGATGCCTTCGCACGGCACACACTCGCCATTGGCCACCATCACTCAGAGCTGGTCACCCCCCTATGGGGTGAGGCCCAGGCGCCGCATGGTCACCCCCTGAAGGAAGGAGTGTGTGGAGCCGGTGTCCAGGAGGGCGAGGAGGTGCTCGCCCTTGATCGTCACGGGCAGCAGCATCGTGTGGTACGTCTTGATGCCTGCAAGAGCGTGTATTGAAACCACAAGAGCGTGAGCGTGAGCGTCCGCGGCTGCGACTCCCTCTTCGGCCAAAGCCACGGCCGCGTCGTCTTCCACCACTGAGAGTCCCCATGTGTTTTGGTTTTGAGTAATTAATGAAACCCACCTAAGTACTAACCCTCATCTCTAAGTGTGAATCATGAGATAGGTTTGTACATACCATGTGATGGAGCAAGGTGGATCAAGTGTGGATGGCACAAGCTCTAGCATGGTGGTGGAAAGGAAAATGGTGTGAAGGCAAAGGTGATTGCTAGGAACCATTTTCGGTTTGGTGATCAAGACATCATAGAGGATGTGATCACATTTAGGATAGATAGCCATACTATCAAGGAAGGAGCTCTTAAGTATGATTACAATTATCATGTGCCACTAGGTTCATATGCATTGCATTAGAATCAATTGAACTAGTAAAACAACCAACTTAATCCAAGATAATTGTGAACTAAAAGCTAACACACGTGCACAAGTGTAGGGATCACTTAGTGTTGGCTCTTGGAAGCTTGGAAGAAGTTGGAGAAGTGTTTGGGCAGCTGGAAGCAGTCCGAACGCAAGGGTTCTGGCCGACCGGACCAACGTGTGTCTGTTCGGTGGCAAACCCTTGCTGGCTCGGTTGGGAGAGGCATACGGATGTTGTTTGCCGTTCGGACGCAGAGCTCCGGACGCGCGTCCGGAGCCTGGCGCTCTCTATAACTCCCTGGAAAAGAGGGTCCGGACGCAGGGTGATGGTCCGAACCATGAACTAGACTTGGGTCCGGAGGTGCTAAGGAGCTCAAGCGAGCTCTCGGGTGCGCTCGGGCACCCGGGAAAATATTTCTGGACGCAAGGAGCAGTGAATTCGGACCCTGTGAATAGGTGCGTCCGGAGCGACGTGGCAAGGCTAGAAGCAATAAGGATTCTATTGCCTTATGCTTGTGCTCACAACATCAAGCTCTATCAAATGGATGTGAAGAGTGCATTTCTCAATGGGTACATCAATGAATTAGTATTTGTTGAGCAACCACCCTGTTTTGAAGATGACAAGAAACCCAACCATGTGTGCAAGCTAAGGAAAGCATTATATGGCTTGAAGCAAGTTCCAAGAGCATGGTATGAGAGGTCGAGAGATTTCCTCCTCTCTAAGGGATTCATTATGGGCAAGGTTGATACTACCCTATTCACCAAGAAGATTGGGAAGGACTTGTTTGTGTTACAAATCTATGTGGATGACATTATCTTCGAGTCAACCAATCAAGAGTTTTGTGAAGAGTTTGGTAATATGATGGCAAATGAATTTGATATGTCTATGATTGGAGAGCTTAGTTACTTCCTTGGTCTTCAAGTCAAGCAAATGAAGAATGAGACTTTTGTTAGTCAAGGCAAGTACATCAAGGACATGCTCAAGAAGTTCAATCTAGATGAAGCAAAGTCTATTAGTACACCCATGGGAACAAATGGAAATTTAGATGGTGATGCTAGGGGCAACATGGTAGATCAAAAGCTATATAGATCAATGATCGGTAGCTTGCTCTATGTGACCGCATCAAGACCGGATGTCATGTTTAGTGTATGCATGTGTGCAAGGTTTCAAGCTTCTCCAAGAGAGAGTCATTTGAAGTCCACAAATAGGATATTGAGATATTTGAAGCATACACCTAATGTTGGGTTGTGGTATCCTAAAGGATCAAACTTTGAGTTACTTGGATACTCCGACTTGGACTATGCGGGTTGCAAGATAGAAAGGAAAAGCACATCGGGTACTTGTCAATTGCTTGGAAGATCACTAGTCTCATGGTCATCAAAGAAGCAAAATAGTGTGGCACTCTACCGCCAAAGCCGAGTATATTAGTGCGGGGAGTTGTTGTGCACAAATACTTTGGATGAGAGCTACTTTGAATGACTTTGGAGTCAAATTCAAGCAAGTACCTTTGTTATGTGACAATGAAAGTGCAATCAAGCTCACCAACAATCTGGTTCAACACTCAAGAACAAAGCATATTGATATCCGTCATCATTTCATTATAGATCATCAACTGAAAGGGGACATTTCTATCACTAGTGTTGGCACCGAAGATCAATTGGCCGATATCTTTACCAAGCCACTAGATGAGAAAAGGTTTTGCAAGCTAAGGAATGAGTTGAATATACTTGATTTCTCCAACATGAGTTGATGCACCCCCACTTATATGACATGCCTCTACTCCAACAAGCTAAGGTAAAAGTTGATTTGAGAGCATTCATGCATACCGTGTTAGGACTTATGTAGAGCATTTAGACATAACTCATGCTTATAGGCTCATTCATGGAAAATAAAATATTTGATGCTTATATGGTACCACTATAGCTTCTATGAGTTGATATGATCTAGTGGTGGCATATGACATGTTGATGTGCTTGCAATCCTAGTGTTTGATCTATGTCTATGAACTCAAAGTGTTTAATTCAACATAGGCAAGATAACCATCTTAGCATGTGTGAAGAAGCTTGTCTATGGTTTAAACCGAATTAAATATCTTGGGCAAGTAACTTAGATCAAGCCAAAGTTAAAAACAATCTTTCACTCTATCTCACACTAAGGGGGAGCTAAAAATTGAAAATCTATAATTGGTCCCACCTTTTTGTGTCAATTGGATGACAAAGGGGGAGAAATTATAAAATATATCATGGGGGAGAAAAGATCAAGGGGGAGAAATTGAAAAGGTATAACATGGGAGAAAAATGAAAAATCAATTTTGAAAAGAGAACATACAAATAGGGGGAGCAAGCTCATGAACACTATTGTTGCATTTGAATGTTTGCATCCTCATATGTATTGTTGCACAAGCACTTCAAATTGAAAATACATACTTGTGTGTTGCTTGATAGTGATACAAATTGAATGTTGATTGATCAACTAGCATGCATAGGTTGATTAGCTTTGACCCTTGTAGTTTCAAAGTATTCTCTAGAAACCTTGCTCATAATGTTGATCTCACAAGGTTATCTAGTTGTTGTTGCAAGTGGTGTCTAGCTAATCACGGTGCTAAGGGTGATTCTAAATTCCGCACTCCGATAGTATCACGCTTCAAAGGTCTAACTCTTACACCTTAGCATCATTTGGTAGCTATTTCCTCTCCCACAATGCCTATCTATACATATGTGCAAAACTTGAACCAAACTCATGAAGCACATATGTAGGGGGAGCTAATAACTACCAAAAAAAAATTTGTGTAACTTTTCCAAATCTTGAATCTTTGATTAAAATGATTGGACAAGCAACTCCAGTTCAGAATGATTATATTTCATATCTTTTATGCAAGGGTTGTCATCAATTACCAAAAAGGGGGAGATTGAGAGTCCCCATGTGTTTTGGTTTTGAGTAATTGATGAAACCCACATAAGTACTAACCTTGATCTCTAAGTGTGAATCATGAGATAGGTTGGTACATACCATGTGATGGAGCAAGATGGATCAAGTGTGGATGGCACAAGCTCTAGCATGGTGGTGGAAAGGAAAATGGTGTGAAGGCAAAGGTGATTGCTAGGAACCATTTTCGGTTTGGTGATCAAGACATCATAGAGGATGTGATCACATTTAGGATAGATAGCCCTACTATCAAGGAGGGAGCTCTTAAGTATGATTACGGTTATCATGTGCCACTAGGTTCATATGCATTGCATTAAAATCAATTGAACTAGTGAAACAACCAACTTAATCCAAGATAATTGTGAACTAAAAGCTAACACACGTGCACAAGTGTAGGGATCACTTAGTGTTGGCTCTTGGAAGCTTGGAAGAAGTTGGAGAAGTGTTTGGGCAGCTGGACATAGTCCGGACGCAAGGTTCGAACGCAAGGGTTCTGGCCGACCGGACCAACGTGTGTGCGTCCGGTGGCAAACCCTTGCTGGCTCGGTTGGTGAGAGGCATCCGGATGCTGTTTGCCGTCCGGACGCAGAACTCCGGACGCGCGTCCAGAGCCTGGCGCTCGCTGTAACTCTCTGGAAAAGAGGGTCCGGACGCAGGGTGATGGTCCGGACCATGAATCGGACTTGGGTCCGGAGGTGCTAAGGAGCTCAAGCAAGCTCTCGGGTGCGCTCGGGCGCCCGGGAAAATATTTCCGGACGCAAGGAGCAATGACTCCGGATCCTGTGAACAGGTGCGTCAGGAGCAACGTGGCAAGCAACGACAAAGGCGCGAAGCGGCGGTTTTCAAATGGCAGGGGCACCGGACGCATGCGGCATAGTCCGGACGGCGCGTTGCGCGTGTCCGGAGGTCGCATCCGGAGCTTGCAAACATAGGGTTTGCTCTCGGCTGGTGAAGGGTCTGGACCCCATGTGTAAAGTGCGTCCGAAGGTTGCGCAGAGAGCCAGTTTTGGGGGCAAAACGACTAGTTGTTGAGTGAGGGCTATATAAGTGATATGGCCGGCCCTTTGGGGCATCTCTTGCACATTCTACTCACTCACACTTTTGTGCTTGCTTGAGAAGCTTCCACCACTCATCCTCTAAACATATTTGACATATTCTAGAGAGATTGAGTGAATCCAAGTGCATTGCTTTGTTGATTGCATACCAGTGGCACTTGGTGATCGTCGTCATCGCGGAGCTCTTGTTATTCTTGGAGGTTGCCACCTTCTAGACGGCTTGGTGCGACGAGGATCGTTGAGCGGAGGAAGGTGATTGTCTCCGGCTCCGATCGGTGGATTGTGAGGGGTTCTTGAACCTACCCCGCGGGAGATTCGCGAAAGGTATCTCTAGTGGATTCCGCGTAGCTTGGGGATCCCCATCTTGTGTTGGTTGTGCAGCACCCTTGAACGGGTTTGGCTTGGATTGCCAATTAGCGCGTGAACCTCCAAGTGGGTGTATCGCTACAACGAGGACTAGCTTGTTGGCAAACAAGTGAACGTCGGTAAAAAATATTGTGTCTCGTTGTCTTTCTACCGAGGATTCATCTTGTGATTGATTGGTTATCTATTGGATTATCTCTTCATGTTGGTATAACCATTCTATCTCTAGCTTTGCATTACATTCCTTACATTCTTGCAAAGTAGAGCCTCCAGCTTAGCTTGTGTAGCTTAGTAGTTTAGCTCTAAGTCTCTAGCTCTTGTGTGTGACATAGAACATATCTTGCTAGTGACTAGAATTGGTAGGTGGCTTGCCTAACCTTAGTGCTAGTGCAAACTTTCTTATCGCCGTGTTTTATTCTAACAAGTTTGCTAAGTGTTGTTGTAGAAAATTTAATTAGGATATTCACCCCCCCTCTAGCCATACCTAGACCTTTCAAGTGGTATCAGAGCTAGTACACCGTACTCAAAGGCTTAACATCCCACGGTGTTAAAATGGCTCAAATCAACAACACCTAAGTTCGATGGCAACAATTATAGCTATTGGAAGGCCTTGATGACCACCTATCTTAAATCAATCAACCGGAAGATATGGTTGGTGGTCGACAAGAAGTTTGAGGTGGTAAATGAAGAGGCACCCACCTCGGCCGAAGAGGAGAAGCTCCAAAACAATGATATTGCTTTGAGTGCAATACATGAGGCAATCTCCAAGGAAGTCTTTGAGCAAATCAAAAACTTGGAGAGTGCTCATGAGGCTTGGAAGAAGCTAGAAGAGTCATATGAAGGGACTCAATCCATGAAGGGAGCAAAGGCCTATATCTTGAAGGAGAAGTTTGCTAGCTTCAAGATGAAGGAAGATGAGAACGTGCCCGAGATGTTCAATAGGCTTGAGGTGCTTGTCAATGACTTTAAGTCACTTGGAGAGAAGGTGAGAACAAAGACTTCTCATTCAAGTTCCTAAGAAGTCTTCCCTCAAGATTTGAGATGCTAGTCACTCTATTGGTGAGAAGTGGATTGGAAACAACCACACCAAACCAAATTCTTGGTGAGGTGATGACCGATGACACCTTTAGAGAAGACAAAGACAAGATTAGAGAGAACAAGGAAAAGAAGGATGACAAGAAAGAAGACAAGAAGAAGAGTGTGGCATTCAAAGCCACATCATCATCTAAGGGCAAAGCAAAGTGTGATGAATCAAGCAATGATGATAGTGATGATGAAGAACAAATGGCCCTCTTTGTCAAGAAATTTGGCAAGTTCATGAAAAAGAAGGGCTATAGAGCTAGAAGGAAAAAGAACTCCTTCAAGAGCAAGAACAATGACAAGAGGCGTTTCAAATGCAATAGCAAGGATCAGTTCATTTCGGATTGCCCACATCATAGTGATGATGAAGATGAGAAAAGGGCAAGAATAAAGAAAAGAAAGAGAGCAAGATGTTTCTTAAGAAGAGCAAGAAGGGAGGCTCATATGTTGTCACTTGGGATAGTGATTCAAGTGAAGATGATGACTCAAGTGATGATGAGAAGAAATCAAGCAAGAAGAAGGCTCTTTCTAGCATTGCTATGAAGAACAAGATCTCTCTCTTTGACACTCCATCAACATGCTTCATGGCTAGGCCAACCAAGGTACAATCCGATGATGAGTGTAACTCTAGTGATGATGATGATGATAAACCCACTAAAGATGAACTAATTGCAATGTTGTATGATGCTAAGACTCACTTCTTCCTCACAAGAAAGGAGTGCAAAGCATTGCGAAAAGAGAATCATTCTCTCAAGCAATCCTTTGATGAGCTCAATCTTTCTCATGAGAGGCTAGAGGTAGCCCATGAGAAGCTTGGCAAAGCTCACTCTAAGCTTGAAAAGGCTCACTCATCTCTTGTTGAGCAAAAGGAGAAAGAGCATGTTTCAACATGTAACATGGGAACAACTTGTGATATAATTGATGAATCATTCTACCAACCCATCATCATCACCCCAACTAACCCTTCTTGTAGCACATCTAACTCTACCTCTTCTACTAGTGATATTGTCACTTGTGACACTACACTAATGGTTGAGAATGAGACCCTTAAGAAGGAGGTTGGTAAGCTCACTCTAACATTAGGCAATGCCTATGGTGGAGACGCCCGCTTGCTTAAGTGCTTGGGTAGCCAAAGGTTCTCCCTTTGCAAAGAGGGACTTGGCTATACCCCAAGAAAGGCAAGGCGGCCTTTGCAACTCCAAAGCCTCGCTTTGTGAATACCAATGGTCGGTTTTGCACTAGTTGCAAGCAAGTAGGGCATGATGAATAATATTGCAAACTAAACCAAAGCAAGATAAAATTTACACATGCATCTATTCGCTTTGATTCTAATTATATGCTTACCAAGGGAAAGAAAGGTGTGATTGCTAAGTACATGGGTACACCCAATGAGAGCTCAAAGAAGAAATCTATTTGGGTACCTAAGTCCTTAGTCACTAACTTTGGAGGACCCAAACAACAATGGGTACCTAAGAAGAATTGAATCTTTTGTAGGTCAATTATAAAGCTGGAGGAAGGCATTGGGTGCTTGATAGTGGGTGCACTCAACATATGACCGGAGATTCAAGAATGTTCAACTCTATCAAGCCAAATGATTGCAATGGATTGAATCTATCACATTTGGTGACAATGGCAAAGGAAAAGTCAAAGGGCTTGGTAAGATTGCTATATCAAATGACATGAGCATATCCAATGTGTTGCTAGTAGAGAGCTTGAACTTCAACTTGCTATTCGTAGCTCAACTTTGTGATCTAGGTTTTAAATGCATCTTTGGAGTTGATGATGTAGAGATCATAAGTGTAGATGGCTCTAACTTGATATTCAAAGGATTTAGATATGAGAATCTATACTTAGTTGATTTCAATTCCAAGGAAACTCAATTGTCAACTTGCTTGCTATCCAAATCTAGCATGGGTTGGTTATGGCATAGAAGGCTTAGTCATGTTGGAATGAGGCAATTGAACAAACTAGTCAAGCATGATCTAGTTAGAGGCTTGAAAGATGTGGTCTTTGAAAAATATAAGCTATGTAGCTCTTGTCAAGCCGGCAAACAAGTTGGAAATACTCACCCTAGTAAGAGCTTGATGAGTACTTGCAAACCATTTGAGCTCTTGCACATGGACTTGTTTGGACCAACCGTCTACACTAGCATTGGTGGAAACAAATATGGCTTTGTGATAGTTGATGATTTCACTAGATATACATGGGTATTCTTCTTGAGTGACAAGAGTGAAACATTTGATACATTCAAGATCTTTGTCAAGAGATGTCAAAATGAATTTGAAACAAATATCAAGAGAGTAAGAAGTGACAATGGTAGTGAGTTTAAGAATACAAGAGTTGATGAGCTTTGTGATGAATATGGAATCAAACATCAATTCTCGGCCAAGTACACACCTCAATCAAATGGGCTTGTGGAGAGGAAGAATAGGACACTCATTGATATGGCTAGAGGGGGGGTGAATAGCCTAATTAAATTTTCTACAGCAACACTTAGCAAACTTGTTAGAATAAAACACGGCGATAAGAAAGTTTGCACTAGCACTAAGGTTAGGCAAGCCACCTACCAATTCTAGTCACTAGCAAGATATGTTCTATGTCACACACAAGAGCTAGAGACTTAGAGCTAAACTACTAAGCTATACAAGCTAAGCTAGAGGCTCTACTTTGCAAGAATGTAAGGAATGTAATGCAAAGCTAGAGATAGAATGGTTATACCAACGTGAAGAGATAATCCAATAGATAACCAATCAATCACAAGATGAATCCTCGGTAGAAAGACAATGAGACACAATATTTTTTACCGAGGTTCACTTGTTTGCCAACAAGCTAGTTCTCATTGTAGCGATACACCCACTTAGAGGTTCACGCGCTAATTGGCAATCCAAGCCAAACCCGTTCAAGGGTGCCGCACAACCAACACGAGATGGGGATCCCCAAGCTACGCGGAATCCACTAGAGATACCTTTCGCGAATCTCCTGCGGGGTAGGTTCAAGAACCCCTCACAATCCACCGATCGGAGCCGGAGACAATCACCTTCCTCCGCTCAACAATCCTCGTCGCACCAAGCCGTCTAGGAGGTGGCAACCTCTAAGAATAACAAGAGCTCCGCGATGACGACGATCACCAAGTGCCACTAGTATGCAATCAACAAGGCAATGCACTTGGATTCACTCAATCTCTCTAGAATATGTCAAATATGTTTAGAGGATGAGTGGTGGGAGCTTATCAAGCAAGCACAAAAGTGTGAGTGAGTAGAATGTGCAAGAGATGCCCCAAAGGGCCGGCCATATCACTTATATAGCCCTCACTCAACAACTAGCCGTTTTGCCCCCAAAACTGGCTCTCTGCGTGACCTCCGGACACACTTTACACATGGGGTCCGGACCATCAACAGCGTCCGGACCCTTCACCAGCCGAGAGCAAACCCTCTGTTTGCAAGCTCCGGACGCGCGCAACGCGCCGTCCGGACTATGCCGCATGCGTCCGGTCCCCTGCCGTTTGAAAACGGCCGCTTCGTGCCTTTGCCGCTACTTGCCACGTCGCTCCTGACGCACCTGTTCACAGGGTCCGGAGTCACTGCTCCTTGCATCAGGAAATATTTTCCCGGGCGCCCAAGCGCACCCGAGAGCTTGTTTGAGCTCCTTAGAACCTCCGGACCCAAGTCCGGTTCATGGTCCGGACCATCACCCTGCGTCCGGACCCTCTTTTCTAGAGAGTTACAGAGAGCACCAGGCTCCGGACGTGCGTCCGGAGCTCTGCGTCCGGACGGCAAACAACATCCGTATGCCTCTCCCAACCGAGCCAGCAATGGTTTGCCACCGGACGGACACGTGTGGGTCCGGTCGGCCAGAACCCTTGCGTCCGAACTCCTTCCAGCTGCCCAAACACTTCTCCAACTTCTTCCAAGCTTCCAAGAGCCAACACTAAGTGATCCCTACACTTGTGCATGTGTGTTAGCTTTTAGTTCACAATTATCTTGGATTAAGTTGGTTGTTTTACTAGTTCAATTGATTTTAATGCAATGCATATGAACCTAGTGGCACATGATAACCGTAATCATACTTAAGAGCTCCTTCCTTGATAGTACGGCTATCTATCCTAAATGTGATCACATCCTCTATGATGTCTTGATCCCCAAACCGAAAATGGTTCCTAGCAATCACCTTTGCCTTCACACCATTTTCCTTTCCACCACCATGCTAGAGCTTGTGCCATCCACACTTGATCCACCTTGCTCCATCACATGGTATGTACCAACCTATCTCATGATTCACACTTAGAGATCAAGGTTAGTACTTAGGTGGGTTTCATCAATTACTCAAAACCAAAACACATGGCGACTCTCAGCCACTGCCTTGTCGTCATAGAGGAAGTCGTCCACCTCCAGGAAGAACAGACGGGGGCACACATGCCCGCGCATGTACTGCTCATCACAGTTGTACCCTGACGGCGGCGCTCCTGCATCTCGGCCGGTGAGAGGCGACGGCGTGGCCGCTCTGTCGCTGCCGGGGCTACTGCACCTTGTGCAGCCGGCACAGGCAGTGCTGGGGCGCCTGCTGGCACCGCGGCTGCCCCCCTACTGTCGTGGGGGAAAGCCTGGCCGTGGTGGAGGGCGTGTGGCGCACTGTTGAGGAGGTGCTGCGGCAGCCAGAGCCCGTGTCTTGAAGGCACGGGCGAGGAACATGGCCGTCTGGAGGTCGGGTGGGGCGCGCATGGCGACGTCGACGCGGATGTGTTCCGGAAGGACGCTGACGAAGAGCTCCGCCTTTTGGCGTGTGGAGATGTCCCTGGCGTGCGCCACCACTGTCTGGAAGCGGTCGGCAAACTCCTGGACCGTGGAGGTGAATGGTAGACGCTCCAACTCGGCCAGCCGTGAGCCGTAGATAGGCGGTCCGAAGCGAAGACGACACAGCTCCTTGAAGCACTCCCAGGGCGGCATGCCCTTGTCCAGCAAGAGGCCGTAGTACCATGTCTGCGCGCTGCCGATGAGGTGGTAGGAGGCCATCCACATCCACTGCTCCACTGGTGTGCGCTGGCCCCAAAAGAATTGTTCACTGTGTGTGATCCAATTCAGCGGATCAACGGAGCCGTCGAACGTGGCGAAGTCGATTTACCAGGTTGATATGCTGCTGCTCTCTTCCCCATACGGATCGGAGGTTGTAATTGTGGATGATCGGAGGACGGGGCTTGAAGGCTGATCGGCGGTGAGGCGTCGTGATGAGAGGAGGCGGCTAGGGTTTTAGGGAATATCCCGGCTCCCTTCAGGAAGCCGGAAATAATATATATTTCTTCTTAAATCCATAATCCCTATTACAGAGTATTTATAGAGCTAATAATATCCTTTTGCTAAATAACCCCTCAAGCTATATAATAACTATCACAAATAATCCCTAAATAGATTAAATCCCGAAGTCAATATATATGGCTAATTAGCCAGTATTGGGCCTCTGCCTAGAATAGTGCAGCCCCGACATAACAACCTACAACCTGTCCTCCAGCTACACTCAAACCGAAGACGGTTTGTTGTCAAGAAGGGGAGAATGATGAGAACATGACACCTTTGGATACAACCATAGATTACAAGGTGAGTTCATTCCTACATTTAAACAATGTTTTTTGGTACAAATCACTTGGTTCCACATGTATATGTCAATATTTGCTTATAGATACAAACATGTCTCAATGTGCAAGGTTTTCAAAGTTCAACATTTGGTTCGTTGGCAGCCCAACAGCGGTTCATTGGGAAGGTCATAACTCATTCATCCGGAGTGAGATTGAGGTCAATGAGGACATGATGGAAAGCTTATTTGATAAGCTTTCAAATAGATCTGTTCCCACTGCAATATCACATCGGCAAGGTCTTCAACTCATCACGACACTCAGCTACTATTTCTGCGGGATGCTACGACGTCGTCTTGGGCTTGTCATGCAACCTTGGGACCCTGACCCAAGTAGGACAACGTCCCAAACATGTGAAGAATACCCCAAAGATGGTCCAACACGTTCTACTCCTTGGCCACCACCTTAGGAGGGCAGCAAGGTCGTCCAACCCAAGTTGGAGGCCCAATCCAGTTCGAGTTCGAGTCCATCTCGGGTTCCAGGAGCAGCCAATGGTAAAACGGATGCCCAGGTCGTATACCAACTCCATTTTCGATGAAACACATATGGATGGAAAGATAATTTGATAAGGAAACGACCCTAATTGGTTTCATGTCAAAACCCCTTTGGAGTCAACGGCAATTGTCGAAACAAGTTGACATCCAGAATCTGTCCAGACGCTGCGTCGTCATCTTTTGGGCCGTTGGGCTTTGTAATGAGTTGGCCCACCTTAGGGACGTGAGTGGCTGCCCTAGAACGCCTCTTAGACCATATAACCAGCCGTCGCCACCTACGTTAGGGTTTGTGTTTTGCTTTAGATCAATCTGTCGTTGAACAGTCGCCATTTTCGGTTTGCGAAACCCCAAATTCGTGATCTTAATCATATATCTGCAATTGTCACTCCACTTGAGTTGCATTTTATCTTTTTCTTGCTTGTGTTCTTCGATTCGCAGCAGGGATTATCCTTCCTGGCGAGGTCAACCAGATTGTGACACAGTTGATAACCAGAGGAGACGTGGTGCTAAGGTTGCAGGGTTCGGTCTTTGTGATCTGAAGCCGGATCGGTGTGTCTCTCTCCGACCAAATCGATAGTTATCTTGAACTGACGGAAGATCAGGAACCTAGTTCACATTACAGGCCTGTGGAGACCGTTCCTGCAAACGCTGGGAGAAAAGCCATGCTGCTTGTAGAGTCCTTGACCGTACCATGGTCGTATACAGATTCTAGGCAGATAACCTCATGGTTCCAGACCCAAATGATATTGCTCGGCTTTTGGGGAAATACCAATTCAGAGGCCTGTCAATGTAGTCGTAGCGCTTAGGGTAGCTACTTCTATTTGCTATGACTCATTGGCAAACCAGCTTCGGGTGCTTTCTGGTTATGGCCAGGCTATTTGGAGAAACGCCTTGTGTTTTGGAGAGGTCGTCGAACACCGTATGAGTTTTGTAGAAGTCGTCGAACTCCGCAGGGCGTTTTGTAGGAGACATCGAAATGAAGAGGCTATAGGGGCGAAAATGTCAAACTTTTATTGATACAAGCAAGATATATAGTACAAGTATGTCAGGCGTAGAAGCGCCTAAGGTGCTCTATGCTCCATGAGTTAGGTACGTCGACGCCTTCCTGGTCTACAAGCCGAGAAGACCCTAGTCGGGTGACTTCTTTGACAATGTAGGGGCCTTCCCAGTGTGAAGAAAGCTTATGCATGCCTTTGGTCTTTAGCTTCCTCTTGAGGAAGAGTTCTCCTTTGGTGAATGATCTGTAATTGACATTGCGGTTGTAATATCGGCGAACGCCTTCTAGGTATTTGGCCGTACATACTCATGAGGTTAGTCTCTGCTCTTCGAGACGATCCATGTCGTCGATTCGAGCCTGGTCGGATGTCTCTTCTTCGTAGTATGCCACCCGTGGAGAACCGAAGGCGACGTCAGTTGGCATTACAGCTTAGGAGCCGAACACCATGAAGTATGGGGAGACGCCGGTGTTACGACTTGGCTGGGCACGTAGTCCCCAGAGCACCACGGGTAGTTCATGCAGCCAGCGACCTGCGTTCTTTTCTTACTCCTGATATAACCTTTTCTTGAGTGCATCTAGTATCATTCCATTCGCGCGTTCGGCCTGGTCGTTTGCTCTGGGGTGGGCGACGGAGACGTATTTTACTAGTATTCCATTGTCCTCGCAGAAATCCTAGAAAAGGTTTCCCGTGAAATTTGATCCCAGGTCAGTGATGATTGAATTTGGTACGCCGAATCGGTGTATGATTTCGTCAATGAAAGCGACTGCGCTCCCGACCGAGGCTTTAGTGATCGGCTTGACCTCGATCCATTTGGAGAACTTATCCACAGCCACGTAGATCCACTTGAAGTTTGCCGGAAACTGGGGCGGAAAGGGCCGAGATATCAAGACCCCCCAAAAGCAAAGAGCCAGGGGGCTGGTTTATTTGGAGTTCCTGGGCGGGGAGGTGAGTTTTGGTTTGGGGAAGAATTTTGGGGGCCCCTTTTCAGGTTCGCACCATTTGTTCTGCGTCGGCGACCGCTGTGGGCCAAAAGAACCCTGCTCGAAAAGCTTTTCGTACCAGGGATTTTTTCGGCCGCATGATTCCCACATGTGCCCCAAAGGAATGTCTTGTAGGATGCCCTTTCCATCTTCCTTGGAGACACACTTTTGTAGGGCTTTTAAACTTGGGGTTCTTCCTCATCAACATACCCTCCCACGAG